>VZTU01017678.1:72995-137325 GCA_013400835.1 Zapornia atra | reverse complement strand
TTCTCATTACCCTACTCTAGTTTGATTGGCAATAAATTTAACTAATTTCCCCGAGTAGAGTCTGCTTTGCCTGTGACAGTAATGGATGAGTGATCTCCCCCTACCGACGAGCCTTCTGTCGTGTTTTCCCTGCCCTGCCCAGCTGAGGAGGGCAGTGATGGAGCCACTCAGGTGGGCACCTGGCCTCCATTCAGGGTCACTCCACCACATGCTTAAACCTTTTCTTTCTTCTTTTCTTTAAGGTGTGCGCCCCCTTTCCCAAAAGGAAAAGGAGCAAGAAAGAAAAGAAACCTGTATATTTGCTGCCGACTATGACCGGACTTTGTAGTAACACTGTCTTTCTCTCCTTGTTTTAGGGAGTGCTGCCGATTTTTTGGAGACAATGGCTTGACTTTGAAGGTATTTTTTACCAAGGCAGCACCCTTTGGTGTTCTTTGGACACTCACAAACTACCTTTACTTACATGCAATAAAGAAAATAAACACTACGGATGTCTCCGTGTTGTTCTGCTGCAACAAAGCTTTCGTGTTCTTGCTTTCATGGATCGTTCTGAGGGACAGGTTCATGGGAGTGAGGGTAAGTGACTTCTTATCTCTGTCTCCCTTCTCCCCCCTTGCCCTTCTGCCTTTCCTTTCCCCCTTCCCTCCTGCCAGCCGAGTTGAGCAGCACTCTATGCAGCAGAGTGGCTGAGCACTCTATGCTGCTTCTGGATGAGCAGGCGCAGAAACCCTTGCAGAGTGGGGACGCATCCTTCCCTGCAGCCTGCCCAGGTGCCTGCGAGCTCCCGGAGCCCCCGTGACCCCCAGCACGTTTTCCTTCAGAGAAGAGGTAACCTGCCCCAGGGTGTGGCATGAGGGGTAGCTGCTATCTCCATGTTGCTGTGGATATGCATCAGCCTTTGCCTGTCCCTTCTGAGTGACAGTCCCCAGGCTGGGCACCAAACCTAGTTGTTTCTAACTGTGCATTCTTGCAAGCCCTGGCTGCACATGATGTGTTTCTGGTCCCAGCCTGTGTATTTAATGGGACCCTCGCCTTTCTTACACACAGCAGCAGGCTGGCAGGGCAACACGGTTATCCTTTGCGCATATCTAAGCCCGCAGCAGCCGCAGCGAGGAGAGCTGGGCTACCCTTGCTCACCCGCAGCCAAAGCATGTGCATACGTCACTGGTGGAGGATCAGGACTTGTGCCTGGCCTGCAGCTACAGGCACAGGGCCAGGCAGCGTGGCAAGCAGCGGGTCAGTAGGCTCGCTCCCATGGGTCTGCTCTGATGACAGCCCAAATGTTTCCTTACTCCCTTAGTCCTACACGCCATGAGAGCATCTGCTTCACAGGGAGCCCTCAGCACATGGTGTCCTCTGGCAGCAGAGCTGGGCAGGTGGGTAATCCACTGCCCTGGGGCCAAGGGGGTCCTACCAGGGCCAAACTACAAGGTAAAGGCATCAGTGGGCCCCTCCTGCCTCACTGTACCAGCAGATGCTTACCAATATTAACAGCAAGACTGGTCACCATACTTATTTTCCGCCCACCCTTTGAGATGCTCCCTGCCCACCCACCTGGGCAATGCCTTCCGTGCTCAGAAGAGGTTGCTAGCCCTTGCTGCATGGAGCAACCAAGAGTTAACTTTTTGGGAAGTGCTCCTCTCTGGCAGGGGAGCTTGGCTAGCCTTGCTGTGGTGGCAGCCAAGACACTGCTCTGGGAATCATTGCAAAATGTACCTGCCAAAAGCCTGGCCTGGCCAGCTGGTGTCTGCGCTTGCCCTCCCGCCTGCCCAGGTAGCCGTACCCTGAAAACAAATTAACAGGGCTTTGTGAGTGTAGAAACAAGGGTAGCCTGAAATGATCCTGGAAGCAGGGAAGTGTCACTGTTATCCTAGCTGGACGTGCTGGACATTTTGATAAAAGTAAAAAAAAAAACAAAACCAGGATATCTGTGAGGTTGGACTCGATCTCTCGAGGTCCCTTCCAACCCCTATGATTCTGTGATTCTGTGATACTTTTTGCTGTCTTCAGCTGTCCTGTGGCACTGTCAACTGCAGTGTTGGTGGGATGCCAGGAGAGGTGGCTTGCAGAAGGCTGACCGCTGCTCTCCTGCACATGCAGTGTGCTCCTTGATCTATGCATGCTGCCTCTCAGCGCTGCATACGGCTGAGGTCTGGGGAGAAAGAAGCAGACCTGTGTGCAGGGACATGTACGCAGACAGGCATACGCCAGAGCAGAGATGATTCTTGTGCTCTCCAGGGTGCACGATTATGCGTGAAGAGCCAGGGTGGTCAGGGGCTCTCCAGCAGCTTCCCAGTCAGGCCAGGTCTTGTGCCATGGCAGTTAACTGGCACTGAGGGACTCATCCTGCTCTGCATCCCCTGATGACAGGCCAACAAAGGGCCTGGGCACAGGGGGAAGGGGTTCACAAGAGATGTGTTTTATTCCCTTTTTCCTCCCTTTTTTGTACAGCCCATGTGAAAAGCAACAGGCAGTAAGGGGGTGCTGCCTGGTCTGCTGGGGATAGCCTTGGAATGAACCCCAAAACAAAGCCCTCTTCCTGGGACTAGCGACTAGGAACAGGGACAGCTGCCAGTGTTTGTTCAGGAGTGACTCAGAGACTGCAAGGCGGCACACAGCACAGCCCCAAATCTTATAGTCCACGCTATGTCAGAGCTGCTGACTCTGTTAGAACCACCCTTGGAGAGGGTATTTGGCAGATGAGGCTGGAATGGGGACCTGTGGCAAGCAGGAGCCTTCACACACTCCCTCTCCATCCTTGTCCTCATGCCAGCGCAGCAGGGTGCATAGTGCCACAGCGAAGCTCTGCCCGCACAGGTCTGTCCCTGCTCACACCCACTGAAGGACAGTTCAGGGGAGAAAGGCAGCAGCTCCATGGGCTTTAAGCATGTGCAAGATCCTACTTGGCCTTCTGGAGTGCAACTACTGGCTGTATGAGCACCTAAATCATAATTTGGCTGGAAATGAAACGTACACGCTACAAAAACCTATCCTTGCTGCTCAGGCGCTTCTGAGGGCCTACATCTCCCACAACCACATTATGCTTCTCCTGCTTTCCCCTCCTTGTGCCCAGAGCACACCATGCCCAGCTGCAGCGCGAGCTGTCATGCTGCTTTCAGAGAAGATGCACATGGAATGGAGCTGTGAGTGCCCGAAGCGTTGCCTCTGCAAGCCCGGTGGTGCTGAGGCCTTTGCAGGCTGGCAGTCCCGGCCTGGTGTGGTGTGAGCAGCCTGTCGCTGCTGCTAACGACGTGCTTGGCAGGCAGGCAGAAAGGCGTCCCGAGACACACCTGGCATGTCGGCAGGTGAGGCCAAGGCTACTCTGAAACTCATGACATGGTTGACAGAAGAGGCAGGCAAAGACTTCTTCCCCAGCAAAGCTGTTAGCAGATGGCATTTATTTGCTGTGATCTTGGACTTCAGTGTTTCCTTCCCAGCTACAGCAAATAAACCAACTCCGAATTCAAGAGAACTGCCGCTTGCGAGTACCTCTTGTGTGTGCAGTGCATAGACAAGCACTCCTGCCAACAGGACTGGGAAATAAATATACCAGTCCAATCCCAAATCGTAGTCTTCCTTTCCAATGAGGCAGACACCCAGCCCCCTGGGAGGTGCTCCGAAGTCAGCTGGCCCTTCACCTTAAAAGCATGACTGGATGCTTTTTTATTCTGCAGTTCATTGATGCACCCTCCGAGTTTCCACTGCAGCGGAGTTGCAGGCAGCAGCGGAGGCTCGGGCCCATGGAGGTACCTGACATGTGGCTGTGGTCTCCCCGGGGCTGGCCAGTGAAGGCAGGACAAGCCTCGTGCATCTCAGCCAGGAGACAGCCAAGCCTGCAGCAGATGCTATAGGAAACGCTGCGTCTACCACCACTCCTTTCTCCATCACCTGGTCTATGGCACAGGGGGTGTTGAAGAACTGGAGTTGCCCTTGCTTTAGATAAGCCCTAGCCATGCATCCTGCAGCTGTACTGAGGGCTGTACTGAGTCCAGAGCAAAGGAGCTTCTGCCCCAGGAGCGTGGCTCCAGCAGCTGCCAGTAGTGGATGTCTAGAAAAAAAGTCTAAACAGGAAAAGCCTATAATGATATCTTCTCATGAGACTTTCCAGCCTCCAGCCATTTGAGGCTAAAGGACTGCCTGAGATGGAAGCAATGTTCCTACAGTTAATAGTCCTCAGTGGATTTTTTTCTTCCACGCATTTATCCTTGTAAAATTTTCACATCCACAGCATGCAACAGCAGAGATTTCCTTGGCTGAATTATATGTTGGATGAAGACAAATCTCTTTTTCAATCGTTCTACACCTGCCCCATGCTAATCTCATTCAATGACAATTTTTGTTGTGCCTCTGAACCCATAGAGTGTCTGGATTTTTATTTGACAGGCACCAGCAAGCTGAGATGAGAGAAGTGCTGTGCTTGCTGAGCTCCTTCCATCCTGCCTGTCTGAAATAGCCCCACGTTGCTATAGAGCCATGCATTGGGTTTTTTTCTCCTCTTGCCTTAAAAAGAAGCCTGTGCAGGGCTATACACCATCCCAGTTACACCACCAAGCTTTGCTTTAGAAATGATGCACCACAGCTATGCATGTACAAGACATGTATGTCTAATGCCAAGAAGGCTGCAAGCCAAGATACAGTATCTGCCCCTCTCTAAATCTGCAGCGTGCACACCCAGCCTTTGCAGCTTGCACCAGGCTCACCATATCAAAATAAACTCACTTCTCCCAGCCATCTTGGAAGCATTACCCTGACTGTCCAGCCAAAGGGGATGTGGTCCAGGCAGGGCATCCCTCACCCCACTGCAGAGCCAGGAAGCATGGAGTGTGCAGAAAGCCCTTTTCACCCCAGAATTACCACCCCGGGAGGCTTGCAGAATCTGGCAGACAGTTGCAGAGAAGGCAGGGAGGGGTCTCTTGCTGACCCTGCTGAATCAGGGGCAGCCTGCCCCTTTCATTCATGAATGCTACCTCCCTTGGGACAACTCCCCCACAGGCATTGCTGCGGGCCTCGCTGGTGGCCTCACTGGTGACTGAGCCCCCCTCTGGTCTCTCAAATGACACATCTGAACTGGAAAGTAGCTGCATGAGGTTATTTCTCTGTCCATTTCAAAACCCTTTTCCCCTCCAAAACCTCCTCAGGACTCAGAGCTTTTCCTGTGAGCACCAGGGAACTATTCCTTGCGCATTGCTGTCAGCACAGGCTGCGGGCACCGGCTGGCGGGGAGGCTCCATGGCAGAGATGGAATCCCCTTTGGGCTCGGTCCGAGACACGGGCGCTGCAGTCTGGCCTGCCACATGTTGCCTGAGGCACCTGCTCCTTCACCACCCTGCCTGTAGCTTCTCTGCTGCCAGGGATGCCAAGGGGTGGGGGGTGGGGGAGGCACATCAGCTCCGTGGGTACTTGCTACTGGTTTATCTCCATAGAGCAGATGATGCAGCAGTACGGCCCTCTCGTTTAAAGCTGCTTGCATGTTTCCCTGCATCGGGGATTGTCCAGTAACACTTGCTTTCTTTCTTTGTCTCCAACCAGATCGTGGCTGCTATATTTGCTATTGCAGGGATAGTTATGATGACATACGCTGATGGGTTTCACAGCCACTCCGTTATTGGGATTGCCCTGGTGGTGGGCTCTGCCTCAATGTCTGCTCTCTACAAGGTAAGCACACCCAAGTCTTCACACCCAGGAGGACGCCAGTCACCCCCATCACGCACTCTAACCTCCTGTCTCCCTGGCAAACCTTCATGCAGCTGAGTGCCACAGGCCTTTCTGTGAGGGGCTCTGCCATAAACACACTGACTCTGCAACACTGCATTCAGGTAGTCACTTGCTTTGATGCCTGCCCTTGTGTAGGATAAAAGCTCCTTCCTGGGAAGAAAGAGTCTTCTTCAGTGCCCATAGGGGGACTTCAAGATGTCCCACAGTCTTGAAAAATGAGGCTGCTTTTCCAGAAGTGCTGGATTTAATCATTCCTTGCAGCAATTTAGCTTCTTTTTCAAGTCACTGTGTTACCTCCCCTCACCAGTCCACCTTCAGTGGCATACATAGCCTATGTTGGGCTTAAGGTATCACAAAAATAACCACATGCTTAAAATCCAAAGCATGTGCCTCTGGCTCAAGGTCTCACCCTGCCCAGCTGGGTAAGCTGCACTAAGCACAAGGTGACATGCAGCCTTCTCTGCTATGTGCAGAGCCATCTCACTTGGCCTAAGACACCTCTGTGCATCTGCCTCTGTGCTGCTCCCAGTGCTCAGTCACAACCCACACAGAGGAATAAGCACTTGTATGGTGCGATTCACCCACCCTGCTCAGTCGTGTTGACATCTCCCTCTGGTCTGACAAAGTGCAGCATAGCAGTCCTCCAGCATGTATTGGCCATGCCAGCTCTGTGGCCTTAACACAAGCAATCCAGAGAGACTCGCTGAACTGAGAAGCCTTTGCCCATATCCCTCAGTGCTGTGCTGCAACACTTGTGGCTCGCTTTTTCAGATCAGCTCATGGCTTACATGAGGGAGGTCATGAGGTTTCATGCAGCTCTGTTCTATGAAAGAGCAAAAAGACCAGAGAGGTGCCCTTCCAGACCTGAGAGAATGGCTCCAGAGTAATCTGTGGACAGGCAGGGTTATTCAAGGCTAGAGCACAGGTGTATCCCCCCTCCCATTGCACAGCTGCTCCTTTCAGGGATGGGTGTCTCAGCGCTGCTTGACCAGAGCCCGTGAACCATGGAGGTGATGGCAGCAGTGCTGGGAGGGTGTTACTCTGCAGTGCACCTCAAACACGAGGACAGATGGAGCTGTGCAGCTGCTTCTGCAAGGAAAGCCACTCTGCCAGTGCTGCTGCTACCGCTCTGCTCTTGCTTTCTGCAGCCTGGCTTGGTTTCCATGAATTGTGTGTGCCGAAGGGGCAGGCAGGTCTGCAGGCTGACAAGCTATGCCCTGTGCAGCAGAGCCACCTCAACCTGTCCTCCTCCCCTAGACACACTTGAGCATGCCTGTGCCAGCTCCTCTCCCTGCCAGGGGGAACACACCATCCTCAGGTGGCAAATGAGGAGTACATTGCTTTCAGGACACTTTGCTCCATTATTCAGAGCAGCAACGCAGCTGCACTCACTGGCCAGCGATGCCTTCAAGGTGGTGGGAGCAGCCTGAGCATGGTAGCCCTGCAGACTTGCCTGAGGAGCTCCAGTTAGGCACAGGGAAAAAGATAGCAGACACTGGCAACAGGGCCTGGCATCCCAGCACAAACCAGTAAGCCAGAGTCCATAGCTCTGGTTTGCAGCCCGTGGCAGGGAAAACCGTAGCCAGAGCCCACAGGATCCACCAGATCCTCTGCAGTTCTCTGGTGGAAAACTGATGCAGACCCCAGCCCAGTCCATGGGTCCCCAGATGGGTTGCTCACATCCCTTGCTTCCTCTCTCTTTATCCCCTCTCCCTCTAGCAAGCCAAAGCTTTTCGGTCTCTTCCCACAGTCTCATTAGTCAGACTGCCTCTGGGCTCTGGGGTATGGGGGGACGTGTGGGGGCATGGGTCTGCTGCTGCACTATCTGCCTTCTGGCACGAGTTCCCAGAACGGAGGGTGCACTGAGAGGCAGGGGCAGCCCTGCTCACAGGCACTCCGCAGCTTCACGCGCAGACATCGTGAGTGTCCAGCAAGCGTCACCGTGTAGGTGGTGGCTGGCACTGCTCGGCAGTCAGCCTCTCACCCCAAGCACTGGCCGTGGGCCAGCACACCAGAAGCCACTGGACCCAGGACACCAGCCCTCCAGAGGAGTGGTGCACGGGAGTTTAAACTCATGTGTTTTCCTCTTGTAGGTTTTATTCAAACTTCTTTTGGGCAGTGCTAAATTTGGAGAAGCTGCCTTATTCCTGTCCGTGTTAGCTGTCTTCAACATCCTCTTCGTTACCTGTATTCCTGTCATCCTTTATTTTACCAAAGTGGAGTACTGGAGCTCTTTTGACGTCGTTCCTTGGGGAAACCTCTGTGGCTTTTCGATTCTCTTATTGAGTGAGTACATGGGGGGCTCTCGCACTGCTCGGAGTGGAGGAGGGTGCCAGAACCTGGCCACTGGTGGATGCTGCAGAGTTCTGACTGCTGAAGCTGCTTTCCTTTCTTCCCAACCTAATTATTATCTTGAGAAATCATGCAGAGGGCCCCTTCCCAGGAGGCAATGTAGACTGCTCCTGCTGTTACTCCCAAGCCCAAATATTGTGGCCTTTGTTACAAGATGTTGTGGGACTAAACTGTAAAGCTCATCCTAACTCCTACTTGTAAACTCTGCTTCACAGAGACATGGGATGCTTGCCCAGGCTGTGACGGGCAGGGCGTTACCTTGTGTTCACCAGCATTCCCTGAGTAAGCAGGTTAGGCCGTGACAGTCAAGGCCAGCCTCTGGTGCCTCTGCTGGCTTCGGTAATAGTGAATTGCTATTCCTAAAAGGCAGGGAATTTGGTGGGTGGCAACTCCTCCTCTGATGCCACTGCTGTGCCAGCAAGGGGACCAGATCCAAGCTGGTTTTACGGCCATCAGAAACGTGACGCCGTTCCTTGTTAAACTAGATGTGACAACTGTACTGCTTCAGTTGGTCCCTAAACCCGATGATGGCATCACATCTCCTAAAAACATTCCTTTCATTTCTGCTGGAAATAAATAGCCCTTCTCCATCCCTGTCCTGAGTCCCCACTCCTTTTAACCTGAACAGTCACAACGCTACTCTAGAAATACCTCCAGTGTACATATCAGTGGCCTCCATGGAAGTTTCCTGTAAGCAAATAGTGCAGAACTAGGCAAGCAATGGCTGAGGTGCACAAGGTGTAGGTACTACTAGGCGACAGACAGTGCCCCAGCTCCTGACATGCTCAGAACCAGCACAGCTCTCCTGACTTTGCTAAAAGTATTCACCCTAAAAAGAGGGTGAATTTGGTCCAAAGCAATTACTCATTTGTCATGGGACACTCCATGGACAGTGCGTGGCATTGCAATGGAGCGATATTATGACTCACTTTTAATGCTATTATCATAATACTGTAATTTCTTTGTATGAAATTATATTTAGCAAGTCCCAGTCATGAAGAGGGTTAGATCTGCAGCATCTTCCACCTGCAGCTGGAGGCAGCTTTTCTACAAGAAAAGCGCACTGTAAACAGAAGCAACTCTTTGGCTGAAACCTCCCTGGTGGAGTGTGTTTAGTCCTTCAGCAGGACAAAGTGGCTTGGTACTGAGTGGGGATGGCTGTGTGTTACACAGGCTGTGCCCAAACCTCACCCTGATCCTGCCACTGGACTCCAGTGCAATGTAGATATAATTCCCAGGGAACAGCAGTGCCTCAGGAGGACGGACACACGGCAGCAGACCTCTGTCCACAGGCATCTTCTGGGAATAACAACACAAGTTAATATGCTTTCTGTATGTTTACAAGGGGAGTAATAAATAAAGCACGTATGTTTCAAGTGACATTGTCTCTGCCCAGTTTCACCAGAGTAAGAGATGTTTTTCTTTCCTTTTTCAGCATTCAATATTCTACTAAATTTTGGGATTGCTATTACATACCCCACCTTGATTTCTCTTGGAATTGTACTGAGTGTGCCGGTGAACGCAGGTAAGACTTCCTGCCTTCTGCATCTTAACGGATACATTAAGTCTGTGGCCTTTCAAATACACAACAGGGATAAAAGCAAACAGCTTTATTAAACATGCTTTGCATCTTCCCTCAAAGACTTATGGAGACGACACTGATGAAAAATCATAGAATCATAGAATGGTCTGGGTTGGAAGGGACCCCAAGGATCATAGAGCTCCAACCCCCCTGCCACAGGCAGGGCCACCAACCTCCAGGCCTGGATCTACACAAGGTTGCCCAGGGCCCCATCCAACCTGGCCTTGAACACTTCCAGGGACGGGGCATCCACTACTTCTCTGGGCAGCCTGTTCCAGCACCTCACCACTCTTTCTGTAAAAAACTTCCCCCCAATATCTAATCTAAACCTTCCTTCCTTTAGCTTTAGTCCATTCCCCCTAGTCCTGCCATTATCTACCCTTTTAAAAAGTTGAATCCCCTCCTGCTTATAAGCTCCCTTCAGGTACTGGAAGGCTGCAATGAGGTCCCCCTGCAGCCTTCTCTTCTTCAGGCTGAACAAGCCCAGCTCCCTCAGCCTCTCTTTGTAGGGCAGGTGCTCCAGCCCTCTAATCATCCTTGTGGCCCTACTCTGAATCCTCTCCAACAGTTCCACATCTTTCTTGTATTGGGGGCCCCAGATCTGGACACAGTACTCCAGATGGGGCCTCACAAGGGCAGAGTAGAGAGGGACAATCACCTCCCTGTCCCTGCTGGCTCATGTTAAGTCTCTCATCCACCACAATCCCCAAGTCCTTCTCAGCAGGGCTACTCTCAAGAAGCTCGTCTCCCAGTCTGTATCTATGTCTGTATACTTTGTGTTAAGTATGTATCATATAATATTCCACCAATATTCATAACCTCTAGAATGGCTTTTTAAGTTACTGTCTGAAGCAGCCAGCATGTTGAAAAGCAAACTAGATTTGAATTCAGCCATCTCCAGGCTGGTACGAAAACTCACAGATGAAGTAGAAATCAATTCCTAGTGATTTCTTCAATGCAGGCTTAACGCTAGATTGAACTGCTTACAGTTCAGAGCAAATGCACATTCATAATTCTGCTTGCCTGGACAAATAACATTGCAGGTGTTTATCTAGAGTGCTGGACAATCCCACTCGGGGCACAGCCTGCCCAAACGCTGCCAGTTTTCTGAAATCCGGGAAAAGCCAAGGCACTGCAGAGCCCCAGAGGACTGGGCAGGGCAGTGCCGGGGCAGACCTGGCCCAAACCAGAGCTGCTTCTCCCAAACCATGACCCTAAAACCGAGAGTGCCGAACGGGCGTTGGCTCCCATCCTTGTGTGCTGCCCACATGCACACAGAGCTGGGCACTGCAGGCTGTCCCGGGAGGCTTTGGTGTGACCCCAGCAGCTCAATGTGCACTGGGGTTCCTAGTCAGCAGAGCTGGCAGGCTAAGAAGAAAGCCTGCATGAAAATAGCTGCTGTGCTGGAGAAGGGAAAGGCCCCTTTCTCTGTGTACCCCAGTGCGAGTTCCTGTGCTGACAGTGAGTGAAGGGTGACGATGCTGCTGCAGACAACTGCTGTGTGCTGAACCAGCAGTCTCCCTGCCACCATCTCCTCCACAGCCAAGTTCTCCTACCCTAGCCAGCCTTTGGAGCCGGGAAGGCGAGGGGGAGGGAAGGGGATACTGCCCAAATGCTTTTCTCTCATGTAGTAACACCCGTTCAATGTCCCACACAGTTGTCGATCACTACACGAGTGAAATTGTCTTCAACAGCGTCCGAGTAATCGCCATCATCATCATTGGCCTGGGCTTCCTCCTGTTGCTCTTGCCAGAGGAGTGGGACGTCTGGGTGATAAAGCTCCTCACGCGTCTCAAAGTCCGGAAGAAGGAAGAAGTCCCTGAAGGGAATGGAGACATTGCTTCAGGACTGCCTAACAAAAGCCGGAGAACTCGCCCCTCCATGTCATCCTTTGCTCATTAAATGCTCTTTTTACCAAAACTTTGGGGTTACCCTTAAACATGATGACGCAAAGGTCTTTTCTTGGGAAGAAGCACACCTGTCCAACACGGTGTACATACCTGTACAGTTTTGATATGATCACCATCTAAGGCATCAAGTCTTGGCATGTCCAGTTTGCTTGTACTTTTTTCACATCAGACCTTTCACTTAAGTAGTACACTGAAAAGAAAACCTGCAAACCAAGAACCTCTCTTCTCTTTTTAAATGAATGTAACATATAGTCAAAGTATATTTGCATAGGTTATTTTAAAGAATGATTTTCATGAAAAGCGGGGCAGACATTTTGAGCATTAGGTACCGAATGATGCATTGCACACTGTGATTTAAAAGAAACAAATGCTATGCTACATCACACGTTTATTTTTGACCAGAGCTGTACTCAAAGTTTTCAAGGAACCAAAAGGGAGTCTTTTCGGGGACGGGAGGATGGGGTGGGGGGAAAGAGTGGAAGGAAGGAGGTTTTGAAATCACTCTCTGTAGATGAGCGCATGTTGCGCTGCAACCAGGAGGAAATTCAAGTGCTAAAAATGCTTGCACTAAAGCACTAGAGAGAAAGCAGTTTAGAGCCCAAATCTCCTTATTCTGCACATGACTGTAGTCCATGTTTAAAATCATGCAAGAGAAATCCAGTGCCTTCTACAGAACTCTTGTCTTTATCCACGCAGAACCAGGTCCCACCGTGAGGCACGTGCAACGGCACGGCTCAGGCTTGCGGTCCCAGGGGACCCCCAAATTCCCACCAACATCAGCACAGGCCCCCCCCATATGTGCCGTGGCTTCTGTGGGGAACGCGGGGCCGGGGGACCGCACATTTGGGCGCAGGAGACCTGGTTCTCCTCTCACTTGCACAGGTCTTACCCCTGTGTGGAGCTGCGCTTGATTAACACCAATGTGAGGAAGGGGAAGTCTCGGTCATGTGTGGGACAACCCAACTGAAAACGATCACAGGGGCTGGCAAGAGCGTGGTTGCTGATGTACAGTCTGAGAGCACGGACTAAGGGGGTGAATCGCCAGTTGCTTTTACTCCATAATTGTGAGTGTTAAGAGTTAAAAATGTAAGATATTTACATCAAATGTAACACTTTTTATGAACCTTGTAAGCACCAGGATGTTTACTTACGCGATTTTGGTTCGCCATTAAATTTCTATCTGTGATAGATCACATGCTATGTAAAAAATGAAAAAAAAAGGGGGGGAAGGTTATAGTTTACTATTTTTGAAGTTTACATTGTTGCATACAAAATTAAAGTGTTCTTTTGAACTGCTGCCATAGCCTAAGGGTCCCTTCTGCCACCGAGGCCCTCTTTGTCTCAGGCAGGGGTGGCATCCACTTCAAAACATTTTAGCAAATCAACTTCAGATTCCATTACCTGTTTGGCAAAGCTAATTAATAAAAGATTTTAAACTCAGCCTCGGTCAGTGCTATCTGTTTTCCTCTCTTGACTGCACCTTCATTCCAGTTTTACTGCGGGTAGCATGTGGCCAAGGCGATGGGAAGGGAGAGATGAGAGCATTGAAGCAACCAAGGCTGCAACCGAGGCACCTGCCTGTCAGTCTCTCCTCCACAGGAGGAGCTTTAGAATTCCTAGACAAATCCATCTGGAAGGCTGTCTTTGGGCATCAGTCAGGACGCACGTGCTCAGCGGAAGCAGACCAGAGGGAAAGCTGACCTTCCTTTGAAACTGCCGGTGAGCTGCTGTAAATGCACATGCTAACAGGCATTTAGGGGCTGTGGACGGTCCATTAATAATTGGGCCCTAGTCAAGGCTGCATGTTGCTCCCTACACATCTCTCCACAACCAAAAGACACTGAAGACTTGCTACCAGAGATTACACACACACACACACAAATCTGAGCCTGCGTGAAGCTGTTCTCGACCACTGTCCAGGTCAGTGTCACACACCTGAACTGATACACCTGTTTCTTCGGGAAGTAGGGGAGGGTATGGCACAGGGCAGGAGCACTGGGTACAGCTCTAGTAAATGGTTTCAATGGTGAGCACAGACTCGATCTCAAAGCTCCCAGGTCGGAGTTTACTCTATCCTTGATCGTATAATTTTGTCACCCTTGAAGCTGCCCACACCCTTCCCCAAGCCCCCTGTCTGAGGCAAGGCCAGAGAAGAATGTCCAAACAGTCCTTCCATTTTCCATAGTACCACTAATTTTCTGTCCTCTCTGTGTCCCATTTTACTGTGTGTTTGATGCTCTCCAGTAGGTATCCAAAAGGCTCCAAACACCACCTCAAGACCTGCAGCTAACAGGTGTTTATTACAAAACCAAGAGCAGATTTGTTATCGTTCAGTATGGATTGTGGGGAAATTTACACACCAGAGTGGATAGCAGCATCAGTGAGACGCTGTGATTCACCAGATACTCACTCACCCTTGCTGACAACAGGCTAAGCACAAGCGAGGGCTGGGATTTCAAACAGCACTTTATTACAAATTCAGTGCCTCAGAGATGAGGGCTGAGTTGTGGCAGGCTCCCTGCTTGCCCTCACGGGCCAGAGCAGCGTGTGTAATCTCTGCATCACCCCGCGAGTCAGCCCCTCGGCTGGCCCATACAGATCCTGAACAGCTCTGTGGGGCTGTACCTGCCTTGCAGAAAAGAGCAACACTCACTTCAGTGCTTTTAGCCCACCCCAAGCTGCCTCAGACCTCCTCCTGAGGCAGAACTGCAGGTCCCTGCAGCGTCAGACCTTGCTGCCAGGTGTCTCTGAGGCTGGTCTGCTGCGCCATTGCTGCGGGGCTCCTGCCTCTGCAGAGCACTGCCCTCCAGCAGTGTGCCCCCTTGTCCAGGGGCTGACCTGGATCGGCAGCCTTCTGCCCCAACTTTGCCCTCACAAAGTATCTTGGCTCCTCCAGCAAGGGGGGAAATCAGCAATGATCCTGTGGGGTTGTTAAAACATCAATTGGAAAAAAGCTTCAGGAAAGTAAACGGCACCACCAGCCCCCATTGCAGCTGCCAGCTTTCACTGCCACACCACACAGCGGTGAGGAATCTGAGGAAGGAACGGCTGTTCTCAGCCTGCTGTCTGTACTTGTCTCCTGCTGCTACCTTTATCATCACTCCCAGTGCAGCTCTCCACAGCGGCTGCAGGAGCCTTTCCTCAGCTGGCCCCATTTTAAAACGTTTCCCCTGTTCTGTCCAGGATGGCTGTGTCTGCACCAGCAGTCTGCAGAATCAGCTACGAAAGACAGACAGCCAACCACAACACCCAACAGATGAACAGAAGACGCTGAAACCAACACGTAGCTTTACTGTCTTGGGGGTAGGCTAGCAGAAACTGCAGATGACCAACTTCTGGAGCTGAACTGACGTCTCTGGTAAGCTTAGGGAAACATCACTCAACCCCAGCTCTCCACAGTGCTCCATAACACAAGTAGAGCAGCACTGAGTTGGTAAGGGTTAATACAGACAGCATCCTCAACCTATAGGAAAGGTAACATCACCAGGTAGACACCATTGCTGGTCAAACCCCTTTCTGCTACTGTACCCACAGGCCTGCAAACCCACAGGAAAGCAGAGGTTTCCCTGTGCAGTGGATACACAAGCCTGAACGGACTTGTGTAGCTCTGGATCATTTTCCAAATAAACTGACAAGTCTGCACAAGAGAAACACAAGCGAAACACCCCTCCACTGCAAATGATGTAAGAGCTCTCCAGCACTTCAGAAGCTCTAGGAATAGTAGCCAGTCACTCACCTGGGCTACATGGACTCAGGACACAGGTTGGGAGGAGGGGGCTACAGAGACTCAGAAAGCAGGCTGGGACTGGGGGTTTCTTAAGTGGGGAAATAACAGAAGTCAGAAGCGATGCAGCTGCTCCAAAGCAGGAGCACAGGAGAACTACTAATGGGATGAGGACAGAAATGCCTTTTGGGAAACACTTTCCTGGGGAAGATGTTTACATCTCAATGATACAACTCAAGTTTCAAGAAACAAGGTCTGTGCACGTACTGAGAAGTCATAAACTATGGGGAGTTTGGCTCCATGTCCCTGATTTGTACTGCAGAAAGGACAGAGCCCTTCAAGGTCTCCAGTCCTGAGCTTCTCCTTCTTGGCAAAGGCCAGGGCTGAGAAGCTTCTTTCACAGTCCAATCCTTGTGCAAGCTGCCTTCGCAGAAACTGCCAGCAGTAATGGATTTTGATGGATGTGTTTAATTAGCTCATCGTTATTAAGAGAAGCAAATAGATTTTCTTCTTTAGCTGGCATGTTCTAGGGCATTTCCATAATAACCTGCAGCTTATCTAAAAGTCCTGAACATTAAAAAGGGAAATAAGGAAAAAAGGACCCGTAATATCTTGCGAAAGCCAGAAGGAAATCAAATTAACAGATGCCCACCTGCAGCCTAGAAATACTTTTAAGAGGAAATCACATTATTAAGGGCAAGACCAGTAACTCATACTAAGTTTCTGAAAATAATAAGCCTCATATTTCTCTCTTCTACCTAAAACTCTTGTTAGAATGATCTTTATATATGCATAAGATCATTCTGAAGCCGGTAGCCATCAGTATTTCTCCATACACACCACAGATACACCAAGATGCACCCAACTTCTCAGTAATGGTGAGTGAAACTTACAAGGAGAGTTACAATTCAGGAGGAGGTTAAACAAGGGAGGCTCTGGAGCTCGCATATAACAGGTATTTAAGAACCTAATATATGCAACTTCCCTGCAGTGATCTAGAGACATTTCTTTAATCCTGCTGCTGAACTAAATCTCTTCAGAAGTTAAAAGCCTTTTCCAGCTCTTCATCTCCAGGTTTCCCTCCAGTTCTAGGATCGATCTGCCTACAACAGCCATCAGTGCAATGACAGGGAACGACAACAATCATCCTGCAGAGCACCTTTCACCCAAAGGAAGAGAACTAACGTGGGTACTCTTGTGCTGTAACAGTTATACATCACAAAGTGAGAATCTTTCTGATGAGTGGCAGTAGTTAATTTTGAGACCCTCTCCACTTTTTTTCACCATGTTCACTACCTCATGTCTATTAATGCTGAATGCCACCAGCTGCCAGGCCACAGGGCAGGGAGAGCTCCTCTCTCAGCTTTAGTCTTCACTCTCCCAAATCAGTACAGAAGTATGATCACTGGATGTTGGGGCTTTCTGACCAATCATGAGTACACACAAGACAACTGGCCTCAGCACAGCTCCTTTGGAAAACCTCCCTACTTTTGAACTGCAGTAATTTATTCCTGCTCTTCATTCCCTGTCTCATTAACCAGTTACTAGCCCACAGGAGAACCTTCTCTTTTGATCCACAGTAGCTTCATTCCTTTGCTAAGAAGCCTCATCAGAAACTCTCCACAAATCTAAGCATGGTGTTTCTATTCTCTCAAGAAAGGGGCAAGTCATCCATCCTTCAGACTCCTTTTAACATGGAAGGACAAGATTACTGAAACTGAGACTTCTCCTTTGCCTTGGCTAACTTCTGCAAATTATTTACACCAAACTCCAGGTTCTGCACATGTCCACGACTGACCCAGATGCTTAAAAAATTCTTTGAAGATTCTTAAAAGAATCCTAAAAGCTGCCTTCCAATGAGGTCCAAGCAGCAGGATTTGTCTCATTACAAAATGAGAATTTTCTGGCCACAAGCATACATTATGGACCAGTGAACATAGCTTTGCTGTCTCCCAGAAATAGATCAATCTCACCATCCTTCTGGCTTCTGAAGCTGCCAAATCTTTAATGACTGCAGCCTAGTAAGCAAAGCAAGTTGCATAATACTCTGCTTGTGATTTTTTGCCAATTACACATTTTAAATGCTTTCCTGACTTGTAAACAAACCCATCTCTCTCACTGTGCCACCCTGTATCTGGTAAAGGCATGTATGTCATTTGCTACCCTGGATGCTAAGAAAATTGATATTGATCTTGGGAACAAACATTCACCGTGTTTGAGAACGACGTTGCCTTTGTGCATGTGTAAGCAATCCCATCTGGTACAGTATACCTATGCTTCACAGGGCAAGTTTAGAGCAAACACAAGGTAAACGGTGCAGTTGAGGGATTTTAAGTACAATACCTGGGTGCAAGCATGCAGCTGGATGTTTTGTAAAGAATTTTAGGATGTGGTTCAGTCTCAGGGAGAACTGGGAACCATTTCTTTGCTTTAAGTACATAACATGCTGCAGAAATTTGAAGGCATCCAAATTAAACTGCAAAGATGAGCTTTCTCATTCCATTTACACAGCTTTGAAAACTGGAGTGTGCTCATAGAACAGGCAGGTACTCAGTTTCCCATCTAGTTTCTTGCAAAAGGCTGAGCATCAACACTGCTGCGAAGCAAGATCACCTCACCCTTGGTGGGCCTGGAGAACTGCTAATCAAGACCCAACAGAAGAATGAGAATTAGTCAGTCATCTCACCTTACCATCGCCTGCTTTTCCCAAAATATTCCTCCTCCTGTTTTCTCCCTTCCTAACAACTGAACAAAACCAGAATATTGGCATTAAAAACAAGTGTCTACAATTAAGGTAAATTACTTCATCAACTTCAAAGAATCCCAACAAACAAAGCCCAACAAACCTCCAGTTGTTGGGCTTTTTTCTTCATCATACTCACCACTCCTCTAGGCAGCCTTGTGACTGTCAGTCTGCATTCTGACGAGCGCTCCACCGACATCCAGAGAGGTCACACAGACAAGCATGCCTTCTCTCAGCAGGCTTCAGATCACTCAAGAGAGGCCTGGAGAAGGTGAAAATTGCTGGCTTTTCTATTCCTACTCCTTATGTCTCCATATCAGCCTGCACAGATGGCTTAGTCCTTCCTAGTCAGCCCCCCTTCAGCGGTACCTCATAAACCCTCACCCCTCAACCCTCTCAGTACCTGCAGAGGTACAGCAGAAAGCTGTGGTAGCCTCTATGTCTGTCTCTGCCCCGGTGCCCCAAGCCACGCACTCAGTTTCTCTGCTGTCCCATCACATGGGCACTCCCACGCGCAGGGACCCTCAGCACGAGGCGCAGGCAGGACGGCGCTGTGAGGCAGTCCCGCTGACAGCTCCAACACAACGTGGTAACGCACGTGTTCTTAGGCACTCAGAAAACTGATCTGCTCAGGCTGCCAAACAAAGGCTGCCGTTTTCTTTATCCTCATACACTCTTCCTTCTCTATTCATTCAAAAACCCATGTTTTTTGCTAACTCATAGAATCATAGAATGTTCTGGGTTGGAAGGGACCCCAAGGATCATAGAGCTCCAACCCCCCTGCCACAGGCAGGGCCACCAACCTCCAGGCCTGGATCTACACAGGGTTGCCGAGGGCCCCATCCAACCTGGCCTTGAACACCTCCAGGGATGGGGCATCCACCACCTCTCTAGGCAGCCTGTGCCACCCCCTCACCACTCTTTCTGTAAAAAACTTCCCCCTAATATCTAATCTAAACCTTCCCTCCTTTAGCTTTAGTCCATTCCCCCTAGTCCTGCCATTATCTACCCTTTTAAAAAGTCGAATCCCCTCCTGCTTATAAGCTCCCTTCAGGTACTGGAAGGCTGCAATGAGGTCCCCCCGCAGCCTTCTCCAGGCTGAACAAGCCCAGCTCCCTCAGCCTCTCTTTGTAGGGCAGGTGCTCCAGCCCTCTGATCATCTTCATGGTCCTCCTCTGAACCCTCTCCAACAGTTCTACATCTTTCTTGTACTGGGGGCCCCAGATCTGGTCACAGTACTCCAGATGGGGCCTCATGAGGGCAGAGTAGAGGGGGGCAATCACCTCCCTGTCCCTGCTGGCCACCCCTCTTCTGATGGAGCCCAGGATACCATTGGCCTTGCGAGCTGCAAGAGCACACTGCTGGCTCATGTTAAGTTTCCAAAGAAGTTTAACCATGTTACTGTTAAAAGGAAATTGATAAAACTCAACATGAAGTCTTTACAAAATGCTAAAGATGAGTGCTTTGCACAAGGCCACAGGAAGCATAGCACACAGCCCTTAAGTTTTCAGACTCTGGTATGCCTCTTTCAGATCCTCATTTGCAAATGTTTGGTGTTGAATACAAACTTACATGAAGAGAAAGAAGTTTTCTTTACAAGCATAGATCGTTTAGCATTAGTGGCTACTGAATTATGAACTTGTTAATTATTAGCTACGGAATTTATTGGCTGTCTGCCAGTTGTTAAGCAAGTCTCTTACAAAGCTCAGAAAATTATTGCTCAAAAAAATCAGTGGTCTTCTCTGAAGCTTGATTCCTCGAGGAGGATATTTAGTTTTAAAAAGATTTCTGAAAAGCTATTTCAAAACCAAAAAGCACTTGTCCTGTTAAAGAAGCACCTATTTGAAAGGGAGCTTCAGTCTCACTGAACCCTAACAGACAACAAAACAGCCTTAGAAAGCAATGTAAGGAAGACTTTAAACAAAGATGTGTAAATGCTGCTCCTCTACCAGAACAAAGAGCATTTTACCACTCGCCTTTGCAGACTGCACCTTCAGAGCTGACGCTACTGCCAACAGTAGCCCACCAGGATCTTCAGCCAGTAAAAGCATGAAGGTAGCACCTGAAATTTGGTCACATGGGATCTCTGATCTACTTCAGAGAGAGACTTGATGTTCAACCATCCAAGTAATCTCTGTTAAAACATTTCCAGAGAGGAGCAGAAAGAGGTGATTAGTTTGCAGTTCATGGGTGTTTCTTTGCTTAATTTATTCCTTTTTTAATGCTGAAAGCAGGCACAATTAATCATGGTGACCGTTTCCTTTTTTTCTGTTGTTTAATTATTTTCTTTCACCAGGCATAGAAAGGAACTCTGTAAGACCAAAGCAATCTGAGTTGCACCCTTAATGACATCTAAGAAGCAAGAAAGAGAAAAACCTTCATATATATAGTCCTCTCAAACGACGTATTTTTAAAATTTATTTATTAAAAAACTGCTTGGTTCTCTACAAAGGAAAAAAATGTCCAGTCTACCTTGGGTAAGGTTTTGTTATTACTTCCAGCAAAATTAATAGTCAGACATAGGGATATATTGCTTAAAGAACTCTTTTTTTTTTTTTTTTTACACTCAGTTCCCTGAAAATCTATTACAGGTGAGAAACGTGTATCAGAATCTTTCAATGCAAGAAAAACAAGCTAATCTAATTGAGCTCCTGGGGTAAGCACAAAGCCAAACACATCAAGGTGTGCTTGCATTACTCATCCTAGGGATACCTGTAACATGCTGACTGCTTCCGAAGAGGAAGGAGGAATCATGATGGTTGCCAGTCCAGGATCTGCTGGGCAAATTTCAATTAAATACGGGGCAAGCAATGCTGTAGGTGAGGAGAGACCCATTAGATGTTAACCAGAAGGCAAAGCACACATGATGCTGTATCCCAATTAGCAAGGACAGGCTGAGAGTGGAACCACTGGATAAACTCCACACGATTCACTTTAATGCACTGCTGGCTGGAGTTTCAGTGGGAGACAGGCACCTATTTCTTTAACATCGATCTCTCTAATCGTTAAATGAAATGGTAATTCAACAGCTTCAAATGTAGCAACCAGTGCATCTGACAAATCTGGAATTTTTTCAGCCTCACATCTTTCTAGAACATTTACCCCTGCCTGGCTATTATAAATATCCCATTTATTACTTACTGGGCACACTTCCCAAAAGAGTAAAGATAGATACGTATAATTGGCTAACTAACAACAGAAAAATCCACCTCCTTATGGTAGCAGCTTAACCAGATGGAAATATTGCCATTAAAAATGTATTAGATAAATTTATTTTTTTTTCCCTAATCACGCACTTTCTAAAACCAGATCACTAAATTTCCATAATATCCATTACACAGAGTTATTTACAATTGTCTCCATCGAATATTTCTTGGACTACAGGTCATTAAAGAATAAACTATTTATCACAAATATCCCAGATGTGCTATTTGGGCTTTGAGATTAATTATATATGATCACATTATCCCCTCTGTTTCATGAATGCAGTAACTAAACAACATTACACGCACCATAAATTTTGAAATCTAAACCACAACTGACATTTCCTATTATCACATGCTTCGGTCTCCAGACTCAACATTCAATTTTCTTTTCAATATTCATGCTTGTAAGGGCTTGTTTTGCAAATGCTCGAGTTCAAAGGGGTCATAAGCAAGCTGGAATGCAAAATGTATTTCTGTATTTATTCTTTTCACTGGAAAAACATAATTGAAATTCCACTCTTTGTAGTGACTTCCACTCACCTCAACCCCATGTTCTATTACAAATTAAATCACCGCATTTCCTTCTCTTACCTATCATACTCTAGGAAACAGAAGGTGGAGAAGCAAATAGGCAAGGATAAGAACATGGACTGCGTTATACACCATACAGCAGCAGTCACACTCACTTTGCTCAAAAAAAGCGTCCCTTCCAAAGGGCTGGTTAAGTATTTCGACAAAACAACGNCCCCCCCCAGATCAGGCTGGCTTACAGGGGTGTCTGCTGTATGAGTGCAAACCCTTGGTCTTCTAAAATACCTTTCCTCTTATGGAGACAAGCAAGCCACCTGCAAAGAGACCCAGAAAGGCTCGCCCACCACCACTGGCCAGAACCATTACAACATGCCGAGGAAGAAAACCCACTCAGGCCAGGTGGGTGGCTGTACCAGGAGCAGCTCCAGCCATCCAACAGCTCCTGGCAAAGCAGCCGGCCTGGGAGCTGCTGGGGCTGGGGGGACTCAGCATCTCACAGAGTTAGGCCCTTCCCAGCTGCCAAAACGTCCATCACCCTGCCCAAAACCCAAGCACATTACCACAGAAACACACACCCGTAGCTCCAAAGCTGTGAAACCACCCCGCATTTCTATGGCTGGCATGTAAAGCTACCAGGGACTGAGCACCACAAAGACATGCCAGCAGCAAAACCACGGCAGAGCAGGCTGCTTCTGGCTGGCTGCGTTCCCCAGCACTGCAGGCTTCGCGCCTGCTGGGGCGGCTGGGCTGGGCTCACCGGGTGCCCACCCACCCCCCACACTTCAGCCGTTATTTTTACCACGCATACACTTTTCTTCCCGTGGGATACACCATTTCTCCCCCTCTTCCTCCCTCACTGTTATTACTGGCTTGGCCTAGCACCAGGGCCAGCTGAGAGAATCACAGAATCATCGGAGTTGGAAGGGACCTCGAGAGGTCATTGGGTCCAATCCCCCTGCCAAAGCAGGCTCCCTAGCTCATATCGCACAGGTAGCGGTCCAGACGGGCCTTGAATATCTCCAGAGACGGCGACTCCACAACCCCCCTGGGCAGCCCAAGAAACACGTCCAGGGCCGTTTCCCGCACAGCTGTGGACAAGCCGGCGACGCCGACTCTCTCCCCGGTGCTTTAAACGCGCCTTTGGCAGAGTCACGGCACTCCCTCCTCCGGCGGAGAGGGGGAAAAGCCCTCCGGGAGCCCAGGTCCGCGGCAGAGAGGGGAGCCCGGGCCGGCCAGCACCGGCGGCTCCGTCCCGGCAACGACCACGACCCGGCGCGCGGGGGCAGGATAGTGGTCACGCCTGCCGATCTCAACCCGGGCCGCGGGGACTGCGCCTGCGCAACAGGAAAAGGCGTCGCGCGGCGGCCCTTTAGTGTGGTACCGCTTCCGGGCTCGTGACCTTCGGGGCGCGGGGCTGGGCCGGCCGGGTGAGCGTGGTGCAGGGCCCGGGGCGCTCTCTCGGGCGGCCGCCGGCCGGGGACAGGGCTCGGAGCAGCCCGTCCCCCAGCGCCTTGGGACTGCGGGCAGGGCAGCGTCGGGCTCCGCTGTGGAAGCGGCGAGGCGCGGTGGAGGCTCGCAGCCGGCCGCGTTTGCAGTGAGGCGAAGATGTCGGCGCCGACGATGGAGGAGCGGAAGGCGTGCTGGGCGGCCCGGGACGAGTTCTGGCAGTGCTTGGACGGGCACGGGGACGACGCCGCCGCGTGCGAGAAGCTGCGGCTGTGCTTCGTGTCCCGGTGCCCGCAGCAGTGGGTGAGCAGCCGCCGCGCGCGACCGCGCCCACCCCCGTCACCGCCGCCCCGCGCGGCAGCCCCGCGCCCCTGCTCAGACGTGACTGGGCTTCTGGGGGCTCGGCCGGAACTCCTGGGCGGGCAGCCTGGCCCGGGGACGGCGGGAGGAGGGGGTGCGGCCCCAGAGCTTCGGGCAGGCGTGCCCCGTGCCGGCCTGTTCAGCTTCGAGCCCGGAAAGCTGCTGGGAAGCTGTTGGAGGCGCGCAGCGGTTGCTAAAGAAGAAAGGTTATGGGGAAGGGCGGCGAGGCGCGGGGCCTCAGGCCGACACCTGGCTCCTTCTTGTGCGCGCAGCGTGATTCCACGGCAAACCCTCTGCCTGTGTTTAACTCAGCCGTGCGCTTTAGTTTCCTAAAACCGAGCTACAATTATTTTTAAGTGGGCATTGCTTTTTAATCTTTCTAATAACAGTAGTATCTGCGGCGCTGGACAGTGCCTGTTGGAGCTGGAGGAATAGGAGGCACCTAAAAAACGTTCCCAGTTGTGGTACTTTATACTTAAACATTGCAGTTCTGGCGTATGCCATCTCTAGTGAGGGTTGTTTAATTTGTCAGTGCTTTGCACCACACGCAGTGGTGGCTCCATCCAGGGGATGGATTCAGAGGTCACATCACCTGTGCTGCTGTAGAAAAGCTGCTGGACGTGTCTTGTTTATCACAGCCTTTGTGTCCGTGGCAGTGAAAAGTAGCAAAGCGAGAGACTGCTTTTATTAGGTGTCCATGGAAGTAATGGGGGGTTAGGGCAGGTTCACTTTCAGAATGGAAAAAAAACCCCAACACACAAACACAACCCACTCTACGCTTCAGTCTTATGCAACAAAGCAAGAAATTCCTAAGTAGCGTATTGTTTATTCCTTAGTCTTTGTGATGCACAAAGCCCCTTCCTGTGATCACTCCTTCTGATTAACTTTTTTTTTTAACAGGTAAAATATTTTGACAAAAGAAGAGACTTTCTAAAATACAAAAGAAAGCTTGAAACTGAAGGTTATCATCCTCCAGAAGCTGACAGGAAATCCTAGATACTCTTTCGAAGTAAATCTAGTAACGATGGAAGAAAGAAGCACGAGAAAGGGAGAGAAGCCGCTTGATCTTTAGAGCTGGTAACATGTGGCTCCCTGAACTGCAGGCTGCTCCTGTTGGTGCAAGGTCTCTCGTGTCCGCTGAACAAAGCTGGTCAAGGACAGCCTTTCCAGAAATATAAAAAAGAAAGAAATATAGTGCAGGGCTGTCTGCAGATCTGTTTTGAATATATAATTGCTCAAATTTATTCTTGGGAAACAATTATTTAATAATGTAATGTACATATTCTAAAGAGAACAATAAAATTGTTTTTCAGTAACTGAACCAGCTTTTCCTTAAAAAAAATAAAATCCACTTTCTTCTGCTTGTCAGAGGAGATGGGGGTATAATGCAAGTTGGAGGTGTTGCTTACAGTAAGTATTTCCAAAGAGAGTTTAAGCTGAACCAAGGGACAGTATGCATCCTGTGCATGTTGTTTGTCACTGAGATATTTTGAGTATGCTTGTTTTTTTACAAGCAGAAAGAATTTGTACATTAGGTGCACTGGTTTTCAAGCAGTATTGCTAGCAGAAGTGTGGCGGTTAATTAGCAACTAGAGGCCATAATCTGCTGGTTTTGATTACCTTACTGACACAGCTCTATTTAAAGATACACTGTTTACAACAGGATTAGTAAACTTGATCTTTAAAGGCACTTAAGCAAGGGAGAGTGTTTAATGTAAGTTAATTTATCTTGCAACAATTACATGATGTAGTGTATCTAGATGCTGGAGGCATTAAATACTTTGGCTACAGTTAAGTCTTGATCGTGGCTGGAGGAAGGCACTTCAGTTTCCAGTGTGGTTGCCATAATCATAGAATGGTCTAGGGTGGAAGGGAGCCCAAGGATCACAGAGTTCCAACCCCCCTGCCACAGGCAGGGCCACCAACCTCCAGGCATGATGTAGACAAGGTTGCCCAGGGCCTCATCCAACCTGGCCTTGAACACCACCACCTCTCTGGGCAGCCTGTTCCAGCACCTAACCCCTCTGATAAAGTAACCCACAGTAAAAATCCCATGTTCCAAGGTTGGGATTGGTCACAGCACTATGCTGATGTTCTAGTAGTAGAAAAATACACATCTCACACACTGCATGCAATATAAATAGTATTTATTTCCAATGCAACTGTTTTATTGTAAGGAGGTAAAGTATTAATAAGGCAATTTAAAACCAGTTTGAATTACAAGAGAGCAAAACATGCAGAACTTAGGAATCCTCAATCACCCTGAGTTTGTATCTCGCCTGTTCAGAATGTCACGTTGTAGCACCATAGGAAGTCACCCTGCTGCACTGTAAGGCACAAAACTGGCAGTTACATCTGTTGTTTCTGCTTGATGACTTGTTGCCTTGTGTACTCCCAGATCAGCAGAGCTCCACTTACATGAACATTGAGGGATCGAATAATACCCTGCTGAGGAATTTCCACACAGACATCCAGGTGGTGAATCAGGTTTGCTGGGATTCCTTCGTGTTCATTTCTAGTAAAGAAGAAACAGTAACTTGTAGTTGGGAAGGGAGAGGTGTTCTAGAATGCTGAAGTCAGAAGACAGCATCTAAATGCCATCTGAGGAATGCTGTGTCTGCCCTCCATGTAACTGATGAGGACAAGAAACTATTCTTCTTTTAAAAAACTGATACATTACAGATACTGAGAAGACAGGAGAGACCTGACTAAACTTTGCTGTAGGAAAACTGGTAGAGCACTTAATCTTTAATTCACTGATCCAGCAATAGCTGAACACCCAACCTAAGGCCTCCCTCCCTGCCTGTATTTCGTAGCTCTCCATATAGAGCAAAATAAACAGCTATAGATGAAATGGCCAATGCATGCAGCTGCTGGCCTGGCAGGGAAGCTCATCTGACCAGTGGACATTAAGTGTGGTCTTGGTATGATGAGGGAATGTCAGGACTGCCTTGAACTGGAAACATTTCACCTCTTCACAATGAGCACACCAGAAAGATTACAAAGGTTATCAGTAATTAAAATAACTGTTTTGTTTGAAGAAAGCAAAATGATACTGTCAACTATGTTCCAAAGATAAGTTACATATGAAAAGGTTGGAAAAAAACAAGATATTTCTGCCCACTTTGTTCTAAAAGGATAGATGGGCCTTTTACAGAATCACAGACTCACAAAGTTGGAAAAGACCTTTAAGATCACCAAGTCCAACTCTTCCTGTCCTATGCTAAACCATCTCCTTAAGTACCTCATCTACCCTTTTTTTAAACACATCCAGGGAAGGTGACTCAACCCCCTCCCTGGGCAGCCTGTTCCAGGCCCTGACAACTCTTCCAGTGAAAGATTTTTTCCTAACATCTAATCTGAACCTGCCCTGGTGCAGCTTCGTGCCATTTCCCCTTGTCCTATATCCTGTCACCTGGCTGAAGAGACCATCACCCACCTCTCTACAACCTCCCTTCAGGTAGTTGTAGGTGGTGATAAGGTCTCCCCTCAGCCTCCTCTTCTCCAAGCTAAACATCCCCAGCTCCCTCAGCCATTCCACATAGGATTTGCCCTCCAGCCCCTTCACCAGCCTGGCTGTCCTTCTCTGGACTCACTCGAGGACTTCAGTATCCTTCTTGTGGTGAGTAGCCTAGAACTGGACACTACTCAAGGTGTGGCCTCACCAAGGCTGAATACAGGGGTACTGCTTCCTCCTGTTCTCGCTCAGCAGCCCTAAGATTCCAGCAGCTTTCTTACTTTACGGCACTTTCCCCTCGGTCTCTTGAAGCGGCCTCTCCTTTGTCACATCAGAGGCTTGCCTGTTTACAGGAACTGATTACTGTTTGTCTATGAAGTCACCCCAGCCCCTGCTTGTACTGCAAAAACTTGCTACTTCGTCCTGTGCCTCACCCTTCATTTTTTAAAGCATCTCCCAGCTACGCGTGTGCCTGCTCGGCTGCAGCCCTCTTTGCCCAGTTAAGCAGGGCAGACAGCCAGCCCCCTTCTTGCTGAGCTCACTACGGCCTACACATAGCTACAGGGTCCCCTATTACTGACCTGAAGAGATGATCCCTCTGTCACACCTGGAACACTGAAACCCATGCTGCTACCGCCACCCATTAACTGAGAAAAGATTTATACTATTGAATAGTTTATTAAGTATAAGGAGAAAGACCATTCAGAAGTAGGTATCAATACCTCCCACACCTTAGCACACCAAGCCAAACTCTGCTGTTTTGATAGCTACTTCCAATTCATCAGCATCACTTGGTTTTCATACGACCAAACTCTTAACGAGCAGAAGGAACAGACTGCAGGAGGTGTATTTACAAACGAACGAACAAAAGCGCCTTCTCACCCCAGCAATAATAGTGACTTCTCTGGGAAACAGTACTCTGTAAGATCAAAACTTTTAGCTGTCTGCTCCACACCAATAATAGTGTAGCCTTCTGTTTTCTTCTGCTGTAAATAATCAACAAGCTGGGATGGTTTTACCTGTCCATCAAAAGTAGAGAGAAATACATATAAATTTTTATATGCCATTTATAAACGTCTGAGTGTACTGTAAAAAAAAAAAAAATCAAATTGCTTGGACAGTTTTTCAGACCACTGACTTACCCCCAAAGACTCTGTCCATACACACAGTGTACCAATTTACAAGCTCTTCAGCAATAGTGCAAAAGGTTAAGTAATACCACAAAAAACTCCTCCATGAATGCAATGGACAGAGGCTTTTCTATACTTCTGGCAGCTGCAAGCCTTACATCTGACTGCAACGGAATCATTCTTGCACAGGGACACAGTGCACAGTTGTTTAACCTGGAATCCTTTCCCAAAACAATACAACAGCCAGTATGGAAGCTGTGCTGCCTTACATGTGCCTGGATTACCACTTGGGATAGCTTACACTGAAGCATTTCTTGGTTGCCTTCATCCCAACTCTCCGAAGTGCCGATTTGTATTAAATGCCTGTTTCTTTTATGCAACAGGAACTCATCATCGCCAGTATGCCTCTGTACGAAGGCTAGGCATGACACCACGTGCCCCCAGCATTCTGTGTCAGGTAAAACACTACAGCTATCTAATTCTGAAGAAAATCTGAAAATAAATATGGGGGGATGGAGAGGAGAAACCTGCGTTGAATTTTTCAGATGACTTAAAGCTGATCTTGAAAAGCAGATTATTATAAAATATCACAAAGGTATTTTCTATCAAATACTAAACACATAGGTTAAAACCTTCATTTATCTAAGCTAGGTAATAGGTCCTAAAATCTCATAACCAGTTAGCTTCAGGCAAACTCACACTTTATCCCCATGAAGATACCAAAAGCAACAGGCCAAGCAAGAGACACAAAGTGTTGGTCAAGTTTTCTAAACAAACATTAAATTCCAATGCACCACTATAGAGCAGAGTAAGATATAATAATGGCAGCTCACATAATCAGTTTATCACAGCAGTAGGACATCGAAAGTAATTTTAAAAATCTATTTTTATGAGGTTCACCTAAAGTTTACTCCAAAATACTCCAGATAACATCTCAGAGTCAACAATGAGAGCTTCTGTTCAATACAAAGTTCGTTTTTCCAAGAGAAAAAAGGCAAGACACTGAGCTACACATGATGAACTGAAGATGTACAATATAGACTTTACAGCTATTAAAATGTTTCCATTCACCTCAACAAGGGGGAGCCATTGCTCTGCAGAAACACTAAGATGCTGAAACTGCTTATCTTGTATGTAATGAAGACTGCCGACAACCAGCGCAGATGCCCCAAATATCTCACTTGTACGACATAAACCTACAAACACAAGAGTGAAAATGATTTTTCTGTAGAAAATAAACACCAACGTGAAATATTTTAGGAAAGTGAAAAAGGACAAAGAACCCAAAGGAGAAATGGTTACTTTGGTTCTCTACTTTTTATCCGTTTCAGGTGCATCTAACATCTGTTCCAAGCTACATATTGTTTCATATAATTTACTGTAAAAAAAAAAGTCACAAACCACAAAAAGTTTTGTAACTTGATAAAAAGATCAAAATTAGAAAAGCACTATGGCTGACAGTGGTTCTACAATACTAATTACACAAAGTAATGAGTCAGTGTAAAAGCCTGGTCAGGGATGGACAGACACGCAGACACCGCAGGCTTAAGCTCTGAATCCAGTACCTGTTAAATGAAAGGCTTCAGGGAATGACACGCTAGAGCATGACAATGCAGACAGCACCAGCTTGTGGGCTTGCTTTTCACTCACAGTCTCACCACAGTTATTTAACCCGCTGACAGCAGCAAGCACAATGCAAGAAAGTATCTGCAGGATGTACTGTATCTCAGCTTGTGTAACATTGTGAAGCAGCACTTCATCAGGAAAGGGCACTTTCCTGCCCAACAGTCCTGAGAAACTAGTAGGTCGGTAAGATTTGGTTTAAGTGTTAAAGAAAAAAAATACGCAGAAGGAAATTATTTCCTTTAGCTGAATGCACAGATGAAAATCTCAGCTGTAACAAAGAATATAAAAACAGAAACTGAGTATGACTTACAGCAAATTCCTATTTAATTAATGCATGCTTTATGTGGGTTTTTTTTCCTTAAAATGTAACTTCAGAAGATGTCTTCTTCCGAAGCAGGTATAATTTCTTTTGGTTACCAGTTGGGGTTTTTTTGCATGATAATGATCTATTTCTCTGAGTAGTACTTAAATAATTAATTCCTATTATCCAAGTGGGCTCTAACATCTAAAATAGAAGTTAGAAAACGTGAAATCAACCTTACCTCCTAAATTGGTAGGTTTATCAATAAGTGAAGCCACCACAATCAGTCTGCTGTTTGATTTACCAAGTTTAGCAGCACGATCCTGAAATACCATTTCCAGGTCTAAACTAGGACTACTGTTTTTCCAGGGTATAATCTTTTTCTGAACATCGGTCCACTCTGTCTGGCCGTCTGCTTCAGCTGAATTTGAACCTGTAGGAAGAAGCAGTGGTCATATGGATATGCAAGATTATCTAAATGGGAATACTGCAGATGACATCTGTCATCTACTATTATCTTACGGTATACACTTTGTTCATAGAGACACAGGGTCTACCTCAGCTGAAAAACTCTGAGATGTAAACAGCCACTATGTACAAATAACTGTACTTAATAGAGATTGGCTATGTGTTACCCATGTCTTGCTGAGACCAGTCACTTGGTTTCAGATCACGAAGTTCCGTTCGAGACCGATACTGCTGGAACGCCGGCGGCAAAGGGATGTCAGTGAACCTCTCAAATTTTGAGAGTGAAACCCATTCGTCCTCAGCGACCTCCGAAAGGCGGGGGAGAGTGTAAAATATTGCCTGCAATGCAACACAATGTTACCAGCAGAGAGCCACTAAAGCAAGACAGATAATAAATTCATCTCTAAATTAACTGCACATGTCTTATCCAGCATTCTATGACTTTAATTCTTTCCTCGGTACTTGACAAAACTTACTAATACATCTCTCAATATTTATCACTTAGCCTACAGGGCTATCCCAGACTTTCATCAATCTAGTCTCTTCTTCTGATGAGACCTTTCCTAAGGCTCTGCATCGATCACTGTTCTGAAATTCTAGCATACCAAAGAATTAACACTGCGCTTCTCAGCACAGAGATCTTGTGAAAATGTTTTATGCCCAACACTAAAAGGAGGTTTCAAACATTCTTACAAACTTCTAGCAAAGCATGTGGATTGATTTCATGTCAAAAGGAAAATAATCAAAAGCATTAAAGTCTACTGGTAAAATCCAGTTCAGCACTACCAATACAACCAATCACAATTTATCAAGGAAGAACAAACACACACCCCAAGGGAAGGGGTGAATAAGATGAAGAGTTTAAAACCCAGACAGTTTGTTTATCCTGATGCACCCTCAAGATGAAGGTAAGGATGCACCACCTTCAGTACATTTAAATACTTCACAAGTTATTTTTAGTTCTCGTTCAGGAATTTCACTTCCTAATTTTGCTAAAGTCACATCTAGCATATTTAAGCATTCACAAAAATATTTCACAGAACATCAGTTAAAAGAAAAAAGAAAATTCCTTCTCTGAAAGATGGCACTGTTAGTGCCAGAACACACGCATCCCTTTCGCATCCATGTTTATCTTTCAGTTTAGTTCCTCTTTGTTTTTTTACCTGCACCCTTACTTTTGCCTTCCTTCCCTCAGGGCTTATTCAGGTGTCCCTTATTTAAGCTATGGCAACAGGATAGCTCCAGAAGTTACGTGTTGCATATGTTACATGTCTGTATCCTGTTTCCACTGAGCAATAATTTAGTCAATTGACCTCTGTTTACTCCTAAGAAAAGGAGATGTCTCACAAACCCTAACGAAGTACATGCAACTACGCAGATGCTCTTCAGTTATTAGAAGTAACTTTTCCAGCCATGAATATAAAACTTGATTAACTCCCACACAGATGGGCACATTCACCACACACACACCCCTGCATAATTGACCTGGGTTTTTAATACAATATTAATTAAGACAATTAAGCTGCAGTTTTAGTCTAAAATCCATCACAATTTAGGTGAAGTAATTTTCCAGCATTTTAAGGAGGTAATAGTTGATCATTACTGATCCTGCAGTAGAACACAAAGATAAAAATGCAGTTGTAAAGCTACATAAAGACAGAGATTAGCAGTGGTCTCAGACTTGCCTCTAGACTATAATCCTCAAGCGGGTGAAATGTTGCAAAGAAGAAATGATCCTGGATTCGCTGCCAGTTTCTTCTTGCATTCCTGTAATTACAGAAAGTAATGCAAGGTCCACAAAAAAAAACCCCAACTTGTCAGCAGCAGTCCCAGGTTTATATTATGTACACTGTCAGAAATTCTAAATAATTCTAAGTAATTCCCAAAGGGCTAAAAAAAAATGATATGAGCACAAAGATAGTACAAAAATTTAACTGAGTTGTTTTATTTCCAAATCAGTAAGCAAAAAACTTCTCCCCCCAATATTAATATCAGAAACATTTTGGATTTTTATATATAAGAATTTACTGGTATCCAGACGTTTGGAAGAATGAATTTTATTGCTTCAAAACCCATCACATAAGAAAATAAAGCACTCCTGGCTGGTTGTCTGGGGTGGGCTTTTTTTTACTCCACCACTAAACTGTTCAACCATGCCATGTTTTTTCCATCTCTTGCTTTCAGAATGTAACACTACACTGAATTATCACTTCATTTTCTTTGTTTATAATTAGATTTCAATTTCTAAGTTTTGGGTTCTTTTTTGAACAGAGTGAAAACCCCCCAAACATAAAAGCCCACAGAAATTACCCAGTGCTATTTTATAAATTTACACTTGCTGCAAACAGCTCAGAAGTATGTTAAGCTGTGAACTGGAAGAATGTTACTAACCCTGTGCCATGCATGTTTTCCACTTGTTGAAGGCTGGATTCAATAACTGGTGTCAGAGCTTCAAATTCTTCCACATGCAACGTTCTGCACATACCCCAAATTTTTTTAAGGGCAACTAACGCATAAAGTCGGACACTGAAATTATGGTTGAAACACCATTGTAGAACGACTATGAGTGCTTTCTTCAAAGCTGGCTTCTAAAAAAAACCAAACAGAACCAAAGATAAAGAAGTTTCTTTCATTGTGTTAAGAAATGAAAGCACACCATTCAGAAGCAGAAAAATAAGAGTGGCCCAAGAAACGTTGACTTCCTCAAAGAACAGAGATTCCAAAGCTTTAACAGTACATCTGTGTGGAAATACATGCCTCAGAACATGGTATGGTCCTGATTTCCTCCCTTCCTTCCCTTGAGGGCACAGACCTGCAGCCCCACTAGTGTTTTGAAAATGTATTGATTTGCTTTAAAATTATTCTACGTCCACAGAAATTTCTGTCTACTTCTGACTTTGTAGCACTTAAAAGAGAGCTGATCTTGAAAATGTATGCAAACACTGAAAAGTAGCACAAATGCCTGGATTGATACAGATGTGAAATAGTTGATCTCATGTAACATCTGATTGTATTTTACCCTCTATTTTGTAGTTCAAAACCTGAGAATTCCAAATATATGCGCTAGCTATTGCCAAAGATGTCCATGTTTGAGTGTTGCTATTCTACAGAAATATCACCTTCTTCCAGGCTATCTCCGGCCAGTTCCACACAGATTGAACAGGAGCAGCAAGAAAACCAAACCCAAGTGCATCCACTTGTGCTAAAACCTAAGTATTTGTTCTTCAAAAACCTCACAGGTTATTTGCTGAAACCAATGGGATGAAGTTTAACAAGGCCAAGTGTAGAGTGCTGCACATGGGACATAACCCCGTGCAGTGCTACAGGCTTGGGGGAGACTGGCTGGAGAGCTGTCAGGCAGAGAAGGACCTGGGGGTGTTGGTTAACTGCAGACTGATACGAGCCAGTAGGTCCAGGGAAGTGATTGTGCCCTTGAACTTGGCATTGGTGAGGCCGCACCTCGAGTGCGGCGTCCAGTTCTGGGCTCCTTACCATAAGGAGGACATTGAGATCCTCTAGTGAGTCCAGAGAAGGGCAACCAGGCTGGGGAAGGGGCTGGAGGGCAAATCCTATGAGGAGTGGCTGAGGGAGCTGGGGAGGTTTAGCTTGGAGAAGAGGAGGCTGAGGGGAGACCTTGTCACCACCTACAACTACCTGAAGGGAGGTTGTGGAGAGGTGGGCGATGGCCTCTTCAGCCAGGTGACAGGAGACAGGACAAGGGGAAATGGCAAGAAGCTGCACCAGGGCAGGTTCAGATTAGATGTCAGGAAAAAATCTTTCACTGGAAGAGCTGCCCAGGGAGGGGGTTGAGTCACCTTCCCTGGATGTGTTTAAAAAAAGGGTAGATGAGGTACTTAGGGAGATGGTTTAGCATAGGACAGGAACAGTTGGACTTGATGATCTTAAAGGTCTTTTCCAACCTTGTGAGTCTGTGATTTAGGCCCCGTGTATACAGGGGGATATCTAATTTTCTTAAGTTCAATGTGTTACAGAGGCAACAGGAAGAGTTAGTGACTTCTGTTTCAAAGGGTAGCTTAGTAGGAAGTAGGTATTGAAAAGGTTTTGACAGTAAGACTGTAAAAAAGGTTTTTATTTCAGAAATCCATATTCAGTGCAACCAAAGAAAGAATGAACACTTTTAGTGCAACCTACCTTCTCTGAGGTATTCTGAAGAATGATGTCAAAGTGTGACAAAACTGATAAAAACGTGCAGATGCTTGTTTTAAGCTTTTCTTCATCCTAAAGCAAAGGGGAATGTAACAAGACATATGCTTATATAAAGTTTTCAAAGCATGTTGTGCAGACATAACAGTATCAACACTATTAAAATGTGTTTCCACGCTAAAATTTAAGATACAAGGTTCATATTATTAAGATTTCATCTTTCCTGATACATTACTTTTTACTAACACATCAATCAGAACAAAGTATAGAGCAGCGCAAAACACTTCAATTCAATGCAAATTAACTGCATCCTCCTGCCTCCCCCCCGAAAAAACCCCAAACCCCGAACACAATAAAAATCTTGGGGATTATTTTCAGTGCTCGTGCTCTTCAGCATCAACACAAACAGGGGTATCAGGTGCAAGAACAAATAGCATCATAGAAAGCATCAGGTTGGAAGGGGACTTTAAAGGTCTAGTCCAACCCCCCTGCAGTAAGCAGGGACACCTTCACTGGATCAGCTTGCTCAGAGCCCCATCAAGCCAGACCTTGAGTATCTCCAGGGATGGGGCCTCCACCACATCCTGGGCAACCTGTTCCAGTGATCCACCACCTTCATACTGAAGATTTTTTTCCTATATATCCAACCTAAATCTCCCCTTTTCTAGTTTAAAACCATGAGCCCTTGTCCTAGTGCTACATGCCCTTGTAAACAGTTCTTCCCCAGCTTTCTTATAGGCACCTTTCAGGGACTGGAAGGCTGCTCCTCCCTGGAGCCTTCTCTTCTCCAGACTGAACAAGCCCAGCTCTCTCAGCCTGTTTTCATAGGAGTGGTGCTACAGACCTTTGATAATTTTTGTGGCCCTCTTCCGGACACGCTCCAACATGTCCATGTCCTTCTTGTGAATAGCCTAGCCCCAGCCCCACCCAAATTCTGTACTGGGAGAAATGAGTGCCCACCTTTCTATTCAACACTCCTGTTTACAGATGCAGTTCCTACTCATCCATTTTGCCACAGCATTGTGCTGGGTGCTCAAGTTCAACTTGTTTTTCAATATGATCCTGAAAACTGAGTCACTGTTCTCTGGGATAGCCCCTGAAAATACAATTTGTATTCCTTTTTCATAAACCAACATATTTTCTGCTTTCTCTCTCTGCTTGAATAAGCCCACTGTGATTCAGTACACTTGTTATCAGCAGGAGGTTGTTTTGATCCAAGAGATTATCATATACTAAGAGGACAGCAATTCCAACTGCCTGAGCTCTTGGAAGGAACTCTGAAATTGAAAAGGGTTACATCCTTTACACCACTTTTCATCATTTGAGACAGGCATGAAAAGTCATCTTTATGCACTTAGAAGAAGTCTAAATTGTAAACTGCAAGAGAAATCTTTCCCTTGCAAAAAAAAGAAAATAAAAAAACAACCCCAAGAAAATCCACAAGCCATAGCAAAGCTGAAAGCAAGGCTGTCTCAAAGCAGTGTTAAAAACCTGGCTGGTTTTGGCAAAAAAAATGCATAGCTATAGGTTTTTTGTATTTAATTTTAATTCTTGTCTTGTCCTACTGTTTGGTTTTAAAAAAAAACCCTACAGTAGCAATTAAGCTATTTGATAAGCAAGCAGACATCTATATTTATCTATTATGAGCTGTGACCTTCAGCAGAGGTACTAGTCAAGGTAATGCCTTCTGATACACTGGAGGAGATGCAAATACATCTTTGCTCAGCCCACATGTAACAAATTTAAGGACATAATTACAGACACTTACTGTTTCTAAAGGTCAGCTCTTAGTTAGAGAAGAATCCAAGACATAGAAATTAAATGCTAGTAAATCAGTTCTCAGTCAACCCTTTTATGACTTCTGGGTACCGTAATTAAACCCTCACCTCCAATTTTAGAACCACATTACAGAAGTCAGTATTAAAAGCTGAAAATTGAGTTATGTGTTATGCCAGTCATGCTCCCACCAACAAACAGTGCTGGGCATGGAAACCACAAGTGACTTTGTGGTACCTTCCTGAACTCATAATCCAGGGCATCCATGTGTTCCTGATGGCTCTTACATTGGCAAAGGGAAAGAGTACTCTGACTCACTATGCCAGGTCTATTCTGCCCAGAGTAGTACATTACAAAATCTCTCAACTGGAAGAATTCACACATCTTCAGCCACTTCTATATCACAGTTTTCTAAATGTCTCACCCTGTAGCTCAGACTCACTGCCAAGTTAATTTGGTCTGCTCAACAACCCACTGCTTCTGAAGGGAAATGGGAATAAATTAAGGTATGGGAAGACAAACTGTACCCTCTCTGTTCAAATTACTCTTCAAGTGAATGCCAAAGTTCTTACTTACGTAGCAAAAGCAATCCCAGAATTTATTAAGGAATTGGGGGTATTTATGTAGACTCAAGATAACAATCCATTCTATGAAGTATTTCACGGATGCCTGATTGTTGCCAAATCCTGCCTGGAAAACTTTGTTGAGGGTTCCACACAAAAAATTCTGAGAAAAAAAGATCAGATAAGCATTTAGTTTTGTTAGAGTTACTTCCACAAAAAAAAAAAATAGTATCTATGTAAAAGAACACTTTCAGCTTTATAATATTAGAAATATTTTTAATACTCAAATGAAAACATTTTAGAACCATCTTAATTTCTGCATTATACTTTTCAAGTATTTTGTTCTGAAGAAGCAGTAAACTAAAATGTCTCCATTTTCTGAGCGTAGCAACATTTTCACTGAATAAGAGGCTTTGAATCAGATAGTCAGTACAGAGTTTTAGCGAGCTTTAACAGAACAAATATCGATTCCTACAATTCACAAATCCAAGAACCAGTTTTCAATGACCTCTAGAAACGCATCATAAATCCCTGACTTCACGCCGTAGGAATGAGATGACACTAAAGTTCTACATCAGCCACAGAGATCACATGCCTTTTCTACCCTGCTGTAATTTAACATATGCAGTTTGCATAACACCAAACTATTCTTGAAAGCAGCAATTTAATTATTTATGTAAGGATTCATAGAGCAGTACCTGGTCAAGCTTTGGAAGAAGGACTAGGAGTGTCTGCCATACCCGGTTTTTAATTCTATGTTGCAGAGAGTTTGCGTAATAGCGTGTTCTAGATCTTGATACCAGCTCATCCTAAAAGCAAATTGAAAGGTTTATTATCTATTCTTCCTGAATACATGGAAAATACTTCACCATGCTGAGAAAGCAGCATGTACTGCACAGCTAGTATCAGCACTGACATTAGTAAAAATACATTAATTTCATCTATTTAGAATTAAATTTTTAAGCTTGTCTGTGAGAAGCATGGAAAGTTGAAAAAAACCCCAAACAATTCCACTTAATATTTTTACTTAAAACTCTTCAACAGCAGAAAGCTGAACAATTTACAGCACCTACTGTACACGAACAATTAAAACAGTACTTGGTAAGATGGAGCATGAAGACTCAAGCTGCCATTTAGTTATACAAGAACTGAAGATCCTAAGTGAAGAGATGAGTATAGAAACGAAAACATCTCAACTTCAGGATCTACATTTTAAAAATTGGTTTAGTCATGCTATCAATTAGATCAGCTGATAACTACAGATCTAGTTTTGAGACAGAAATTGGTATTCTGCAATAAGATGTTTTACGTGAAAGAAAATAGATGAGATAAATGGAGCTTTAAAAAGATTGTGAGTGTTCTCATATGGCTTACATTAGTTGCCTATGCACTGTTTTGGCATTAAAAATGCATGACACCAAAACTATTTACTTAACTTTTTTAAAAGAAAATTATTTGGCCATCCAAGTCCCATACTAATACTAAAATGCAAATACATGTTACGCAAATATTTAAGCTTTGTATTTATCACTTTAAAATCGCTTTAAAAGTTTAATTCTCCCACAAATATTACCCTTTTTTCTCCTGTACTTAATTGAGAGGAATGAAGACCACCCGTTTCTTGTTCTTAAAACAAAAGCAGACTTCTGTAGTACCAGAACGCACAGATGGGTTTCTAATAGCAGCTTTAGCTATTTGCCACTGACTTTACACTACTGCCAATGCATAAGCAGCTAAGATAATAAATGAAAATCAGAACCCAACCTTCTCCATTAATTCTGCCTATAAAAGCTGCCTAAGGAGGCAATAGCCCCATAGCCCTCTCAATTCAAAAGGTAGCCTGCAATTGTTCAAGTGAAATGCGGTGCTTCAGAATGCAGCCTAAAAGATTCTTAACAGGACAGTGGTTACAACTTGGTTATTGTTCCCTGAAGTCAGAAAACCCACTAAAAGGAGGAAAATAAACCTGAAAGGCAATTTCAGTTTGGCTGAATTAACTTCTGTCCCGTAACGGAGTATACTACTGTGCCAATCTAGACAGACTATAAAAACAACTGTAAATATATCCTGTCGACTGTAAATACTTCACATTACATTTATCTAGCAAGAGAAATGAAGTTTACTTTATCGAGTAGTTTGATGAAAATGTCTTCCATAAATGTCTTATGCAAGGTATTCGATCCATCCAACCAGCACAGGAATTTAACAGCACAAACTCGAACATAGTGATCATCACGATTTGTACTGTAAAACATCAATTAAAAACAGAAAAATCAAACTCTGTTCAGATGTAAAGACCATTCCTAAGTTACAAGAAAGTCACCAAACGTCATGTTAAACATGCAGCCATCAAGTTGTCTATAGTCAGATAATATGCAGACACCCTAAAATCAGAATTTTAAAGTTTGTTCATCATTGCTGATGAAAACAACTAGTTGAGTTCCAGGTAACCTGCCCCTGCTTCTCTCTACAGGTCTGGAATAGCACCTAAGTGTTTAAAGTGCTTTCCCAATAGAAAGAGTTGTATGGTAAGATGTTTTTGAAGTTCTGTCTGTAAACTGTACTCTTAAACCAACTGATTTATGATTGCAGTTTTGGTTAAATATTCTAGTCCAAAATAACATTTGATTCCTACTAGTTACTTAGGGGACATCTACAATATTTAATGCCAAGAGTAAAAATAATGATCTTTTGGGTAACAAAGCATCACACAGATATCTGGAAACCAAGAAGCTTTTGGAAGAAAATACTGTAGTGAACTTTGGCAGTAGATCTTTGAAAAGCTGAGGTTTTCATCAACTACTAAGACTTCTCAAAACACAATGTTAGAACTCTTTTTTCTGACTTTCTTCCATTGAGGAACGATAGGAGTGACACAGCAACAGCCAGTATATATATATATATATAGGAGTGACACAGCAACAGCCAGCAAGATCCCCATTTCAACAACGGGAGGCGGAGACTATTGCCAGCATGCAAGCTAAAAAGGCCTACAACAAATGTTAAAAAGCCAAGCTCCTAATCTGGCTGCATTAAAGCTGGAGTTTCTTAACTGTCTTGCCTACAATGATAAGGTACGTATGAGTTCTGCATGCTAAAAAGCATTACTTTTAGGAGGTGAAACAATCCCATTCAGATTAACAAGTGGGATATATTTTCCTGAAAATGCTCTGGTTTTCTACATTTTGTATTTGAATACAATTCTTCTGGGTCCCTTCCAACTCAAAACACTGATAAAAAGCTGACTTCGAAACCAGCATCTTTCCAATTTTAGCATCAATCATAATGAAGACACAATTCACATGAAATTTGTAAGATGTATTTTCAAAGTCATTACCTTTCTGTAACTACATTTGCTGCACATTCTTCTCCAAGACTTTCTATGAAGGCATGCACATCCTGAATAAGTCTTCACAGAAGAAGGAAGACAAAAGCAAGAAAGTTAGCAAAATAGCATACAAAAACCTGTTTTCCGTAGTTATCTTGAAGTTTAAAATAAAACAAGGTGCATAAAATGGTAACAAATACAATCACTAAGATTTTTTTATACCTTTGATCTCTCCTAAATACAGCTCCAAAGACACAAGCCTCAGTGATAAGTTCACAATAATTTCCAGCATTTAAGAAAGCATTTGTCAAGGCACTTTTCTCATCAACAGTGGGAAATATCCAAGATCGACAGCAATGACTAAGGACTACATTGAAGACTCCGGTCTTTGTAGTGGACATATCTATGAGTTTGAAAATTATCTGAAAAGGAGGAGAAATAAAAGGTTCAAAAAAACTAGAAGTTGTAGAATTGTTAGAATACTGCTGCAGTGAAATCTATGTGCACCTACATCCTGTTCCTGCCCAGGTTAATGCCGTCTTGAATCTATTTCGAATTCCCTGATCACATGGGCAGGTGAATGGGCAACAATGGGCCCAGCGCAGGCTTTTATCACCAACAGACAGACCTGAGCTTTGCTGAGACAGATCTAACACCAGCTGCTTATACAAACAAATGCACCTGGGCTTACTTCAAGAGTACAAACCAGGTGTTTTTAAAGCAGTCCTTACCAATTCAGACCCTCCCCTCCCCCCCCCCAAAAAAAAAACCCAAACCAAACCCCTCATTAAACAAAATTCCTTCCATATCACTAATTCTCTTCTTATGAGGATTACTTTCATGAAGTTAAAATTCATAGTTGAGTTAAAGTGGAAAAATGGTCTTTGTATCATTAGCTCTTTTGGTTTTGAGGAGCGCATATATTAGATACAAGAAACAGCTATCTGGAAATTCTCCAAAGGGAAGAAAAAACCCCCAACAAAACAAAACCAAGAAAAATTGTGCCAAGGTTTTCCTCTCCTGCTCCCTCCATTAGGCTTAATTACAAGAGTAACTTCAGTTACAAAGTTAATTTTTTTCTAACCAATCGCAAGCATCTGGGAGAAGACAGGGCGTTTCAGAAGGAAGAGGTGGGTTTTTTCTAGATTCCTTTTTAGACAACATCAGTTAAGGGTTGCCCATGAGAATGGTTTTCCAGAAGGCGTGACAACTCTTCTCTGCCCCACTCCAAAATACTTTTGAGGATGTGACAGTTCTTTGACCGTAACTTCATTTTTACAGAGAAAGTTATTCTGAATTGCTAAGGATTAAAGCACCAAGAAACTCATGAAAAGCTTAAATTGTAATGCTGGAATGCACTCTGAAGAAATACTTTCTGAAAGAAAACAGAAACCACCCAAAAAACCCATCCTAGAAACATCTGTTCTTTTTACAAAGAACCCAAACTTTTCTTTTAATGCAAAACCAGGCATTGTGATTTTCCTAGTATTTCCAAAATTGAACTATTGTGGTTCACCTGCAGGGAAGCAGCGTGACATTTACTATGTATTACTCAATCCTGAGGGGTTTTTTAATTGTTTCAACACACACAAAAGAAATTTAAGCAATTCAAGATCTAGTACAATTAACATAGTCAAAAAGCAAAAGTGCAGCAGAAGAAATGAAGCCTAGGCACACAGTGCTGTGGGCATCTCTGCAGAAGCCCTTCTAGATTTTACCACAGCAATACTACATTGTTTGCCTCAGAAATACCCTTTTGTTCAACCTCTTTTAACTATTATTAAAAAGACAGAGAACACTGTGGTAGATAAAATCAAAATTATGCTTCTGTGACAAGCCAGTTCCGTTCTTTTCTTTCTCTTTAGCTAAAACTAAATAGCCATTGTCCAAGGGGTGAGCGGCAACAGAGACAGATGAGGACCGGGGTAAGATATACGTAAGGAGGCACTTGCTTGGGAGCTTTATCTTCATTTTCTTATGAAGGGGCAGAAGGTGGCTCGACCAGATGCCCTTTGTTGAGTATAGGAGACCTTCATTAGCTCCTTGATGCCTGCTGCCATGGTATGTCCCACTGCAGACAATGGGATAGCTGTCACACAGACTCAAGACTCTCAACATTGGCAAAATACACCTCACATAATGCTTGAAATACCCATGCTGATGTTAAGACAAGTAATTCTAAGAATTTAAACAAATTTTTAGATCAAAGAAAAATTAAAAAGACTAAACCACTGCCCATCAGTTAACTACAACACTGAGCAAACAATTATCTATTACAGATAGTCATTAAAAGACAAAGCAGGGGGGTTGGACCTGATGATCTCTTGAGGTCCCTTCCAACCCCTATGATTCTGTGATTTTTACCATCTTTGCAAACGTATCTAATTTTGGCTGGGGTCCCCATGAAGACTACCAGTGCAAAGTGCTAGCTACTGTTGAAAATAGATGACAGTTACATTTCTTTGAAGCAAGTTTTCAAGAGGACCACAAAGAAAATAAATGAGACTGTATTTTAAGATTCTTAAGACTAATACAGACATATCACAGCAATTTTCAATAGCTAGGAGATTGCCATTTTTCTCTACCTTATTACAAATTGTGTTGGAGTGTCTGAGCTGAAAATAAAGCTGAGACATTTGCTATTATTTACAGCTATGAGTGTGACACCAGGGTGGAGCTACTTATGGTGACTTCAAAGCAGAAGTGCAACCCTTCAACAGCATGATGTGCATGCTAAGTGCAAAGCAGGGCATGAGAGAGCGTAAGTATAAGCATATATAAATACATACATATTGGCAACTAATATGTAATCTATTACTGCTCTGCTCTGGTAAAAGTCTTGCAGTATCATGGGCTGTTCTGCACAATTAAAAAATGATCAGAAGGAAAAAAAGCAAAAGAAAGCCCAGGAAAGATTATTTAGGAAACAAATAGTCAACAACTTCCCAGTGTATAAAGCCAAGATGAACCAACATTCCAGTACAGAAACAGTTTCAGTGACTTGAAAAAAAGACCATGACATATGGAGTAACATTTGGAGTACAGGAAGCTGCATATATCTTAATTTGAAAAAAAAAAAAAAAAAGAGTAAAAATTAACTTTTTATCTTAACTATGGACGCAGCTCTGCCCTGCAGCATTAAAGTGATCTCTGACTATGATCTTTATGCCTTCTACTCCTGCACCCTGAGGCAAAAAGAACCTTTAAAGCAGAACCTAAAGTTGGCTTATCCAATAAAAATCTACTAAAGTTTTGAAAAATTCTAACTTTTAAGAAAGTATTTTAATTAAGACTAAACTATTGGAAAAAGGTGTAAATTTTTCCAGAATATTAATAGCTTGTGATAGTTCAGGTGGCAAATCACAAATTAAAGTGGAAATGCATAATGTAAAAATAAAGACAAAAAAACTGTTTGCTGAAAGTGTAAGAAACAGTGTATCTGTTTACCCTCAATCTAATTCATAGATCTCTTGTTTTGAGACTCTCAAGCTAGTACTGTTTTGGAAATGGAAAATTCACAACAATAGCTCAAGGAAAAATAAAAATTAAAAATACTTTGAAAAGAGTCAGATGACGTTTATGCTCCCTTCACAAAACAACAATTTTTAAACTGACCTCTTTTATTTTGGCATATGCTTGCTTCTTTGCACTTGCAGCAACAGCTAGAACGTCAGTATCAAAGACAAACTCAACAAAAGCTTTTAGATTGGACCAAAATATTAGCTGCGTGTTGCTCAAAGAGGATATAATTTTCCAAGCCAAATCAAATGCTTCTATGCAGAGAGACTCTGCTGAGTCCAGAAGCTGAAAACAAAGAGAAGAAAGAGGTGTCACACATTTGACAAAACACACCCCCAAAACTATTAACATTGTGCAGTTGCTTTATCTTTTACCTTGGGAACAAGGACTTTCATGCAGTCCAACACAGGTAAAACTTGGTCTGAAGGAAGAATAGTCAGGGCTTCTAATGCAGACTCTAGAATTTTTCTTGACCTTTCAACAGTAGATAATGACACTCCTGAAGTTTCTTCATACTCCTGAGCCGGTGATGGAAGTGAGTTTAAAATGAAACGAAGGCAAACCCACTGGTCACGCACATAGCGTGCAACAACCTTCCCCCATCCTTGGGATGCTGTTTCTTCGCATGCGCTGCAAAGTGAGTATTACTCTTAAACACATATTGTATTCAATTATGCTGCACATTCCTACTCCACCAGGAACAATTTAACTGTATAGACTCACTATACTTCAGGGCACTAAAATTTACACAGGCTTAAGGGGAGACTGGGCAAGTTCATGGAAGAGAAGTCTATAAAGAGTTTTTTAAACACAGAAAAATCAGTTCTGGTCTCAGCCAACCTCATTAGTCAGAAACATCTGGGAGAGTATTCAACGGAAACATCACTATATGCTGCCAGTCTTCTTTTGTTAAACACCTATTTGGTTTTTGGTCCTCAGGCTTGCTCTGGGCTTCCCCTTCCCAACAGTAAGCAATCTCCATTTAAACTTTCTTGTGTATGTACTATGGCTTTGTGCAGTGTATGCATATTTAACCTGGCATAAAGATAAGTAATGTCCAAAGCTAGCTCTGACTTCGTGACACTAGAGGACTGAGAAAAAGAACATGTGGTCTGATCAATTACAGCTGCTTTAATATACTATAACTTGAACACTAAGACAAAAGTGCAACTGAATGAATAGTTTGTGATCAGCATTCTTCACTTTTATCTTGGCAGAAAGTTATCAAAAGAAAGAACAGGAAAAGCCAGCATCTTAAATCACTGCTCCAGGCCAATCAAATTTATTCTGGAGAATTACTGGAACAATAGCACAGACATACCTACTTTTTTCTTCAGTATAAGATGGCTTTTTTAATAGTTCATTTAACTCAGAGGAGGAAATAAATCCCTTCAGAGCATCCACAGAAGGCAGAGATCCAAGTTGTGCTTCAGGTTTCCGATCCATTATCTCGCAAACTGCTGTAAGTGAAGCCATGCTAGCTACTTTCTTAATCTGTTCGTTAAGCTTCGGCTCCTATTAACACCAAATCATACATGAACAAGTATGCACAAATTTCTTCTTATATGATACAAATAACCTACTGATACACATGATAATCCTCTTATTTGTATCACCTCAGACATCATAAGGCAGCAGACTCTGCATCCTTCTATTTTCTTAGCGTATGCATAGCATAACTTTGCCTGTCTGGGTCAGTGCCATCAATCACTAGTTGAAAGCATCAAAAAGAGAGTATGTCCTGCAAACTGCAGTCACTTATTATTAAGTGCAGGTGCCTAGCTTGACTGTGATGGAATGCTTCTATCTTGCCAGGTAGCAGTTAAAAATATATATATTGCTGGAGAGCAATTAGAAAAATGATATGGGCCCATGTACTCGGAAACCCAACACAAGACAGTTGAAATTTGGAATATCACATGCTAACTGCTCCAAGAGGATACAAGGTCACACCACCTGTGTGACAAATGCATCTATTCAAAGAGGCATGAAAAAAAAAATCTCAAATTAAAAAAAATTAAAAATGAATAAGCATGCAATTTCATAATACTATTAAAAGCTCAAAGTTTAAATTTAAATAACTTCAAGTTACTTTCAGCTGTCAAGAGCACAGAAAAGATTTTTCTCATTTGTAATAACTCAGGGTTTTCTTTTTCCTTCTTAAATTGAAGATACACTATGTGCAACTCAAGGAATCATCATGACAATTATGAATTCAAAAGAAGGGGGTAGAGGCCCCCAGTGAACACTAAGTTTAAACCATAAAATATTTATTTTGAAATGTCTGGAATAAGCTTGTCATTCACACAACCAAACAAAACCAAAAATCTTGCTCTTTGTTTGCTTAGAAAATGAAACCTAGCAAATCAAATATATTCAATCGTTTCAATGTGTTAATAACTGTTCTTGATTAATAAGTCAACCTGAAAAATACAAAAGATTGTACCATCCAACAGATCTTAATTTAAGTATCTCCTCCTTTAATAGAAGTTAATGTTTCTTTACCTGTTTAAAATATACCTATTTCAGATATACTAACCTACTACATACAACTAGGGGACAATGAATGTAACTATATGAAAAAGCCAAAGCAATGTTGTGTTCTGGAATTTCTTTTTCTCTGTACATCCCAGCTTGGCAATCCAAAAGATTGTTACTACAAAAGGTATTTTCATTTAACAGTAACTTCCTCTGTAAGACTGGTTTATATTTGAGGTTTTGAGTACACTGAGTCCATTATTACAACTTAAGTTTTACTTTGGCTGTACAGACTTCCAAAAAAATGTAATGTAATAAAACAAAAGCACTAAAAATCTTAGCTACAAATATTTTATGTTAACATTACACTGCCTGCTAAAGACACAAATGTACTAGAAAACATATATACCCACATACATATTTACACAAACTTGGTTTTATTTTTATATATTTATATAGATATTTATAATATAAATATCTGTACATTAAGTTTTATCATATGTGTACAGTATCATTTGTATATAAATCTTATATAAGCATTACTAACAAAATGTATTTTTTATTAGTATTTACTGGCTTGTTTTACATTAATATTTGCTGTTGTAAATAATGTTAAATTACCTCTTTGTGATTTCTGTCCTGAAGATTACGAATAGATGCATTTGTCAGGGATAAAATGAAATTCTTGACAGATGGTACTTTCTTCCAGGTGACTTGCAAGCACAAATTCACTATCTCTGGAATTAAAGCTAAATATAGATCACAACGATCCACATCGCCAACCTAAAAATGGGGAAACAAAGTTAAACTGAAGCATTAAGAGGAGGAAATTTAAAGTGAAAAGAAAGAAAACTAATAGTAATAATGATAGCAGAAGGAAAGCAAGAACAGTCACTGCAGCTGAGTAACTCTCCAGTTAAGATTTGGGGGGTTTGTTTTTGTGGTGTTCTTGTCATTATTTTTTAATCTTTTCATCTTACAGGTTGTTGTCATTTTAAGCCCCAGAGTATGCCTCAGAAGAGACAGTGTGAAATTCTGAAAGAAATCTCCACTTCTTTGAATCAGTAAGTTTATTTAACTTCCATTCCTGTGCTCAGAGGAATGCCAGGTAAGAACACCTGAGCCAGCCAAGCGTCAGAGGCCATGCCCAAAGCATGATCCCAGCCCGGTGCTGCACCCTGTACACACTCAATGGCGCGCCCTGCACTTCTTCCCCAACTACATTTTGTGTCATGGCTCTACCTTGCTTGTTTTACAGCTTTTTATTCTCCCCTTGTATTTGCAACTGTCCTCCAGGTTTCATAAAAAACACCTCTGTAGAAAGCCATGCACTGAAGGAACTGCATGAAGAAAGAACTTTGCCTTCTTTGAGAAAATACTCCTTAGAATTTTCACTGACCTTCAGAAGCTGTTGTCCCAATTCAACTCTAACTTTTGCTCTGAAGCAAGACCAGTTTTCACATCAATTTCCCATCATGCTCACGTTTTGGGGACTGCCTAACATTGGTTTTATTTTCTTTCTTTGTATTTCCCTTTTAATTTGTACTTTCCATACTGTGTTTGAGAAAGTACCCCAGAGGCCCACGCTCCTCTCCAAGTTTCCACCCTGGCAGAAAGACATGCTTCCCTTTCTCCTCCAACTTAAAGACTTTTCTCACCTAAACACAAGCAGCAAAGTTTCCTTCTGTGCATTGTAATTTCTGCTCATTTGTCCATAATAACTTTCTCCATGAAGTCTATATTGCTTTTCTTCTCCAAACTCAATCTTCACTAAATAATGCTAATAACAACACTCACATCTCCTCTTCCTTTCCAATCTCTCTGGTGTTTCCCTTTCTTCCAATAGTCTATCCAAATACAGTCTACTAAATTAACAATCTTTAAACTGATATCTTCTCTTTATATTTCTATTTTGGTTTTCTGTCTTATGATATAAAAGTCAGTCAATTAAAGGTCACCATTGAAAGAATTGGGAAGATCTTAAAACTCTTCATTTTCTCTTACTGTATCCACACCCTTCTCTTGAAATTCTTAAATCTATTTTTACCTCACTTGGAAAGTTCCTATTTCACATTTCACTGGAGCTGTTGAGTTTTGAGAATTAGCCACCTTTTTAACACCCACCAACCCTTCCTTCTCAAATCTTCCAAAACCAGCAACATTCTCCTCATCAACAATACATCCTAATTGGTCTTTCTCCATCTGGAAACGCCTGTAGATATTTTGCTTTACATGTCTTGTGTCTATTCATGTATAACTTGAGTGTTCTTTAGAGAAGGAAACACCTACCTCTTCCTCTCTCTAGAAAGCTGTCCAGTTCTTAGATACATTCAAGAGGGTATTTCTAAAGAACAAACTACTCTACCATCAAGTTAATTTGCCTCAAAAGACACCGTCTTCTTTGGGGTACAAACTTCAACACTGGCCACAACAAAGAACAACTGCATTAAACAGTCATTAAAGATGTTGACCAAGCTAAGTCCTGAAAGTCTCAAAACTACAAATATCTTAAGTCCCCAAATGTACCAGCAAATACAGCACAGTACAATACTCATGATTTCTTACTCTGATTTTTTTAGATTTGAGAAGAACCAAGGAATGTGAACTACAGGCACTAGACACGACTTGTGAAGACACCGTTTTTGTGTATTCCTCCTGTACTGAAAAAAAGTTAACAAGTGTGTGCATGAAAACTGGCTTTAGATTTTTTTTTTTTAGTCTTTAAAGATTTTGTAAGAAAATCTGGAACACTGGTAGAACAAATTAACAAGCAAAACCACACCAAAGTATATTTTATAGCAATTACTTACAGTGCTTAACTCATCTGTAGTAAGCCGTCTGAGAACAAATTCAAGAATACTCTCCACAGGTGCTGTTAGAGATTTCCAGATAAAACCCAACACCCTATCTGTGCAAAGAGGGGAAAAAAATAAATACTAACATACAGAAACACAATTTCCTTAATAAATGTATTGTATATCATGCAGATTCAATTAAGTTAAAGAAAAAAAGTTATACAGTAATAAATATTCAAAAATCCCAGAAAAGCCTAAACCAGCTCTGTACTCTTTAGCAGCTTAAGTCACAGGGCTGAAAGAATCAAACTAGTTTATATTCTTTCTTGAGATTTATCACGAATTAGTGAACGAAAACCCACACAACACCAGGAGACCAGAGCATAACCACTCAAACACTTAATGCACACAATCTTGTCTCGTCTGGACGCCTATCTGTGCAATATGTCCTAGGGAGCCTTGCTTTGGCAGGGGGGTTGGACCCAATGATCTCTCGAGGTCCCTTCCAACCCCTATGATTCTATGATTATTGCCAACCCTCTGCACAGCTTATTATTGAACTTACTCTTTAATTAAGAACAAAAGTTTCTATATCCAGAAATCAGCTGTATGTGAGAAAAATGCAGGTATCCACTTCTAATATGCACTGAAGTGAAAACAAGTTTTTTTGGTTAGGGTTTTCCTTGTTGTTTAGATATAATTCACATTTGGATATAAAGTGATCTTACAATGTTTCAGTCAAGCAGCTTCAGCTTTTGTTTTGCACACAAAAATGCAAGGTTGTAACACCAAACGCAATACTTTAAGAGAAGGCTAGGCTACAAAGCACACCACAGGTGGGTAGCAGGGGGCAAACAAAACTGACACTTTATCACATAAGGGAGATAGGTCACTCTGCATGTCATTAGTTTCAGTATTTAGGAGAGCTACCCGGAGGTTATATCTTTTTTCTGCAACTGAGAAACACTTGATGTAGTAAAGTTATGAAATAGAAGACCTTCAAAAGGGAGAAATAGAAAAGGGACTTTACTTCCCAAAGTTCAAAATCTATCATGTACTTAGCTTCAATGTTCTCTATTAAAATGGCTCATTGGACTGTATTTGTAACGCTTACTTTGTTTAGAACAAGCAGCTTAACTATGTCAGATTGTTATCACATTTCAATCACTAAGAGATCTGCAATTAAAATTCAGACATTCCTCAGGCAAACATGTTGGACATAAAATCCAATTCTCTACCAGTGGCTCCGTAACACCAGAATAAATAATTAGGAAAAACTTACTGTTTAAAATACTGAAGTCTGACAACAGAACAGACAGCAAGACCTGTAGAAAAATGCTGCTGATGTCAGCATGCATTTCAGACACGTCTATCCCCATGACAGTATTAAATAAAACACTTGCCAATTTTTATAATTGTTTAACAAGCTTAAGTTCCTTTTTTTTCTTCCCTCCCATTTTAGCATTTTCCATTTGACAGGCCCTTTCACCTCCTGCTTTATCAGCACAGAAACAAAACTATGGAATTTTACAGCATTTCTCTTCCCACAGTCAATTTGCAGCTGCAGAAACAAGATTTATTACTTGGCTCTTCTGTGCAGGAAGACAAAGTACGAAAACATTGTAAGAAATAATTCAAAAAAAGAGAAGCAACCCTTGTTTAGCAACACAGAAATATGTAGTGTTACAAGACCAATGCTGAAAGCCTCTTGAAAGACTCTGACTGAGCTGTACTGGAATACCTATGGGGGTGTTCAAAAGGATGGAGAGGCTGTGGCTGATGCTCAGCCTTGCCATACCTTAAGAACTCTGACAGCAGAACTTAACATGTTAAGTCAGGCGTCAAAATTCCCAAAGCAGGAGCCAATACATCTACATTAGCAAGCACATAAGGAAATAAGGCAAACAAGGGAATTATTTACAGAGTTAAATTCTTAATACTAAAATCCTAACATGTTGTGTATGGTTCTGCTTCAGGCTTGTTCCAGCCTTGTGCTACAGACTGAATGTATATGAGCAGCAGGGGCAAATCTTTCACTTCAGCTTCATCTGATGGAATCCAATTCAGAAGTCACAGACCATCCCACAATATGAACTTCAACAGCCTGCATAATTAGCGCTCAGTATTTCAGAGAACAAAAATTCAGAAGGGGGATGAATGTATAAAGCACTTTTTTAAAATGAGGGTTAAGCATTTACTTCAGGAATGAATTTAGACATCTTTATGAAACCTGGGTGCAAAACCTGATTTTATTTTTTTTTTGTACATAACAGCCTAGATCTGTGGCCCCTGCTCCATAACTACTCTTGTATTCCATATTATAAAAGCACTGAAAGAGTTCCAAATTAATCTGGGGAAGCAGACACCAAAAGCCAAGATCCCACTTGTTCCAGTTCAGCATCCTAATTCATGACATTGATGTTGCAATTTATCATGTGCTCTCAGGGAAAAAGTCTATTCTAGTTAGAAATTGACCCATTTGTACCAGAAGGAGTAATAAGGACTCCATAGCTTTGTTCAGACCCTCCTGAAAAGTCCGTGAGTTACAGCCGCTGATTTAGTGGGGGTCAAATCTCCCAGAGAGTCCGATCAGCAGGCTTGTGTTGAAGTGGGTCCCTCGCCCTCCTTGATTCAAACCGAGGTCAAACTCAAGCTAATCGGTTAAACATGCCCAATAATCAGAGGCATCCCACCTTCTGCAGTGTTTGTTGTGACAAAACTACCTACCAGTCAACTCTGAAAAGAGCACGTCTAGCAGAACCACCTTACGCACTCAGGGAAGGCTCTGGCTGAACCTGTGGCAACTGAACAGGTTAGGCAGGGTTTCTGTGCCAACTCCTTTCTGAAGCGTCCAAATGGTTTATGGAATCCGTATGCTGGCAGGGAACAGGCCTATAGCTACTTGTAACATGGTCACACTCTACAAATGTTAACTGTAATTTCTAATCCTAATGCATAACACTTGCTTTCCCCGAAGCCTTACACATTCTCAGTTCCCAGCCCTTGGGACACCTTCAGAAGAGCTCCTGTAGGATGGGACCCACAGCTCAATTCCATAACGGATATGCCAGCTTGTCAACTTTTACATTTGCCACTTGTAGGCTAGGACTGATTTGACAATATAGCCTGAAAACAGTAAGTACCTTCATTTTAGTTAGATTGTAATTAATATAAGACACAGTATACTGAAGATATCACTAACCATCTTGCGTATTGGAACATTTTAAGGAACGGGTCTGCAATAACTTCAAGAGAAGCTGTAGGCTTTTATCTGTTTTCACTGTTGGTATGTAAGCATTACTGCCAAGTTTCATCAAGACATCCAGAAGAGGGTTCAAGAAAGCCTCTAGTTCAATCCATTCTATGTTGCTTTTTCCACTACACAAAAACAAAAATTAAAAAGAAAGTCTTCTTCTGAGTATCTGCCTTAAGTGCTGCAGTCACTTACGGAAATAAATAGGACACACGTTTCCAAGTCACTTAAGTATCTTTAGAAATGTTACCCAGCACGTTTGCAGCGACACTTGGAGAAGGTCTAAGGAATGATTAGGCTGACCCAAAGTCTACAGAGAAGAAAGGACAGCTTCCTGACTTCATCAGGCTTCTACCAGATCCTTCAGGAGCGAGGGCATTAAAAAGAGAGAAATGTGAAATAAGGTATTTCATACTTACCTGTATTTATTGGTCATCTGCTCCACATCTGCAGCCAACAGAATCATTGTTGCAACAAGCTTAGCTTCAAACCAGTCAGGCATAAAGCATTTTTCTCCTGATTAAAGATATTTTAAGGTTTCCACAGTATTTTAAAAAACCCTTCACATTAATTTTTTCATTTTCAAACTTTTAAAAATAGCTTATTAAAATAAACTAGTAGTAAAACAACAATGAATGCTAACAAAAATATCACTACTAATTTTTTGCAATCTTTCATCTAGATATAAGCTGAACACAAATATTGCTCAAAAACTGCGTTTCCTTCACACCTCAAAGAAACTAATCTCATTGGCATCTATGATAAAATCAATTTACAGGCAATGTGTACTATTGGGTAATAGCATATAGTATATAGGATCTCACAACAGACTTTTCTATTACTTTTAAAAATATATTAGCATCTTCAAATTAAGTTAACCAAGAATAAAGTTCCACTACGCTTCGTCAGAAGTATCAGCTGTGATTCTGACCAGCTCAAAGTTATATCAAGAACTAAAACTATTATGTCAAAAGAAAGCTAAAAAGAAACCCACTAACAGAAGTTTCTTTCGTCCATCTCTTATGCAGGACTCTATCATCTGCTTATAAAGCTGTTTCTTAAATAGCAGTACACAAACTGCTTTTTTCATTTTGAAAAGCTCTGCTGAGAAAGGCTACAAAGCCTGTATCTATTCACATTCCCTTGTTTTCTTTCCTCTGCCCCCATACTCCAGCATTTTCACACACCACCAAAAAAGGAACAAATGAAATCTAATGGACAAGCATCAGTGCTGTGTCAAGATTTAATATTAAGGCTTAACTTTCAATTAATACACACAAAGAGCTCTTCTAAAATCTAAGCTACTTTTTGTAATTTTTTCTTTTAAGTTACCTTCAAACTCTTTTTCAATTAATAAACATTTAACTTACTTTCAGTTGCTGGCGTCTTAAGGTACTCCCTCACAAGACTGCGCACATACTGACATAACGATGATGTCTCCTGATGTTCAAAATCAGAGGCTACAGGCTTCCTGAAGCACCTGTCATTCACTTGTAACCACCTGCAAAGCTAAATTAAACACAGTATGTCACTATCTAACCATATCTGTCAGCCCTGTCCTGACATTCACAACGTAACAGTGTACTACAGCACTGTTCACTACAAGCTGTAACATCAACAAATCCACACTGTGAGGGGAATTAACTGCATCTATCTCCAGGCTTAGCAGACTACCCCCCTCTAATATAAAAAAAGCCTCTTTCAGAGAGTTAACTGAGCATACTCGATTATTGGTACCGATACAAGGAAAAAAACCCAAACAAAACAGCTCTTAAAAATAAGCAAGGCTCGTAAGAATTCCCTTATCTCAAAGAGCTTCCCACAGCCAAGTGTTATCTAGGGAGAGCTGCATTTTTTTTTAACCTCTATGCCAAAAATCAACAGAATAGGAGGCAAAGTACGGCATACATAATAAGAGGACACTATGCACTATCACTTCTTATGTTGCTGTACAGCTAACCAAAGTGATGGCTATGCATTCAGTTGGCTCCAATATATCCTACATATAAAATGGTTTCTTCTTTGAGGTTTTTCCACAGCATTCTGCATCTTGCAAAGGCATAAAACATACATCATCTGGAAATATAAAATTTACAGTCTCACTCTACATGGCAGTAGATATTACCCTGTTATTCCTACCAGTGCTGGGTGCAAAACCAAGATGCAAATCAGAGGCAGGTCTTACACAATTTGTTTTGGCCCATATACTGGCCCATTCAGAGGGGTCTCAGCATCCACATTATCTTGGACAGTAATTTCAGAACTAGAAGGGGACACCTGCACCATACTAGCAGACTACCCCTCTAGAGACAAACTTACAAAACAGCATTCTTCTCCATTAAATGAAATTTTACAACAGATAGTTGAAACAAGAAGGAGGTAGCCACCAAGAAAATATACAGATACAACTGCCTGTAGATTCCAATGAGCAAAAGCAGCTCCAGCTGAGGATGTCAGATCCACCTGGTATCCACAAGTGGAGAGAGAAGGCCAAGTCATGGCCCAGTGGATTCCACAAGGTACCCTGCTTCACACTCTTTCTACAAAGTTACCAAGCATTTAGATGAGTGAGCATGGATCCCTGATGGGAGAGATTACAGATACCAGTATGGCTTACCAACAGTGATTTAGTTCCCATCACCTTGGCAAAGAATGCAGACGACTGACTGTGATGAACAGACCGAAGTCTCTCAAAGGACTTAATATTCTCATATTCAGGGATTAAAAGTCTGAGCAAGATCCAATTCTGATTTGCATTTCAATATTGTTACACTCAACAGCTATGATACAATGTGAACTCTAAGAAACCAAATGATCTGAGGCACAGAAGCTCTGTTAAAAAAAAACAAACAAAACAACTGTGCCTCAAGAAAGACTTCTTTCTTACACAGAACTGAGAACTTCTACATGTAGAAAGAAAAAAGTCCTATTTTTTCACTGGGAATTCTTCGATTTTGAATCTGCTGAATAATTATTCAGAGTTAAGATCAACCTCTCTATAAATATAAATAAACAAACAGCATTCAAGTGAAGCAAATGCATCCAGGACTCCGCTTCCTTCCAACTCAGGATATTCTACGATCCAGAAATTCTAGAATGTACCAATGCAAAAGTAGCTAACTGTTCAGGTATTAAATTAGCCATTTCATGCCACTGTATAAGTATTAAAAAAAAAAAAGTTTAATGAACATAAAATGAGCTTCAGTTCTCACCTCCATCCATAACGTGGTATCTCTCCTGAGGGACTCCTCTGGTCGAAGGGATAGAAGAAAGCTTGAAACTTCTGGGAGGGACACTTTCTCCTGAAGAAATTCATCAAGATACAAGAGTTGACAACATAATATACAACAGATAACAGCGATGTAACAACTCAAGAAGTGTGCTGTCATCTGGCAAAAGTTTCAGGAAAAAAGCTGACTTTTTCCCATGCACAAGAGACTCATTTTTGCATCTTTGGGGCCAACATATATCTACTAAGGAACATAATTTAATTTTTCCAAGTATTAAAATCTATCTGGATGTTAATGAATGACTGTAAGAATAGTGCTATTCACTGATGAGACCTTTTAAAATAACATACATAAATAAGTAAGAGTCACTGATAAGTACAATTGCTCTACTTCCAAAAGGGAATTCTGCTCAGTCAAGTTTATAGCTGTAACACACACCATGGGAAACCATCCACTCACCTAGAAAGCAGGCACATTAAAGTCAACCAAAACACGAATACTTTGACTACTGAATGATTAAGGTCTTTTTATTTCAACATTAACAGTGGGGTTTGCATACCAGTATTATTAATACTTGTGTTCTCTTGCGTATTTCTGAAAAGTCCATTTAGTTTCTCTATGTTAAAAGCAGAGTTTATACAGTGGATATCAAAACAGGATACTATTCCATAACTACTGTGTGAAAACTCTACAAGAAAACATCAACTAATAAAAGGCAATGAAAAAAATGTATCAAAAAACCTCCAAACTTAACAGAAGCATACCCATACTTACATAGTAGAATTTTTTTAAAGTAGTTACTAAAAAAATGGCAAATCCAGAAAAATCAGTTGTTACATGTTATATTTAGCAGATTTTTTAAATGCTGTTTACCCTGTAAAAGTGTTAAGGTATTACACCAGAAAGAAAACCAAAAAATAAATCCAAGATTAAACTCACCACGTCTGTCAAATGCATAGCTGCTTGAAGAAGATAACACTGAGCAGCTCCGCGCAGCAAAATCTGATGTGTAATCATAGTACACTGGAGGACATCTCTGGAGAAAGGAAAAACATGCACCGTATCAAACACATGTTTAAGTTCAAACATTTTCATGTATTTACTGATGATTAATCACTTTCACTATATTAGACTGTATTTAATAGATGTATTCTACTAAGTGTAACACGACCGCTGCCTGATCAGACAGGGCACAACCTGGGCCTGAGCCTACTGCTATACATACACTCAAAAACTGACACAGAGACTTCTGTGAGCGTACACTGGACATGAGAAAAAGCCAGGGTGGGTCAGGAAGCAAAATAAAATCAAAACTAAATAATCCCCATGACCACATCAGTTCAAACATAATTTAATACTTGTATTTCTATCTGTGCCAAATGCAGAAACATGTTTGTCATCAAATTCCTACTCTAGCACAAAACCAAAAGAAATCGTCAATGACCTTACCAGCAGAGGTGTGTCTGAGTTTCTTTTTCCCCCTCCACCCCCCCATTTTTTTTTTTGTAAACTACTGTTATCAAGTGTTTGTTCAAACACTTGTGAGATTTTTATTTCAAAGGTCAAATTCGATTAAACTGGAATAATTACTTCTAGTGGCTCTAGGAAGTGAAAGCAGACACTTAGGAAACATCAGTGTGATTAAAGGCAATACACATGCTAAGAACTTTTACCTAGCCTTTTATTCACAAGTCTTCCAGCTTTCAGTGTTGTGGGCTGTCCCCTGATACAGCCTCAAGTGCCATTAAACTAGGTTTTAACGCAATTAGAAGAAAAAAAAAAGCAGTTTGATATACCTATCACTTAGGAAGTATGGAAGAATAGTGAAAAGTGATGCTAAAAAAAGAAAGCAATGACACAGGACTGACAAACCACTCCTTTTTTAAGTCACATGCATGTAAATACCACGGTTTTTAAATTGCTTTTCTCTGTGAATTAGACATAACGGAGACAGAACCTTCCGTTCCCATGCACAGCCATCACATCCTCCCAGAAGTAACAAACATGAGTTAAATAATGAATTAATCATGAATTAAAACATTCATTAAACCCTGTCTCTGCAGATCTACAGCACATTTCTTTACAAGAACACAACGCAGTGTACATTTTACCTTAAAGCATGAAGTCCTTCTGCGCTCAGTACTTTACATGCAGGGATATATGCCAGAGCCATGGAAAGAAACAAAATAGGAACAGCACACCAATGCCTACTTGTCATCTTCTGAATAAATTTTAACAGGAAACTACCTGAAAATAGAAGTAAATGAAACAATCCAACAGGATTTCTTGCTCTCCAACGTATTTAAACGACTTCACAGGAAGGACATAGAGCTGTTGGAGTGAGTCCAGAGGAGGGCTGCGAAGATGGTCAGCGGGTTGGAGCACCTCTCCTATTAAGACAGGCTGAGAGTTGGGTTTGATCAGTCTGGAGAGGAGAAGGCACCAAGGAGACCTAATCATGGCCTATCAACGCCTAAAGGGGTCCTATAGGAAAGTGGGAGAGGGGCTGTTTGTCAGGGAGCGTGGTGACAGGACAAGGGGCAATGACTTCAAGCTGAAAGAGGGCACATTTAGATGAGACGTTAGGAAGAAATTCTTTACTAGGAGAGTAGTGAGGCACTGGAACAGGTTGCCCAGAGAGGTTGTGGAAGCCCCGTCCCTGGAAGTGTTTAAAGCCAGGTTGGATAGGGATTTGGGCAACCTGGCCTGGTGGTGGGTACCCCTGCCCATGGCAGGGGCATTGGACCTAAATGGTCTTTGATGTCCCTTCCAACCCAAAGCATTCTACGATTCGGACCCCAGCAGGAGAGTCTTATGTTCATTTCTGAAAGTTACATGAAACAACAGAATAATTTCCTAATTACTGTACTTTCCTAGTGAGAAAAGTACATTCCAAAAAAGTCTGTCAGTAAGGCAATATGATAAGCATCTAATCAGAAATAAACCAAGTTCTGGCTTTGGCGATCTACACTAATCACCGTATTCAGTAATGGAATTCTAACTCTGATTGTTTCGAGTACTTGATGAAGCCTTTTTTTAAGCTGCTACTCAGTCCATGTGATAGCAGACCAGAGTTCACAGAGATTCGATCAGTTTAATGGATGCTGTCATGGCCAAAGCCACAAGACACCACAGGTACAACTTGGAGAAGCAGATGACCCAGTCTCAGGGTTGCTCATCACAGCCCCTCCATTATGTGATAACGTACATGTGCCTTGGGACAAGGCAGAGAAGTAAGGCATCGATGGCATTACAAACGTGTAAGGTTTCCTACCAGAGTATGCACCTGTAGATTCAGGATGCTGAACAGAGCTGGTTCTACCCTTATTTAGTCCAGTTAGACCAGATAGTAAATTCTGGTCTGTCAAAGGTTGCTCCTTCTTTTCAGCCAACGCTAGTAGCAAAATTCAGAGCAAATCTCAGAAATTTTCCTCCATCCAACCTCACAGTAAAAGTATCCATACTCAGCTTCAGACTGGGACTGACTCCTTGAATGCCCAACTACGCAGGCTGTGACTAAAGACTTTGCTGGGCACAGTATTATCTACACTGACAAATGAAGAAAAAAGTATCTGCAAGTACTGCTCCCCTTCAGAACTTCAGAGGTTTTGTTTTGTTTTTTAAAAAAAAAAGTCAGTCATCTTCAGTTTGCCCCTAAATTTTGTAGCTTAATACTGCAGCATCCTTCAGAGCCTCTGAAGACTTCCCTCTTTTCTGGAAACTCCAATGCCACAGGAAGAACTACTCTTTTTTCTCTCAAGCAATGTAGAAGAACAGTGCTCAGTGTTCACATGAGATACATAAAATAGGTCCGTAATTTTTATTTGGTTTCTTTATTTAAAAATTAGTTCTAAGAGGTGAAATTGAAACATACCTTTCTCTTCCTCTGGAAGAAGCATGAGGTAAGTACCCAAAAACTTCTGTAGCCTCATTCCCAAAGGAGGACAAGCTCCTATCAACTGGCCTGGTGCCCTGTTGGGTTTTAAAACGTCAAATACATAACTGGCACGTTAAGAGCTACAAGTAGGGATTGCCCCTAAATGAAACCAGAGTGCAGTTCAATGGCTAATTAGCTACAGGGACTGCTCCAACAGGCCACAGAGATGTAGTGCATCACCTTACATGCTCTGGTATTCCAGCAACACCCAGTAAACACTCAGAGGATGGGGTCAGTCACAACAGCATGACTCCTCTCTGGCCACATACAAGGTCATAGCGGCAGCACATTTCAGCTTCAATTACTCAGGCCTGAAAGTTTCTTACATTGAGCCCACAGTAAGAAATGTCACTGTCAGGTCAACCCCCTGCCCGCACCCAAAAAATTACACCAGTTTCCAGGAGCAGGCTGGCCCATGGGATAAGATCAGTAGTATGGCAAAAGGACACAACCAGTCTGATCTGGAAAATAGTGAAGCCAAATTATCGACGTAAGTGTGTGCTGGGGAGCAGGATCATAAAGTTAACATAAGCAAAACTACTGACCAGTGCAGAAAGTTTTTAAGTCAAGATGCAAGAAACACTCCACAAGACCAACAGAGACAACCTGTGTTCTATCAGCAGTCTCAGCATCCTGACTGCCAAGGAATAGCATCATGGGATTTTACAGCTTTCTCTCATACAGCCTGACACTAACTATAATTGTGTATATATGTGTGTGTATATGTATATGTATATATATATATACACACGCATATTAAAACTCTGTATATTCTTAGCATATTCAAACATGCACCCTCCTCTACACATCCCAACTCTTCCAGCAGAAATACACAAGCTAAGAGAGATGATCATGGAGCATCAATCCAAGACAGCTCTAACACACACACACAGAGAAACATGTAGCGCTTGCTTTGCCTTCTGACTTCCCACCAGAGTATGCCTGTGCAAAGCACACACCATACAGCTAACTGAGATGAGAAATGCACAACTGCTGTGAGACCCCCAAAGAGGTCACATTTGTCCTGCCACGTTTAGATAAGACAAGCTATTTTGACTACACTTTATCAAGAACTACCCAATCCAAATCACCGGTTTAATAAGCAATAGTTGTTGGGTTGTTTGTTTTTTTGAAGTGCATAAATAGACAATGCCAACTTTTCTAGCTGCCTAACAAGGCCAGTCCATGAAGGCTGCTCCGACATCATTCTGACCCGAGTTTCAGGTCGCTCACTGAATCCCCCAAGCCACTGCATCGGGCATAACGTAAGTGCACGATGTGCATTCAGCATGCTGCTTCCCATTCCCGTGCTGCTAGCAGGAAGGACCGAATGCCATCAGTACATGGGATGTGAAGCAACTTGTGATGCCTCCAACTTTTATCTGTTTTTTTAATGTATTTACACCAAGGGAAGCCAACGTCATCCATCAATCTCAAATACTCTTCTGTGAAAAATAATCAATTTTCCAAAAGACAATCAGGCACTGTTGAAAACACAGTTAATTAGAACAAGCCCTTCCTTCTGTATGTCAAGAAAAGAGTGAAGTATTTTCTTATCTTCTCAAGTTATTAATTTATCCTGTCTCACTTCATTTTCAAATTAGTATTTCAAGACCAGGACCTTGAGGCACGGCTATGCTGTTATTACTAATACAAAATTTAACCTACTTCACTTCACAGCCATCCACCTTTTCTGAAAAACTATCTGCCAGGGACTTTAGCAAAACCATTTATCTGGTAACGTGCTTTCCTTTATCGAAGGGCTTACCCACATACTCAAAGCAGTATTATTAGAATACATTTCAAGTAATCAATACAATTATTTTAAAATTAAAATAATAATCGGTGTTTTACCTGCTATAAAGGGAACTTTCTGAGAGGGCATCCATCAATGGTCCAATAACAAACTGAGAAAAGGAAACAAGAACAATGCCTAAATGCACACTTGCAGGGCACTGTGACAGAGGCAAACTAGGATTATTTCACTAGACTTATAAAATGACAGTGGGAAATTAGAGAACAATCTTGCTAGCAGTAACTGGCAGGAGCAAAAAGAGGTGGAAACTAAAGCAAAGGGGAAGCAGGAAAATAAAGAGATTTTTTCACTAGGTACGTTTCATAGAGCACTGTAAAAGGTGCAAGCATGTAAGAAACCCTCTTGGGAAGCAGATTAAGAAAATATATTTAAATATAAAGTACAAGAAATACTAGGGGCCAACACAACTGGAAAGATTTAAGGTGTGTTCAAGGTTGACTGGATTTCAAGATGGTCATCAAGAGGTTGACAATTTGTCTAAAATAGAATTGCTAACCTCTGAGAGCAGTACTCCTTCTATGAAGGAGAGGAGGAAGAAATAATAGTATAATATAGATAATTCCTTACTAAGATGTAGGCTGGCTGGGGAGTTAGCCAACAAACAATACTAATTAAAAAAAAAAACAACCAAACTTTAAATGTACAGTGTTTAAAAATCTTAAACAAACTTTAATGGAATACAGTACTGTTACACTGATTACACTACAGAGGTATTCACCTCCTCACAGGATGATATAGCAATGGATCTTCAAAATCCATCCTTGAGTAGGAGACACTATCCACAGACTGCTGATCATGTTTACCCAAGACCCTGTTCAATTAATATTAATAATTTTGATAAAGTACAGGGGGCTCTTGAAATTTGAAGCATCAATCACCCATCCGAGAATTTCGCTTCTGGTTATGAATTTCAGTAATTTGGAAGCCAACTTTAATCAGAGAGCACTAGTTTGAAATACAGGGACCACACTCAAAAATGCATTCCCTCTAGCCCAGCCATTTTTCAAGTAATTACACTTTAATGTCACTTACAAATATTGCTGTCACTTGGCACACCTAAACGTGATGGCATTTTTACAGAACACATCTAATTCCAACACTACTCAGGCAGTTAAGTGTTAAAACGCACTACGTACACGATGTTTGTTCCAGCAAGTAACAGGAAGATCCTTACCTCCAAAAACCCAAGTGAACTTGGAAGGTGCTTTGTTTCGTAGAGCTCCAGAAAATGAAGAATGCCTTCTTTCATCAGTGTTTTGTTCTCACTCTCAAACATTCGTTTGTAGATGCACATGTGCCATGATGGGTGAAACAACCAGCAACCTGTCACAAAAGCAAATTCTTCTGAACTGACAGAAGTGACAGTGACACACTGACATACTATCGCACAACACAATGACATTCTGGACCACACTGCAGTCCATGCACAGGACATTTCACAAAGATGGTTATAGCCATTAGATTTTTTTAAAGTATCCTGCTAAATCTCCAGTATAAAAAAACCCCACCCCAACTTCTTAGCACGGCTTTCAGAACTTACCCTCTAAATTTTAGTAGTTATGAATTAAAGTAACAAAAAAATGCAAAAAATACATCCTTTTCCCCACAACTCTGAACGCTGTATTCACCTGCAACATTTTCACATTAACAGTCTTACCACTTCACAAATCTCTGAGCCTCAACTTCTAATATCTTGCACTACATAACTAGATGCATTCCATTTTGCCCTACATCCTTCACTGTGCTGTGTCAGCACTCATTTCCTTTCTTCTCCCCCCTGCTCCCAATGAGGGAGCTGTGCAGATAACTCATAAAACCCACCTCAGGAATCCCTGGCTTTTATTTTCACGTTAGCTTAAGTAAGGCAAAACATCATGATGAATGACCATCTTGTTGGGTTTGCCAACAGAAAGAAAATAATTTTGTAATAACGTAGTAAGTGATACACATGTGCTAAGCCTTCTTCCTGTTGCATCTCTGAGCACAGAGGCATTGGCCTGTACACGTCTGCCATGGGACTTATGCATAATGCAGACCCACAGAAATGCAACATGCCCCCAGAAACCAACTAATCTTGGAAACAAAACAGAAACCTGCTACTATGACAGTAAAGAAAAAGCACGTGACTTAACCACCTGATATTTAGGGGTGTTGCCAAAAAAGTTACTTCTTACCTTTCTCCCCTGATATAGCATGCTCGTACAGACTGTTTAATTTTGGTAACACTGGCTTTATGACATGGATCTGAAATGCAAATCAGATGTAATACAAGCAGTCAGTTTATATCTTGAATCTAAGAACCGTTGTCTAGTCATGGGCAGGCATTTACTATCAATGGCATTAACACAGTAATTAAAATTCGAAACAGGCACACTGCTGCCGATGCTTACTCAGACACCCCCAACCTTCGCTGCTGGGCATACTCCACCCACGGGAGTGTCTGCAGTGCACGTGCTTATCACGCAGAACCGCGAGGAGTGCGGGCTTCGCTGTGCTCCTACCTGGTTTCCTTCCAAAGTTTCCATGATCAGAATGTATGTTTCCCAAAACTCCAGAAGCTCCTCACTCTTCTCAGCAGACCACCAGAACAGGCTGGGTTCTACCAAGACAAGCGCAGGCTGTTTACTTCAGCCCGGGGTGGGGGGGAGCCGCTCCCCCACACACACCCCCTCCGCCGCCCTGCCGTCCCGTCTCCGCCGTCCGTGGGGCAGCGCAGCTCGGCGTGCTGGCCGCCGCTGAGATCCAGGGCTCGCTTCAGCAGGTAGCGGGCCCGCTTGCGGCACAGCCCGTCCCGCTCGGTCAGCCCCTCCTGAACCACCCGCCAGAACCGCGGGCACAGCCGCGCGTCCGGCCCCGACCCCGCCGGGCCCCGCGGCAGCAAGGCATCGGCCAGGGCGCTCAGGGCCAGAAGCGCCCGCCC
>VZTU01017678.1:1244-72585 GCA_013400835.1 Zapornia atra | reverse complement strand
AGGAGGCGCAGCGCCTCCGCGCGCTCAGCGGAGAGCGGCGCGCAGACGGTCCGCAACAGCGCGCAGGGGTCCCCGCAGCGGGCCAGCAGCGCGTCGGCCAGCACCACCTCCATGCTGCGGGGGGGTGCGGGAGCGGAGGAGAGTCGCGCCTGCGCAGGAAGCGGGCGGGCGGGGCCCGGCCCGGCCAGCGCAGCTCTGCACGGCTGTGAGGGGAGGTGGCGGGAAGCGAGGGGCGAGGCGGTGCCTCAGGCAGAAGGTTGTCGCCCCTGGGGGCGTCCGACGAGCTGCGCGGCGGGCGGTTGCCGTGCGTCGGTCGTAGGATCTATGCGAGCTCTGCGGCTGTCGGGCGAGGGCTGGAGCGAAAGTGCCTTAACAGCTTTGGCCTCTGGCGCCGTGTGGGGCTGTGTGCCCCTCAGCCCTGTGTGTGTATGCCTGTGGACATTTGCCCCTTGGCTGCTAAGCTAAGCCTGGCCCTCTGCTCTCACGGGCCAACCATGGGGAGTTGTCCGGGTTGTCAGCACCATGTTTGAGGGGGTAACGTTTCTTCACTGTGTGCCTTAGAAACTCTCTGCCCTTTATGTACATAGCAGCACAAGGCCAGGCAGCAGCAGTGCACAAAGTGCTCGAGTTTTGCCATCAGTCATGCTTGTCACTACCATTTGTGCCAGTACAGGCTGTTGAAACCAGCCTGCATTGTCATTGCAGCGTCTTGGAGGTCTACCTGAGTGCCCCGCGTCTGCCTCAAAACGAGACCAGAGGCATCCTCGGGGACAGGCTCCAGGCTCTGAGCTTGTTACTGGGGTCTAGGCCACTGGCACTGGGGCCGGAGAACAGCTCCCAAGAAGTTTAATGTACCAGTGCGGCCAAAGTATCACAGGGAAAGGCTACCTGATTTCCTCTACATGTAAATTAACTCTACAAGGTTACAATTCCCTTGAAAAACACATAGAGATTGGCATATCAGAAATTGTGGCAAACATTGACATGGTCACGGGAAAGGGCAAACCAGGAACCTTCTGGTCCTCCAAAAGCAACGGACAGCAAATTCCCTGCACAACAGCACGGGTACAGCGTGGTTTCTGACGGGTGTGGGAGTTACCTGGGCTAAGCTGTAGTTGCTTAAACACTTAATGAAAGACTCACTGACAGTTTTCAATGTGAGCTCCCACTTGATCACTCTCTCCAAATCCCATGAATACAGTCTCTCCTTTTCCTGGCTATCCGTTTTCCCAAAACTTCATTATGAATTTGTTATGTTGGAGAGTCTGCCGATTGCAAAATGGCTGAAGCTTTTTACTAGAAGTGGACCTGTGACTGTATGCCTTACATATTCTAGAAAAAGAAGGTGGAAAGCTGTTTAAACCTGCTAGCTAACACAGTTTACATATGCCTTACCACTCTGCATGTGTTCAGTTACATGTAAAATGCAGAATCTAGAAAAGACTCAAGGAACCTGTTCCAACTGGTACCATTGCCATAAATGTAACACAAAAGATAGCTCTGCGTTTCACATGCAGAAAAGCATTTTTCAGAGTGTAATGTATGTTGGGAAATAGGATGCAGGCAGTTGAAATCTCATTCGTGCCATCATGTTTTAGTTTGATTTTCTATTTGCTCCAAGGTCTTTAGTAATTCTTCCATTTCTTTCTTACAGCACGCTGCCTGGTGAATTGCAGTGTTTCTTGTGTCAGGCCTGAAAAGGCGCCAGGCAGAGAATCCCTCCTTCCTTGCAATCTTACTCTTCCCTTCCAGGCACCTGTAAGACGTAACTAAATGAAGGATTAGAGGTCTGCACAGCAAGCAGTGATCAAAATGGAATAAAATAGTAGGAGCTGTGCTGTTTCTCCGTTAGTGTTTCAATTCTGCCTTGCCTTTATTTTTATCACAGTGGGATGCCAAATCTGCAGTCTTACCACATCGAGTTAAACATCAGCATTTAAATTTCAACTGTTTCACTGCAGATCGCCTTGCCACACAAAAGGAAGTAGGTGAGAAATTAAGCCCATGGGAGATTAGGATGAGGAGCTTCAGAGTGCAGTGTGATGCAGAAAAAGAAACGACCAAAAGCCCAGAAAGTGGATATGGAGTTAAGAGGAGGAAAAGGAGCGAGAAGCTGTAATTGTAATTGTAATTGTCAAATGGCAAGAGCCACAGCATTCGCACCCTTGTGCCATGCTCGTTAAGTGTCCTCGGGGTAGGGCCTTACATTTGTACTTTCCAGCTCTACACTTTCAACACAGACCCCTGCCTCACCAAAGACCACATCCCATTCTCTTTTCTCTGCTTTCCAAGCTTACCCCAACCCTTTCCCCTTTCTTCCCAAACCAGCCCAGCTCACAGGCCCCCAGCCGACCAGCTGGAGCCACCCCTAGGAACCCAAAGCCCTTTCAGCCTGGGCTTCCAGCACCAACCTCAGCACTCAGGACATCCCACACCTGCTGATCTCTCATACACTCTGCGCGCTTATTTAGAAAATGTTCTGCATTTCCTGACCTGTCCAGGTCCCCTCCAGCCTCAGCAAGTGGCCTAGATCAAAGGCTGAAATAGCTTGAGGGGGTTTTTGAGAGAGGACAGCCTGCAGCTGCTTCCTTTTCTTCTTCCATATGACATACTCTCCCTCAATCAGATTAATCTGGTTTAGAAGTCCAGGACTAAGAGGAATTACCTGAAACCTCAGTCCACCAATATAGCAGACAGCCATGAAATATATGGCCAGTCTGGACATGTCCTCTTCAACAAGCCACTGCTGTCTTCAGGCCATGAAATACCTCTCAACTCCCTGTAACAGACATGGGTTTTACTGCATGCTCCTCATCTAAGGGAAAGTCTCTCTGTACCATTTAATACTCAGCCCATGGGAGACAGGACAGAGATGAGAAACGTATTATTGTTGATTCATGCCCAAACCTTTTCACAGCACCTTTGCTGATGATTTGGGTTTCCCCTGTGATCACAAAGTTGGGCAATTCTGTACTAGGAACAATCTGCTGATGATCATTCCAGCAGTTGGTTGTGTTGGAAAAGGATCATGGACAAAACTACAGTGTGAATTACAGACAACTAGTTACGAGTCTTGGAAATCCCCCCTTTATTTTCAAAGTATGTGCGATGCTGTGGCCACCACATTACGTTATTAGAACCCAGGCCTGCAAAAGCATCTTTAAAAAGTTTCATGTCAATGGTGGTATTGGTTTACACAAAAGACCTTTCTTGTCAACATGACCCAGCAACACATGCTCGTGGCCCAGAAAGCCAACTGTATCCTGGGCTGCATCCAAACCAGCGTGACCAGCAAGTCAAACAGGGTGATTCTGTTCCTTCTCTCTGATGAGACCCCACCTGAAGTACTGTGTCTAGCTCTGGGATCCCCAGTATAAGACAGGCAGGGAGCTATTGGAATGAGTCCAGGGGAGAGACACAAAGATGGCCAGAGGGTTGGGGCACCTCTCCTGTGAAGACTGAGAGAGTTGGACCTGTCCAGCCTGGATCTGAGAAGGCTCTGAGGAGACCTTACAGCAGCCTTCCAGTACACAAAGGGGCCTACAGAAAATCTGGGGGGGGGCTGTTTACAAGGGCACAGAGTGACAGGAAAAGGGGCAATGGCTTCAAGCTGAAGCAGTGGAGATTTAGATTAGATATGAGGGAGCACTTCTTCCCTGTGAGGGTGGTGAGGCCTTGGCACATGTTTCCCAGAGAAGCTGTGGCTGCCCCCTCCCTGGCAGTGTTCAAGGCCAGGTTGGATGGGGGCAACCTAGTCTAGTCAAGAGTGTCCCTGCCCATGACAGGGGGGTTGGAACTAGATGGGCTTTGAGGTCCCTTTCAACCCAACCCAACCCACTCCATATTTCTCATGAAAAATCACAGCTCCATAGTACCACCTGCACGTTAACAGGTAATTCTGGAAAGGTTCCTGAGGAGGAGGGCATAGCTCACCCTGCAGCATGATTTTCTCTCCTGGCTAGAGCCCATGAGAGGGTGTCTGCATAGTGTGAGATCTCTAGGGGGACCAGGTACATAACACAGACTTTTCTCTACTGCTGCATTCAGGAGAAGTAGATGGGAGATTTCTGAAAAATAAGTCACACAGAAAATTAGGTATATTTATGTTCCCTTCTAGATTTCCATGGTGCTGTTGTGCAAAAAGTCCTAAGGCACATGTAGCTCTTACATGAATCTCACTCCAAGGCGGCCCTTGCGGTGGGGAGCGTACAAGGGATAAGGGGACCGGGTACTGTGATAAAGGTTCCTACCCAAGTACAGGCATATCTGTGTCTGCTAGGTTTAGGTGAAGCTGGACAAGATGAGTGGAAGTGGAAGGACTAGAAAAGGGTGGTTACTGAGAAACATCTGCCCTCTGCTAGAAGAAGGAAAAAGAGGGTTACAAGAGGTGAGAAAGGGAAAGAAATTCACCTCATTATTATCGGTTTGCCCTAAAGTCCCTGAACCCCCTTTCTAAGAGCAGTAGAGTCAGAAAAAGAGGAAATACTTGATACATGGCCAGAAAAGTTGGTCACATATCTGCAAGGTGGCTCTGCTGTTACCACCTTATCCTCTTACTTGTTTCACTCGCTGCCCCTCCACTGCTTCTAAACCTTTCTTCTGGCTCTTTGATGTCACAATGCAAGCATATCTAAATCTTTACCATTTTAAACTGGGATTCAGCTCCTCCCTCCAGCTATCACCTTCTCTCCATCCTCCCTTCCATTTCTGAAATTAATACCTGCTTCCAGTGACCCTGGAACTTGTCCTCTCCAGTTCTATTTCAACACTTGCATCCCAATCTGATTCTTATATCTCAATCTAACAGCATGTCTACTGTTGTTATGGTATGTCAGCTATTGCTGCCCACAAGCAACCTGTTGAGTAGTTACCTCCTTTTTTCTATCACCATACTCCATTGTGAAATACAAACGATCCCTGTATCTTGCAAAGTCTAGGCAGAAGTTCCCCAAACCAGGCTCTTTCCTATCTACCCACATACTTAGAATTATTGTCTGGGCTGTCATCATATCGCAGCCACATCCCCTTCCCTGGCTTAACAAAAGTGATCTTACCCTAATTAGCTCTTGCTGTTGGGAAGATCTGTTTCTTAGCCTGCTGTTTTGACCTTGCCACCTCTCCCTTTATGTGCCTCTGCTGGCTCCCTCTTCTGTGCTACATCAAACACATGCTGCTTCTTTTCCCTTTCCCTTTCCAGGCCCGTTAGTCTATCCTTGCCCATCCTCTTATCTGATACCAAGACATTGACTTCCATGCTGACCTACCCGTGCTGCCAGTCTTAATTGTCCATATATTAGACTTTCAAGTACCTTCGTGCTCCATGCTTCTAACTCCCATTTAATTTTCCTCCTTTATACCCCAAACCTCCCTTTGTTGTCACACTAACACAAATTTGAGGCAGCACATGGTCTATGACCTTCTGTGGTCCATGACCTTCTGTGCAGACTGATAAACTCATCCCCCATCTGTGCGTATCTTGTCATCTATGGTTTTCCCCCGGTGACCATCAGCTCAGTACTATTGGTAGTGAATAAAGATAACATTAATTGCAATAAATAAATGAACAAACAAAATCAGAAACTGGCAATGTGCCAAGCCACAGGCTAGGAAAGAAACAGTAGCCCAGGTTTTGCAGCTGAGCTCTTAGGAGGAGGAGAATGAAATTAAGGTGGCTCACGAAGGTAAGTGGTACCAGAGTTGAAGTTTCTGTAACCTACAGCCACACTTCCCCACACACATTCAAACCTGTTGAGACATTCAAACGCAGGAAGAGTGAGTTCAGGTCCAGCTCTAGCTCAAAAAGTTTCAACCTGACCAATCTCCGGAGGATTCATGGAAACCTGAGTGGAGGCTTCATAGTCTCTGCAGAACAGAAGATGGTGCTGTTGTCACTGACATGTGCCTGCCGATTTTTTCCTGGTGAAAAGCAAGCAGTAGTGAAGAGAGGAGAGGAAAGGAAAAGTGTAGGAAGAAAAGTAACTGCCATTTCCCAGACTTTTTTACTGGACAAATTTAGAAACAAAAACCAAAAAACAAACAAAAAAAAACCCCAACCCAAACAAAACAAAACGCAAACAAACAAACAAAAAAGATAAATGCACAAAAACCCAAAAGGACTGTAAAAGACAGCCCAGATCTGGAATTTTCAAGAGGTGTTAGGGCAGAGGGAGGTGTAAAAGCAATTAGGAGAAGCAGAGAGGCGGCACAGGCTGTATGCTGGATGCAGTCTTCCCATTTCCTTCAGGATACTCTGAACGAGGCTCAGGAAGGTGACAAATACTGTCGGCTCCCCATTGACATCACAAGGAGTAATTATTGATCATCAACAACTCAGAAGATCAAGCATGTCTCAGGCCAGGCACTTGAAAACAGAAACATCAAAAAACAGTGAGGATTTTGAAAAAAATAGTTGAGCAGGTGAGGAAGAAGAGTGGAATCGGGCCGGCGGTGAGAAGCCATGACTGCAGGATGGGCCCCCTCACACCCAGTTGTGGACTGTGCGCTTTTAGCATCCTCAGGGCTGTGCAACATGGTTTCCTTTATCTGTGCAGGAAAAAAGAGCACAGGAAAGAAGCAGTAAGGTATCTGTTAGTACTGGGCTGTGAGATTACCCACGTCTAGGTAGCCTGATATTCTTTGAATGAGCAGGGCAGCTTCATTCACCAGGAATACTCTGATATTCTTGGGCTTTTTAGGATGTTTGCTTTAAAAATGAAGCTTGAGTTCTGCTGTTGTAACACCAAACATCTTTCCTTCAGAAGCAGCGTTTAAAGGCAGCCGATGAAAAGCGGTTGTGTCCCATTAAACATTCCTAATGATGGGAAGTTGCAAATCTATACTATGCGGTTTGTCACTGTGACCTATGGGGGGGAAGTTAAGCTGGTAAATCTCTAGTTAGAGTGAGTGCAGTGGAATGGCCGGGAAAAGATGAATTAGGAAAAAGAATTAGATATAATCCTTTGCCATCTGTCTTTATTTTGCTAACCTACTTGACAGGACACTATCGAAAGCCGCAGTCATTTTTTTGATCTGCTTCTGAAGAGCATTTGCTGTACAGACTGGAATTAAAATGCTTCCCAGTAAGAGTCAGCTTTCCCATTTGTTGACCCCCATTTACTTTCTTTTTTTAAAAAAATTAGGACTTTCCGTTCAGGTGCAGGCCACACCATTCCCTTCTGACCTCTCCCCCTCGCGAGGACTCAGAGCTGGTGGTAAAGTTTGAAAAGGTTTTACCATTGGCTCTGCAGGGGAGCAAAAGGGCTACTAAAATGTATGTTATCCACATGTTGCCAGCTTTCAGCCTGAAAAGCATATATAGATCTAGAAGAAATGTGGCAATTGAGAGAATATCCATATGGTGTCACAGTTTCTCCATGACAGCTTTTGCCTATAGGACTTCATCTAGCAAATCATGTAAACACGCACTTATCTTTAAGCACATGACTGAGTATTTTGCTGCCCCTGGATTTTAGTGTACAGGGGATTCTGGTGATAACGAACCAGTTAAGAGGATCTACTGTAGCAGGGAAAATACTCTGTAGCCTCTGCGTGAAAATTTACCAGCTGCAACCCTGGGAGCCTTGTTATTACTGGGAGTAATACTACAGGAAAATGGATTTAAAAAAAAAAAAATCCCAAATATAACCAAACTGCAGGGATCAATCTGGTTCTCGCTTACTTCCATGGGAACAGAGCAAAATGCCACTTTATTTAGGGAAGGGAGGGAAGAAGGAAGGAAGAGAGAGAAGGAGGCAAGGAGGAAGCTTTATTTCCAACTCCCAGGTATTTTTCTTTGCAAGTGAGAAGGTTTGCAACTCAGTGTCTTTTCAGAATGTGGGGTTTGCACCTCGGCATCAGGTAATACATCATAGGTGAGTAGTTTTCCAGGGATGAGCTAAAATTAATCTGCTGTCCCTCCTGGGAGCACTGGGACAGCCCACTAGGTACAGAGAAGTTGTCTTCGGTTTTCAGGTCATTGGAGGAATTGGTCAGGCACTGGTTGAGAGCAAGGTTATTTCCTCAGTGGGAAGACGGGATGTGAAAGGCCCAAACCACAGCTACTTTCTATCTCTCAGAGTGTTTTACATCAGTGTAAACCAAGGGAAAACAGGTTTAAAATATTCATCTTCCATAGTACTTTAGGTTATGCTGGTTTAATTAACCTCACAAGGAAAAAAGCGGGAGTCAGTTGTGTCAAGATGTAATTTTGCCTTGTGCATTTGACTTCAAAGAACTTCTTCCAAGTTTATTCTGAATTTCCCATACTAAAAATACACAGAACAACTCATCAGTTTAGCTGAGAACAGCAGCTTTGAAAGCATTAGGCAAGAAGAAGCTCTAATGTTTTGAAAACAGCTCCTAATGCTGCTGCCTTTAATGGGGATGGCTAATCTTCCCTGTTTTCTCATATTCCCAGTGATTCTCTCTGAGTGGAAGCCTGCCAGCTATTCTGCAAAACGCCTGACTCATTCAGACATCATTTAGGGCCTTCTTAATTGATGGCAGGGTATCTTCAAAGTCAGAGGAGGGCTCTTGTTAGATGCTGTAAAAGGTCTTCCAAGAGGTTACAATCTCTTCAGGTTTTGTAGCGTACTTTGAAGATCGAGGGATCAAAGGACAAACCCCCAGATCAGCTTATTTTTAGAAATACCTCACCTTTACGATTTCATTATAAAGACAGTGGGTACTTGAAAAAAGTATTTTCTAAATATTAGTTAATCAATTTATCTCAGCCTTGTGGGTCTAGCTTGTGCTATGTATACAGCATTAGTAAAAAGGAGGCATTTATTGTATTGTCACAACATTTCTTTTTCTGTTTCGCCCCTTAAATCTCCATCTTGCAAAAACCTGTAATAGTAGTCTTTTACACCTTTATGGGCTCTTCCATTAAAGTCCATTCAAAGCATTTTATAGACAATAACGTATGAACCCTCAAAGCACACTGCTGAGGTCTTTATTACCACATTCTTACAGGCAGAGAAAACATACTACAATAATCACACAACTTGAAGACCTCAATAACTTGCCCTCAGGTTTGGGCAATCGAAGCATTTTAGTAGAACCTAGCATTCAGAGGCTGAATCATTTTCTGAAAGTGGCACTCTCTTCTAGAAGCTGTCCAAAAATGGAGGCGTCCAAAATAACTCTTGGAGTTATCCAAAATAAATCTTTGAGAATCTTGACATTAAGATGTTTTCTTTGACCTCTGGCTCCTGTGACTCTATCTAATTAGTTTGGGGTTTTTTATTCAGCATTGCATAATTCCTGAAACTTCCCACTGTAGAGGCATAACACTATATTGTAAAAGAATTGCTTTCTTAAAAAAAACACCAAACAACCAAAAAAAACCCACCCAAAAAAACCCCTGACGTTTTCCAGAAGCATCTGACCTTAGTCTAGACCTCTTCTGGTTTCCATTCAAGCTACTTTATTTATGAATGCTGAGCAAAGCCATTTCTTTGGAGATCTTGCAGTCTTTTTCATGGGAAACCAGCTTTGTAATTCATGCTCATATTGAAGTTACATTTGTAAGTCCACTCTAGAGATCTCTGACCATCTGTGCTTTGTTAAAAATGGTGTTTATAGATCACAGTGCAGATTTTTTTTTTTTCCTCATGAAAACATTTGGAAAACAAAAGCCAGAAAGAAAACTCTGAATTTTTGGTTAGCTCTGCAAGGAAGTTCTGAGGCAAAATATCAGAAAAGCCTGTGCTAGATTAAGCATCACTGCTGGGCCGAAACACATGTTCCTCATCTACCTTTGTGTTGAGATCCTCTCACATACCAAAAAAGTCCTAAACATTCATGTTGATACATACTTTTTGACACTAAATGCATAAATGCTCACTAGTTCCATATTCTGGACTGTAAGGCACCCTAAAATGTGCTGCTATGAAGAAAAATCGGTCTAAAATTAGCATTGAGGTGTGTGCATGTTTGACTTTGTGTGTGGAAGGGGAATTCAGCGTTTCTCGTCTCCTGACAGTTCTATGTGAATACAACCAGTTTATATTATATAAATACTTCCCCCACAGCACTGGGGCAGATTCATCCTGGGCTTTAAGAAAATAAGCATTTGTGCAGCTTGTAATTTGTGGATCAGTCTTAATAAAATGTTGCAAGAGATACTTGGTTAGTCATGGCTTATGATATGAAGTCCAAGCCAAAATCCTGTTCATGCCAGTATGGAGTAATATGGTATTAAGAAAGAGTCAGTTAGACAGTAAAGAACCTACTTTTGTCAGTAAAATTTTCTTTCACTTGGAAAGCAAAATAACCAAAAATTATATATTTTTTTTCACATTCACAAAACCAAATTAAGCCTTTCCTTTTTCTTAAAAAATGCCCGCATATCTGGCAATAAATTTGGTAAGATAGGACATTTCACTAAGGATTAGCAATACATCTCCATTCAGAACTTCATAAGTGACAAAATATACCTGAGAAATGAGGGAAAGGAAGAAAATTAAAATAATGATGTTCTTAAAAAAAGAATCTCAGACTTTTAACTCCAGCAATAACAAAGGAAACCCAGCAGATGGTGGAAGGAGACCACAGTGTTAAAAGAGTACGCTTGTCATTTTGTTCCAATTGTGGATATTAGCCCTTAAAGGAAGTTACTGTCTTATTATTCATAACATACTGTGTAAGTGTTTAAAATAAAAATAGGATCAGAATTGTTTCAACTATGCCTTTTGTGTCCAGAAATTTAGGTGAGATAGCGTAAGACTGATCCTGACTAACATGGCAAACGTATTCTTTTTCACTGTGGAGCCAAAGCTTTCTTTGTTTTGACATCAGTGACGGTAAAAAAATACTTAACTGATAAAAATGCTGGTGGCTGCTTTTATTTTGTGTCTAATTCTTGTTGGTGAGGGAGTATATTTTAATCATCTTTGGGGGGGGGAGGGAGGAGTGTGTTATTGCTTTGCAAGCATTTTGACTTATTGTTCAGCTGATAGCTGAAGATCATCATATCTGCATTACCCAAAGATATAACAAGAAGAAAAAGACATTACACTTTTCAGACCGTATTTGCTCTCTGAGTGACAAGACCCTGCAGAGCTCCCTATCTGCAGCCGCTTCCTGTCATGAGTGCTAGTGAAGCCGTGGAATCCAGCAATATGTCTGCTGTAATACTAAGAAATGCACATTTGGGGGCTGACATCTTGTTTTATCTGGTTCATTCTTCAAATATTCTCTCTCTCTGACTTCTATGTCTGGCTTATGCTGTAGCAAGGTAGACATTAAGCACCTGAGAGATGGTCCAGATCAAAAGCACCCCTTTTTTTTTCTCCATAAGGGATCAGCTATTATCTTAAAAAACAGTATCAGTATTACTGCAATTTTAGTGGCACTTTCAGTAATTAGAATGGGCTTCAGAAATACCAAGGTAGATATGCCAGCAATGGGGAACCCCTCTTTGCAGTGCTCTGCAAAAGAAATGGGTGACAAGAGGTAGGTCTGAAGTATTGGTATGACACACCTCTGCCATCCCTCAAGCACCCCAATCACTCCTTGACCTTAGCAGAGGGCTAGTAAAAATGGTCTCCAGATAGTATTCAAACAGCTTGGCTGATTTTATTACCTTGGGTTGAAAATACAACTGGTGGGAGCTTAGGCCCTTGTTTGATTAGTGGACTTCCTATCATTTTCTACTGGGGGCGTGTATCTCCTGCCGAGCGACTCAAAGTGGGCTTTTTTTGGCTGGTACTTATTGCAGACTTGGACTTGGTGGCCGTAGCCAGTGGACACCCACTGGTCAAGCTTGAAAAGCTTACTATTGTCACACCATCTTCATAGATGAACAGCAGCTGCTTATTCCTGCCCTCAGTGCCATTGCCCAAAAGGATGTATTCCTAAGGCGCACTTCGGAGGTCCCCCAGGGCCATCAGGTACAAAGCTTCTCTTACCCTTTGCAGCAGATGGGGAAGCCGCTGTCCCTGAGGTATGGGGGCCATGCCACTCCCTGCCTTCTCTCTGCCTCCCACCCGGACTGCCAGCTGCCTTGCTACCTGCTGCTCAGCATATCGGTGCTGCAGGTTTATCTCTTTCTCTGTACTCCTCGTGAAACACTTGTTAAGGTGAGGTTATCCTCTGCCTGAGTGTCCAAGTCCCAGTTGGGAACTTCAGTTGTGTAGCTTTGGTCACATTCGGGACCGCAGCGTTGAACTTAGCACAACCTGCATGAACCTGTAAGCGTACCGTTGTACACGCTTAACATGTCTCATTTAATAGATATTGTAGAGCTTTGGGGTTGGTGGTTTTTTTTCTTTTTTTTTCTGTTCACTTCTATTGGGATCATGGCTATCTGCCTCTGTACCTGAAGGGGCTGTCCTTTCGTGCCAGAGTACTACCCTGTACTGTGTTGTCTTGCACGTGCACCTGAAAGTGGGCTTGATGTTGGAGTATGTGTATCGTATGCTTGTGATCACAGATGCCTGCCTTCTGCTTGAGCTCTTCAGCAATGTGTTTTCTGGGGTATTGCATTTATTCCCACAGTCACCGCTCTTTTTCTTCCGCTTTGATCTGTGCCCTGTCAATCAGCGCTGCAGAGTGCATAATTCACTGCTATCGCTGTGTCTTCTGTGCACAGCAGGCTAATGTATTTGAGGTTTCATGGAAATACATGTTTACAAAAGCTATATTACATGAGCAAGAACTTATCTGCTCAAGAAAACAGTTTGCATCCCAGAACATGATATGTCCAGAGGAAATAGTCTGATAGGAATACCTTCTCCTGCTGGTAGTTGTGGGAGGTCTTTATTTCATCACTCACTGGAGGCTTTGGCTTTCACATGTTTCTTCTGTTTCTGATTCCTTTCATCGCTGCTAGTCACATTAATGATGCCACTGCTCAAGGCATCAGAAATAGAAGCAGACTGAGCCAGCCTTTCTTTGAGATTGTTTCTCCATTCAGCAACAGAGATGCTACACATTTTCTCCGTGTTCTTCGGCATTGATAAAATTTCAGACATTTTAAGTGCTAATGTGGCTTTGCCATTTGGTGGCGATGCTGTGGTGATGACTGAAGTGAGTAAATCAGAGGATGGATTGCAAGCAAACAGATCTGGCTCCCACTGCCTGGGGTATTTTTCCTGTTGAAGTACTTCATTGCTTTAAACTCGCCCACTGACCAGCAGTCTGAGTAGCAGCCCTCAATAGCCAGATTTGGGGTGAGGAGGGGGCTTCCTCTTCTCCCCATGGACACCGGGGAGAAGAGTGTGTTTCTCTTGTCCGAAAAGGGGATCTATTACCCGGTGTGCCACAAGCCACTTCTCACCCACACAGGAGATAGGTTGCTTTTTATTCAGGCGTGGGTGCTCAGGGGACTTCCACAAATCAAGCACACCTAAAGCCAGCTCCTCTTGATGTATTTAGACAGAACAGTTACAAACAAATGCACTCCCAGCTACAGTGATTGGTTTAAACAGCCCTGCCTCCTATGTAAATGAGTACACGTGCCGAATAGTAGTGGTGTAATTGGGGCAGGTGGTCCATGGGTTGGTGGTTGTGATCTCCCCCTTGCTGGAAAAACCTTTCCCCTCATTTCCTACTTCTCTGGCAACCTTCAGCGATTCTGCGAGGTTAGTTGGTCAGACCAACAATCCATCACTTGTGCTTCTCCCCTTCTGACAGTCACACCCATTGTTTAGATAAGCATTAACCATCGCAGGGGTAGGGCTGTACAGTGGACACCTCCAGCAGCAACAGCCTTGGTTTAAATGAGGTGCTGCATTTGAATTTTCAATTATCCACAAGATTCTCAATCCTGATCAACCATGAAGTCATGGTTCTGTGATAGGTAACAGCTCCCTCCTTTGAGACTTACACAGCTCAAAGCATTTCTAATTGTCAGATTGATCCATTATATTTTCCTGGCCTATGAAGGGGCATGCATTGAATGAGACAACAAGTAATAATAATCAAAATTACAAGCAACAGGACAAATACAAATAATTGCTTTAACCAATTTACATTGGGAAGCCATGAAGTCAACCAAGAGAGGCACAATCCTTCTTGTTCTGCAAATTTAGAGGCTAGTTCTTTTAACTGCTGGATTTTCTTCTCTATTAGTAGCAAACTGTCAGAAAGATTGAAGCAACGCATCCCTCTAAATTTTTCACACGCATCCATGATTGTGGCTCAGTAATAAATAGCCTATAGCCGCCCAGTTTTCCAGTGTTGCTTCTCTGACTTGGGCCATTTCAGTCCCAAGGGCCATTAGAGCTTGCAATATCTAGTTTATATTTTTTACCAGAGCACAAGCAATTTTCTTTAATGTGTTGTAATTCATAGTTACCCTGATTCTCAGTGTTATTATTGCAGCGGCTACCATTTTGCTATCGCTGTGCAAGATAACTTGGGAGTCACAATCTTCAGGCAGTTGATGGATAGCTCTTTTTGATCTTTTGCCATGCTCCAGATCTTCCTTATTTAATAACGAAAGAGCTAATCTTCCTGTGGAACAAGGGCCTCCAGTTATATTAGCCAGTACGTAAGTATAAACCAGCCGTCCGCAAAGTAAGAATTATCCTAGAGGTAATTTGACATGGGCCCACGCATAACTCAGAATCTGAGCTTCATTGCAGGTTAGAGGAAGCTGGAGATGTGTTATGTTTTCACATTTTGAGGTACAGTTTACAAAATTAGCACAACGTTCAGCTGGAAAGATTCCTCATACTTTAACTTTCATTTTTTTAATAACTCTAAGGGGGTTCTGACTCCTGCTAAGCAGGAACTGTACATCACTCCCACTGAATTGCCTGCATCTGCACAGGAGGACTGTTGGTTACTTCCCTGGCTAAAAGTTCCCAAAGGGTTCTGGTTTTGTCCCATTTTATTAGTAGAATTTGAGAATTACCAGATCCTATCCAAGACATCAAAGTGCTCATAAAAATTACCTCTTTCATTACCAATTTACTTTCAAATTAGATACACCATCAATACAAAAATATAATTCCGAACAAAACTATAGGACTATATAAACAACTTTGTCTAGATACAGCAGAATTAAAGAAATGATTTGGCATTATTCTAAAGACAATCCATTAAATGCCACTTAGCCTCAGTTTCAAAGGTCCCTTCTGTGTGGATGTCTACAGATGAGAAGGTGTCTTCTTGATTCTGGTATAGTGGATCCACGACTCGAGGCCCTTGAGCTTCACTGCGGTATCTGTAGTTAGCAGCACCTGGTAGGGTCCTTTCCACTTTTCCATGAGCGGTTTGTCACTCCACATCCTTAGGGATACTGAGTCTCTGAGCCTGACATTACATACTGGTGAAACCAAAGGCACAGGAGCTTTAACCTGGATATATCTATGGAGAGACTTAATGAGTTTGCCCAAAGATACCAAATAATCACTCAAAATTTGTTCCCCTTGTAGGTGCATCTGACCGCCTTTTCCTGTCAGATAGGCAACACAAGGCCTCCCACACAATATTTCAAATGGACTGATTCTCCCTGTTGCTCTAGGTGTTAGTCTGATTCTTAGTAGTGACAGTGGTAAAACCCTGGTCCATTTAATCTGGGTTTCCTGACGTAATTTCCTAATTTGCTGTTTGATTGTTTGACTCATTCTTTCTACCTTTTCACTAAACTGTGGTTTCCAGGGACTATGCAAATCCTGTTTAATTTGTGAAAATTTAGGAACATCCTGAACAATTTCTGTGATTAAAATGGGGTCCTCTACCGGATGAGAATCCCTCGGGAACTCAAAATCTAGGTATTATTTCCTTTAGAAGCACCTCTATTATTTCCCTGGGTTTGTTAGTGTGACATAGGAAAGCTCCTGGCCAGCCTGAAAAAGTATCAACAATTACCAAGAAATATTTATACCCTTTGCAATAATCATTCTGCAGGTGATTCCTAGACATGTGCTTCTTTTTACCTCTCATGGTAAGGGTCTTGTTTGAACTTTAGGATTATTTTTCAAACAAATCTCACATCCTTGTGTGACGCCTTTGGTGATCTTCAGCATATTAATGCCAACAGCATATGTTCTCACCATTCCTACTAAGGCTTCGGCTCCCATAGAGCGGTACTGTGAGTTTGTTTCATGAGTTCCCTTGTTATTTGAGGGGCAACTATGCATTGTCCACCTTGAGTTTTCCACTACACTTCACGAGCCTTTATGCACTTTGGAAACTCAGCCAGTTTTATCTTTTTTTCCTGTATATTCGGGAATGTTGAAGTTAACAGTTCTTTCAGGAGGAACTAAGGCTGCTGTGTTTGTGACTAGAGCAACTTTTCCCACAGTTTTGTCAGCCTTTTGATTTCCTTTTAGTGTGTCGGTCTGTCTGGATTGATGTGCTTTACAGCACATTACTGCCGCTTCTTTCGGTTTGTTGACTGCTTTGAGCAACCTCCAATTTTCCTTGTTGTATTTTATGGTGTTTCCTTGTGAGGATGGTAATCCCCTTTCCTTCCAGATTGTGCCATGAGCCTGTATTATTCCAATGGTATATTTCAAATCGGTATATATACTGTTCCGCTTTCCCTCTGGTACCTCGACAGCTCAGATCAGTGCAATCAGTTCGGCCCTCTGCGTGGAAGCATTCACTGGCAGTGGTTTTGCCTCTACCACCTCTCCCAGAGTAATGGCAGCTGCTCCCGTCGGTGAACAGTTCCCAATCACAGGAATCTGCATGACTGGAATATTCCTGTTTGATAGTTTGTAAAAAATCATGTGCTAAATCTTCTCCATCATGTAGGGGTAACAGAGACGCTGGATTGGAGGCACTAGATACCTTCGTTATGATGTCTTCTTGTTCAAAGAGTATTCCTTGGTATAGTACTATTCAGCTTGGAGACAGACAGTGATGTCCTTTCTTTTGCAATGCTACTGCAACAGCATGTAGGACATAAACAGCTTATCTAAAGACCCATTGTTTAGATAAGCATTAACCATCGCAGGGGTAGGGCTGTACAGTGGACACCTCCAGCAGCAACAGCCTTGGTTTAAATGAGGTGCTGCATTTGAATTTTCAATTATCCACAAGATTCTCAATCCTGATCAACCATGAAGTCATGGTTAATTTTTACGTTCTATGGCAGGTAACAACATTTCCACTGCTTCTTTGCTGGTTGCACTATACATGCCATAAGAGACCATCAGATGTTAGCTAGACTCAGTTATCTTTGGCCAGGACAGACTATTTCTGGTTTCCTCTGCACGGAGTTCAGCTCCAGATAAAAGCTGGGCAGTTCCCAAAGAAAGTGGCCAGTCCCCACATCCTGGGTGTTGTGACTTCCAGAACATTCAACCTGTCTCAGTAGATCTTGAAAATGGGGACATTTCCCTCTGTTTTCTGGCCTTTTGATAGAAAAAAAAGAATGGAGGTTGCCACATAATTTCATCTTGGGTTTCTTTCAGATCCTTTAAGTGGTGAACATGGCTTGACTGAGGCTTTCTGTGTCTTCACATTGTTTCTCAGGTTCTCATTCAGCTGCTGTGTTTTTGGGCTGCATACAGCGGCAGTTACAACCACATCAGCCTTGTTCTTTGTTTTGGATACCTAAAACTTTCACTTGCCTGCTTCAGGGGGATGTGCTGAAGGTGATGTGGGTCTGCCAGCAGCAATCTAAAATACTCACCAATATTTTACGATCTCCCTCTCTGCTCAAGTGGTTTCCTATTCATGCTTAAACTGACAGCACCTTCCACTCGTAGATGTTATTGAAAGATTTGGCTTTTCTGTTTGGATGTGTCTCTCTGTTCTGCTCAAGATACTAAATGGAGCTTCAGGCCGGCAAGTGGAATGCACTCCTCATTAGTGACATTATATATCTGCCTCTTTAATAAAGATGGGGTGATTGCTCTTTCACACGTCTGATAGAGGCATCCTGTGATGATGCCAGTTGTCTGTGTTACATCTTTAATCAGGAGCTATATCAGTGACTTGCACATATGTGAAAATTGTGGAAGAAAACTTGTTGGATAGGCTACAAATCCCATCAGACTCTGGATGGAGTCTGTGCATTTGGGAGTAGGAAGCTGCTGTATTGCTGCAGGTTGCTGAGGTTGGTGCTGGCCCTTAGGAGATCAACAGATGTCACATACAGGGTACTGCAAACAATTCCAGCATGGTTATAGTTTTATTCAGCTCTGGATCTATTCCCTGGCTCTTTCTGACAGATGAAGATGGGATCGTGATGTATCACAGCTTCTGCCACATGATCTCTGCCTCCATCCCCCGAACATCGGCAGCCATTACGCTGATCCCTCAGAGTCCTTTTCGTACATCTTGCTGACAGCACTGATGCTCTCCCACCTTACGTCTGATCCCAGTGGTGCCCTCAACCGTTTGCATCTGCTCTTTTTCTGGATGTGGTGAGGTAGTTTCTTTCCTTATCCATCAGTTCTTGTCAATACCCCATGTTCCATGAATATGTTTTTTCTCATCGGGGTATTTCCTCTCTGTAGCCATCCAGTAGATCGGTGTTTTAGTGCTTGTTGAAGTTACTTCAGTCTTCAGAAAGGTGTAGGTTGTCTGGCTGACTACTTATGCGACTTGTGATAGCCCCTGACACTAGTTAATGATGCCTTGCTTTTCCGTTCCCTCTACTGCTCCAATTATTTCTTTCCTTTTAAGCTGTAGTCACTCCTGGAGGCACAAGTTGTAAAGATGGAAACAGATGAAGGCAACTGCATGCCTGGAAGACATCCTCCCCTTCAAACAGTTCTTGATATGCCTCCTAACAGTTTCATTGCGGGTATGCATGAATATTGTCAGCTCAGCACATTTTTATTATTTTTTTAAATAATTTGTTCTGCTTGAATTGCCTGCATGAATTGTTTTCTCCGAACTTAGAGCCTCTGTGTGGTAATGAATTCCCTGGGTTCAGCTGAGACAAGAGGATTTGGTGTTGCCAGCAACATTGACATTTACTGTGCCTGATGGCATGGGGTCGTTGCATTGCTTTAATTCAGCTTTGCATGGTTATAATTCCTTTCCCTCCTTGGCATAGCTCTAAGGAAGCCTTTGCAGCCCAACACATTTAGTAACGCCCCACTGTGTCCCTAGCATTCATTCTCCCAAGCGCTGCCTCTGTCTCTTGGCACATAGCTCAGAGTTTTATTTTTGCCCTTTTGCACCATATTAACGTCATCACTGTGCAAACTTCCCTACCCTGCACATGCCTTTCTCACAGTGCTAAAGGTCTTCCCTCGTGTTCTCTGCTTCATATTTATGCATTTGCTTTTGATGTTCCTTTGTGCTTCCCAGTTCTGCCCTCTGAGTTGACTGTGCCTACCCCACCTATGCTCTGCTTTCGGCTGGGTGCTTCTGCAGCAGCTTTAGGCACTCCTGCAGTTTACTAGCAGTGAGAACAGCTTTCCTTTCAGCAGTCTCATTGCACCGTTCTTCCCCCCCACTTACGAATCTACCACTAATTACTCCAGGTTTTCAGGTTGCATATTCTCATGAGTCAGCCATTTTCTGCAGGGTTTGGCAGCATACCAAGCTATTGTTCCTCCAGCTTCTTGATTACACAACTGTGGGGCAGATACCTTCTCTATGTGTCATTTTACTGAGGACTGGAAATGCTTCTAAGACATTTCTAGGATTTTGCATGGGGTTCTTACAGTCTGCAGCTGGTAGACATCCAGATGCTGCGGAACATGTGGGAGCCATCGCCCGGTGCAGCGTGAATGGACTTAGTTTGGCTTCCTGTTTACCCAGCCCCATGGCAATGGCTTACATTCCCCACGTGACTCAAAGGAATGACTAGGAGACCTACTGCCAATACTTCCTCTTTCATTTTCTGCAGCTTTTAGGCAGGAACCTGTTATGAACCCATGAGGTCTTCTCTGTACTTTTGTGTTTTGGGGAAGTGCAGGGTTGTCTCTTTTCGTCCAGTCTTCATAGCTGCCTATGACACGTGCCTGACTAATCTCTTTTGCCACCATATCCAGTGTCCTTACCGGCGCTGAATATAAACCTGGCACAGAGAACCAGGGATCTGATGGTGGTTGCTGGTCCCTATCTTCTCCCCTGTCCCTCCTCCTCTGGGAGTCCTACAGTGGGAAGGAGCTTCACTGCTTTCAAGCAGAGCTAGCTCCTCTGCTGGAGCTCACGCAGTCCATCCCAAGAGGAAACTGTGGTGCGAGGGCAGGCTCTAAACGGTCGGCCAAGGAAGGACTGCTGTAATGGAGACTGTGGATTTTGTACAGGACTCAAAGCCAGAGACAGCTGTGCAGCCTGAATGATCAGAAGACAAAATGGCAAAGGCTGAATTTCTTAAGACATTCTAATGCCAGTTAGAAGTCTGAAATCTTCCTAGCTTGCCCTTCTACAGAAATTCAGGTCAAATCCTGCACTGAGTTATTCCCACAAAAGGAACTGGAAATTCAATAGGTCAGACTGTCAACTAGAATAAGTCCACTAACTTCAGGGGAACAGCTCCACTCTGTCATCAAAGAACCTGGCCCCGTGACTGTGAGCGGCAGATTTTCCACACGGCTGTTTCCTTGGGACTTGCATCATGTCCCTGCACAACAAGGAGAGTCCAAGGTCCCCAGGTTGGAGGATTTTTAAGGAAGCAAATCAAGAGACCCAAAAGAAGCTCAAGTTCATGTTGTGCCTCCATAATACCACCTGGTTTAGTAGACTCATGGAGTGACATTTTCCCACATCCTCAGATGCCTCATGACTGGTGCCAGGTCTCAGTGCTGAGTCCTTCAACCGGAAATGGGGAAAGTCAAGGACCCACATAGCAGCTGTGCTATGGCTTTGCTTCTGGCCAGGCCCACCCCATCAACAATTCAACACTCACAGCATCAGGGTACAGATAAAGAATGCCTTTGAAGCTTTCGTCTCCCTTACTGCTGTCTTCTGCAGTTCATTAATGTAAAAAGCAATATCCTGTATCTCTGTCTCACAGTGAGAACCCAAACCATAAAATAACACGTTGGATTTCCAGGATGAGCAATGCCAGTGGAAAGGAGTTTTAGAAATCCTGCCTGAAATTCCCAAAGCCCGACATTTGCCCCTAGGCAGAGAGCTCACAGACAGTTCTGTGCATCAATTAATAGGTGTTAAGTCACCCATTCAGCCTCAGGATAGCTGCTCCATCCCTGAGATTCAGCTGAAAATCACAGTTGGGAAGAAGAATTTCAGTGCTGCTATGAAGAAGAATGATCATTGCCCAACACACCTCTCTTTGCAGAGGCATGAACTGAATGATTTGCTAGTTCTTTCCCATTACTGACTACTGTGATCTTATACACTGTATATCACAGTAACAAAATAAGAGCTTTGGCGTGATCCCTTCCTGTCCCCTGCTGTCNNGGGGCGGAACGGGATGAATGACTCTTAAAAACGAGCCACTAATTATTAATGTGAATGCTTTTCACATCCATCTGCTCCTAACTATCTCAATGGAATGATTCAGTTGAACATTGCGCAGTGAGAAGATCCATTTGTCATACTTCTTTAATTTTTTATCCATTTGTAAAGCATCCCAAAAACCTAGCCAGCAATAAAACAGCAAAGAAATTGCCCAAGGCGTCCTCTTAAAGAAGCAGCATGGGCTGGGTTCTGTTCTGCCACAGATCAGTCTAAATTGGTAGTTATTCCATGATGTCAGTGAAACTGAACTGCTGAAGTGCAGAGGCGAATCTGGCCCCATGATCTAACTCCGTGATGAAATTGCTAGTGTAAATAATGACTGTTGCTGCTCAGTCTGCCCCCCTCCCCAAAGTGCTTTAATGAATAATGAATTTTATGAATAAGCTTTAATAAATGACTGAATACATTTTCACGGCCAAACTAATATGATCATAAGTTAGAACACTTTCCTTCACACTTTCCTCCTATAGCCCCACTGCCTTCCTTTGCTTCCTTGCACCACAGAGTTGCCCCTTCAAACTACCCATCAATCACAGGTACAATTACCACATCCAGGCAGGGATTATCACACTGCAAAATGGCCAATTTATAATTCCAGGAAAGACATCTTATATTTGTTTTAAACGCCTAACTTATGTTCTAAAATGCAAGAGCTGAAACAGGACAAACCTTTGAGAATTTATTCCTTCCTCTCACATCCCCCCACCCTCCACCTTGAGATTAAAATCCATTCATTTCAATCAAGTCATCCAAAGGAAACCTGTAAAATGTATGACATAATTAACCACTTAATATAGTACGTATGGAATGTTAATTCCAGCTGAAAATCAGAGAGGCTTTTCCAAAGTTGTGTTATCTGGCAAAAATAAAATAAAAAATAGTGGTATCTGAAGAGAGCCAACGCTCTTCAGTTTAGTGATGCTTTTTTTTTGTTTGGGTTCCCTAGCAGCCTAGGGATTACTGAATAAACCTTCTTGACTTCCATTAGAAGGGGTCAAATGGACCATTATAGGTGGAGGAAGTCAGGAAGACAGTAAGGCTACAGACCCAGGTTTGCCAGGTTACAACATAATGACAAAGCGCCTGTTTTCCTCACTGGGTACTGTGGGAACCAGGACAATTTTCTGCAACGTCTTCCAAGTTGCTCAAGCACAACATTCAAAAATGGAGGCACCTCAAACCAGCCTGTACTCCTGAAAACACTTAGCCATGCACCCAAAGTCATATCAATAATGTCTAACTCATCCAGCAGCACTTCTAACCAAATGCCTTCTGATCAAGGCAATGGGATTTTACGGGTACAGCTTAAAAATTAATCAAAACAAACAAACACAATACCCCTTACGGGAGATCTAGAAGGCAACTGGGCAGTTTGCTATCTGATGAACTTGATTGTCTCTGTAACCAGTCCATCCTGTTCAATCCTGCTGGCCACCTGTTTCTGTCTTGCTTGTATTGACATATTCTGCAGGCTTTTAACCATGTTACTGAGTCAGGTAACACTAAAAGATGACCCATTAGCCAGTTAGATTAAACAAGAGACATTAAACAGCAGATGATACCCAAAGGGTAAGGAATGGGAACAAGTCAACATTACTCAAGGGGTTAGAAAGATGTTCTAAAGCGTAATCTCAGTGTTCATTTTGTTGAGTAAATATACAGTCAACCCCCATTTGCACAAGCCTTGATCTCATGAAGTAATCATTTCTGGGGAAAAAGAGCCACATTCCACCAGTGTGGATTTTGTGTAATGAAATACTACCCCCCCCTCCCCTGCCCCATGTGCTCCTCCTCCCCAGACTTCAGGAGTGATTTCACTTACCTGCATTCCTTTCACTGCCCATTGATTGCTCTCAGATCCATATGCCCATACCACAGGGAATGCAGCAGGAAACACTGTGATTCTGAGATGAAAAAAGGCCCAGGCAAATGCTGGAGATGGAGGGAAAGGTTAAAAAAGCATGTGTTTAAAGTGTTGAAATCCCCTGGCATTGATCTACACCCCAGATTCCCTCAATCATACTTTTCTTTATTTCTTTTCCTTTTTTGTTTGTTTGTTCTTTTTGTGCAAACAAAACCTACCACATTAAAAATATGCTTACCAGTATAATCTATAATCTTTCTGGGTTGGGTTTTTTTTTTGTTGTTTGGAGGAGGGACTTCATGATCCTGACTAATGGAAACCTTTGAGGGTTCCTTCATACCACATCATGTCAACCCCACGCACTTCGTTAGTCGTGCAACTCCAGTCACTGCAACATTACTCTCAGCCTAATGAGGCATATCTTGTCCATGGGGAAAAAAGTAAAGGCAGCAGAAGGTCTTTGTGGAGATCTGCAGCATCTTAACAGCCATGGGCCCATTTTCCTGAAGAACTGTCCGAGTTGAACGGAAGGAACTTGTATCACTCAAGATGGAAGAGGTGCACAGAAATTTCGGCTTTTTCTATCACATCCCATAGGCAGCACAAATCAATAGAGTCACTGGTTATCCCTGGGAGAGGTCCAGGCCTTGCAACACCACTGGAAGCCCCTTCCCAGGAGACGGGTGCAGGCACTTAGGCCAGCCGTTAAGGGAGTCACATGCCGATCTTTCACTGCAATTGCTACACCGGTTCCTTGGGAAAGAGCAGGGAACAGTCCAGTTTTTCCAGTATTCCAGCTCTCAGCCTCTTGGGGACTTGGTGCTGAGGCAAGAGCCACTGCTCTGATCCTTTCCTTGTGTAACCATGCTGCTGGCCTTGTGCCCCGGCACCCTGTTAACCTCTGGAGCCGCACGGCCTCTCACCTTGCAGCTCGGCAGTACGGCCCTCAGCTGTTGAGCGTCAGACTGCAAAGTGAAATGCAAACCTTTTATTTTATACACTCTGACAGTGTATTTGGAAGCAAATGAGGGACCTGCCACTGATGCCCAACAGTCCTGGAAATCTAATATTACAAAGATTTAAAAAAATGCATCTCAGAGTGTCTTCCTTCCATGCAAGACACTTTTTTTCTCCTTTAATTATTTGATGTTTTTAACTGCANCTCGCCCTTGGAATACCAGCAACTGTGTCACAAAGATCATGGTCCCTTTAAAGTTCATGTGGTTACAACACTGCTGTCCCACTTCTATCACAAACTGTCACTACACATCTGGTCTGGTCATGTCTGTTTTCTGCATGCCCTTTCCTGCTTAGGGATCACCTTGAGAGGATGTCGCCCTCCATCCATCGGCTGGTGAGCAGCCATGGTGGCACCTGTCCAACGGAGGAAACTGATGAGCCATCACATTTCCCCATCCAACACAAGCAGAGCCCTGGCTTCATTGCCCTCTTGAAATGCTGTGTCCAGATGGAAATTCCTACTAGGAGAAAACTCTCCAAAGTGCACATATCTGTCGGACACTGTTGGCCAAAACCAAAAAGAGGAATCTGTTCATGTCTCTAAAGCCTGCCTCTGCACTAATGTGATGACTTCAGGCCTCGTTATTCCTGTTGCACTCCCTGCAATTGCTTACCACTGTCAGCAGGATTTATCTGGGCTGCCAAGCACTGACTGCCTCAGCACAGTCAGAGTTAAAGAAGTCCATGAGGATGGACAGACAGAAATGAGCATGGAGGACAGCATCACCAATATTCAGCCCAAAACCGCTGAAGGGGAAAGCTCTTCTACAACATACAGTACAGCATCACAGAAATTTAAACTCCTTTTCCCAGCTACCACTCCGTACAAAGAGTGTGTGCTTGTCTGTTTCAGCCTGACTGGGAAACCATCAGGCCTCCCTGGCCCACTCTGTGACATGCAAGAGACTGCAGCAACATCAAGCTTCAGCACACTGTTTTCTCACAGTCTTCAATGTTGAATTACTGACTGTGCTTGCCACCTTTGCACCATGCTTCCTGAGTGGGTTAGACCCACAGACCTTTTCTGCTGTCCTCCAGCTTACAGACCCACAGCGATCTCCTAATCTCCCTGCTCAAGAAATTAAGAAAACTTGTGGCATGCCTTCCCCAGTACACATGCTTCACATAAGGGCAGGTGTAGAGAAAAGCGGTAGAAAAGGCGGAGGAGGTAGTCTTTGCATACTGCCTAGCTGGGAGGACATTATTTCTGTGTATTTTCCAGGGTTGCCATTTCAAACACGATGCTTTGAGTGGGATTTGTCTCACCCTGCTTTAGATATCTACATCTGAGCCAGTCACCTTTCATATTCAATGAAGAGGAATAGGCATGTCTGGGGTGTGAATCATCTGATTTACTTTATACGTCTCCTTTAGACTAAGATGAATCACACCCTGCAAGTGCTTATTTTTCTCCATTGACTATAAAGGGAATCAAGATGAATACTCAGATACAGACACCTACATTCGGTAAGATGACTCTTACCCTGCACCTTCTGGGAAACAGCTTCAGGTAACATCCTCCACACAGGCAATCGCTACCCTGCCTCTCTCTGCCACTCACCCGTGCCATATAGCCTGAAACCAGGGCAGTTGTTGACTCATGGTCCCAACTCAAAATCTATTACATGCTGAAAGCCAGCACAGCGATCTGAACACCAGTCTTTGATGGAAGAATCTACAGGAATTAAGGAGGGGGAGGTGGGGGGCGGAAATTGGGAAATGTATTGCTACAACAAAGGGGTAGAATTGGAGTAACCTGCATGGAAAGAATTATCATTCTCGGCACAGAAGACAGCATCCCACTAAAAACACTTGGTTCCTGGCAGGCAGTGGGATGGGGGCACTGGGAGGTATCCTTATTTCCATTGGCAACCGTAACACCAGGGGCCACAAAAAAAAAGAAGAGTTATCGACTATCAGCAGCTTTTGAACATTTCACAAAGCCCAAGAAAAAGGGAAAAGGCTGTATCCATTTGGAGAGCTCCTGCATCATCCCCACAGGGCTCTGTGAAGGCAGGTATTGCTCGGGCTGATTCCCAGTGTGTTCCCAACACTGGAGACCTGATGTGCACAGAGCACAGGGAACAGGCAGTGGCAGATCTGTTGGCACAGCATTCTGCTACAGCTTTCCACCTACACAAGGATGGCCATGTCAACCAGCAATCAACGGTCCATCTCCCTACAGCAGATACTCATTTCAGTCCATCACCATCAGCAGCCTGTGAATCCTGCTGATGTCTGGCCCTCCCCTCCCTGCATTCGTGTGGTATTCTTATTTCCCTGCTTTTGTTCGTATCATCAGCCATATGCTGCTCAGATTTATCATGGTCAAGCTGGTGGAAAGATTTTATTGAGGACTAGCTCACCTCCTGAACACGACATCCAGCACATGCTGTGGGTTTTCAGTGAAACCAATTAGAAACATCACCTTGTTTGGGATACATTGTTTACCCCCAATGCTGTTTCCTTGACCTGTCAGGGCACTTTCATAGACAGTCTTTGTGGATGTCCTGAAGGTTCAGAAATCTCCCTACCTCCTGTTCCCATCCATGCCCTCAAGAGCACTCACTTGATGTCAGAGGTGTCCAAAAATACAGCGTGCACTCCTCACATGAGGCACGTACTTGCCAGAAATAACTAGTGTTTCCATTCGGCACGGCTACCTACCCGTTGGTCTTCCAGGCATTCACTATACCCGCATTCTGCAGCTATGCAAGGGAACATTCATTTGCTCCTTTTGCTGGCCCAAGTCTCCAGCAAGAGATTTCCTAAGTCGGGGCACAGGAGGACAAGCTGGTTTTCTGCGATTGACAGGCGGAGTCATAGCACTGTTGATATCCATTAGCACAGGCCTATGAAACGTCCAGGACAAACATGAGGTTTGGTTAAAAAACAAACAAGAAAGATTTTTATAATGTTGATGAAGTACTAAAAGATTGTTTTATTTTTGCAAAGACAATTCAAAACATCTGGGATCTCAAGTAAGTCTCTGTATGCCCTGTTTTAACCCAAGTTCCCTGATATTCATGGAATTTCCCCTGAACTTCACTTTGAGCAGAGCTGACTGGCTGAGGTGAAGCAGGCTTCTTTCTCACATTAGGAGAAGCAGCTGGACACAGAACTTTCGTTCTGCATGGACAAACGCAGTTAGCTGACGAGACACTTTTACAGAGAACATTTGGCTGAGCAGCCAACCTCAAAAACAGACCTGAGTTTCTAAACCTTCTCGCATCACAAGAGTACACATGATAACCTTCCTCACTGGCCTGGTGTAGCCTTCCCATGCTTCCATGGTGCCTGTCACCCTCTCCCTGCAATTTCTCAGTTGACTCACCTGTCGGTGACTCATTTCAAACATTCTCTGAAAACAACAGGCAATACGCTCAGCACTCAGTCTCAAGGTAGGCTGGGTACTGCCAGTGCTGTCGCCTTCTCTCCCATGAAAGAAGGCGGGGGGAAGCCGAGGCAACAGTGTCCTTCAGGTTGCAACCCAAAGAGCCCTGTTAACCATCAGAAACCCACACCTTCCTACCTCACTGTTTCCTTGGGCTGCCTCTGACTTTCTCTGCTGACAGCAGCAGGAAGTTACACATTTGCCCAGAATATTGAGTGTTTGGCGTAAAAAGCGCAGAGTCATGGGGAAACGATGACTAACACTAAGTCACCGCGGAGTCCGGTTCCCAGGGATGTACCTGCAGACAGCCTAGCAAATTGGTATGGATGTACGTTAGCTTGCCAGACTTGCATCCAGGGCTTAATTTGATGGAGCATTGCTGCAGCACAGACGGAGGCAGGGATGTTGCCTAGCCCTCCAGTGACCAGTTTCAGTGAGCTGTTTCAAACCATCCTGTATCAAAACTACTCCGGTCAACCTGACATGATTAGGTGAGGTGAAAGAACATGATGGGACAAATCTGTGCCAACCTCTGATGATCACTTGCTTCAGACAGTCAGATTTAAAAGATGGTCAGCACAGCCGCTGAACCCTTTCATCTTGGCACCATGAAAGAAGACATAAAAAGTGCAACTTCTGCCTGGCTTTGTAGATTGCTGTCAGTGTTGTGAGGGTACTCCTACATCCACCGAGGTCAGTGGTGAGGTTCCCACTGCCTTCTCTGTGCTCATGGGTAGGTAGTGTTGAACTGCACACAGGGACAGGGAGGAAGCACCCTTGGAAAGCTGATAGGATGTGCAGAGCTCAAGGGCAACTGGCACCCACCTCCGACAGCTGCAGCTACTCGGTGGCTGCAAGCAGTACTCTTGTGTGACAGAAGTTTCAGGGATTCAGATATCACTGGGATTTTCAAAGCCTAGCTCTCAGTGGTTCAAAAGACCTCAACTTGCAGCTTTCTGGGGCTAGGAGGCACTTCATTCACAGCACCATCAAAATTCAAACCTATTCAAGAGCTGACCTTCATTTGACTATCCATTTGAATAATGACACAAGCAGTGGGGATAAAGCAATTGTGTTCTCCAGGCTCTGCTTCTGAAGGTTTTGCCATGTACTTAACTTCACCTCAGAAAACGCCCTTTGCAGCAGACAGGAGTCTTGTGTTATATATAGAAGTGCATGATAGCAACAGACAGAGAGGAGCCGCAGGGCCAACAACAGAGTTGGGGCTCATCTCACTTGGTGAGAAATCTGGGGTCTGGAGCAGGTGAATGGAGAGAAGGAGGCAATGCTGGGAGGGATAAGTTACAGAGAAGGAACCTTTTCGCTTCTCCTTGCCCTCCCCACACCACTGCCCCTGCTGTGGGGGCTTCTTGTCCCTCAGGGAGACTTACAGCACAGAGACAATCTCCCTCAAGAAGGCAACCACAGACCCATGCTGGCCTCTGCAGCAGCCAAAAGGCAACAACAGCTACTGCTGGGGTCAGTCCTGTCTCCGGCATCTGCGTTCACAGTATCGAGCCCAGCTGCTTGGCCGGGGCCTGCCTTCTCTCTTGCCAGGCTGCTAACCTACAGCCAAACGCCCCTCAGTCTGGAGGCTGTCACTCTCCACCTGCCTCCGGCATATGACCCTGTCCCAGTTTTGGATTATCCCCATGAGTCACGTTTTTTCCACCTCCCTCTTCCAGCCTCCCCAGCAGAGCAGCAGCACAAGGACAAGTGTGGAACAAACATACACTATTACCTGGCTCTGGCCCTGATCAGCAGCAGGCTCTGGAGAAGCCAGGGTGCTGACCAAGCAGCTAGGCAATGTTTATCTCCGTGTGGTGTTATTGGGCTCAGGGGAAAGACAGTTCTCCCTGCACCCCAAGATGGCAATGTTATGCCTCCCTAGGGCTGCCTGCCTTTGGACTCAGCCTGAATGTGGGTGCCCCATGTTCTCCCTCTGAATAACTGAGTGCCCCACATTCTCCCACTGAATAGAGTCTCTGGTCGCCTGTCTGTTGAGGGTAAAGCTGGCCATGCCAGTTGGAGAGCATCCAGGTGACAACCATACGGACAAACAGGCACCAGGTTTAGGCAGGAGCATCGGTCCCCCCCTAAATGTACATACATGGGTGTAAGCAAAAGCTCAACCTGAAGGCTGGCTAGTTTTCCCATTGCTAAGGCAGGTTGCCAAATCAGGGTGCTCTGCTCCAGAAGCCCTTTCCTGCCCTGTGGTGCTGGCCCACCTGCAAGGCAGGGTCCTCCTGCCCGTTTTGGGACCCCCAGCGAGCCGGTTTGTCCCCCCATTGCTGCCTGCCTGCCCATTTCAGGCATACGGATGCCTTCTGCAGCTGAAGGAAACAGCTCTCCCTGGGGTGCTATGCAGGACGCGAATTCCACTGCCGGGGTCAAATTCCTCAAGCAAGGAATCTGGAAGTCCTTCAGCACTGGATAAAGACTGCAGAGTAACCCCGCTCGAAGTCCCCTTGTTAGAACTGAGCTTTGACCAGCAGAGCTGCTTTCTGATCCAGTCTGTGGATTGCATGAAATGCACACGACAGTGACAAATTATCGTGAACGCTTAGTAATGCTCCTTGAACCAAAATTAAGTTACTCACAAAGTGATTTCTTAGAATGACTTCTTTGCTTGCTCTTCCCAAACTATTAAATTACAAGCCTGTGATTAATTACTACAGCAACTGCACGGCAAACTTAAAACTGTCGCCTAAGAACAAAAGGTCTTTCAGATAGGGGATGTTTACTTTCAGCTGAAAGGGCACATGCTCAAATTTGGTCAAGTGTACCTTACTTGCATTTTAATTCTTCGAGTCGAAAATAGCAGCTGGCTGCGTGGAGAAGAAGAGAGGTGAAAATGTCACTGGATAAAACCTCCGACTATTTCTCACAACCGGCACTAACAAATGGTTTCCGGAAGCTAGAGGTCACTGCTCACACAGTCCTACGGCTTTCAGGCATTAACCTAAAGTTATTGCATGTAACTGGAATTCCTAAAGCAAGGTCAGATAGTTTATCCCGAATGTTAGCAAATTCCAACAACTAATCTAACACAGGCGCTTTCATTCCCTCCAGTGGGATGCTTCAGAGGCAAAGGAGGAGTGGCTTTGAACAGGGCTGCCGCTTTCTCACCGCGTACAAACAGCAGTCAGCGCTGCAGATGGAATTTTTGCTTCACCCAGATCTGACTGTAACTGCTGTGACCCTCCCTCAAAAGGTATTAAGCCTGATCTACATAGGTATATCATTTTTTAATGTGCAGGGCAGCGGGAGGCACTAGCTGCTCTGTCACCTAAGTGTTTTTGGAAGAGGAAAAAGAGCTATTCAGCATTAAAGATTCAGGAATGTCTGTTGACATATTAAGGAAACAACCTCGGGGGACAGCTGACACAGCTCCAAGAAGCATTACCAAGGGAACAGTGACGCAAATGTCTTCCATTTTTACAGGCTGGCAGCTCGCCAGGTTCCCTCGCCTGATGGCTGATGTAATGCTAATCCCTATCTGGGTTAGCGCTCAGATATCAACCACAGCAGCTCGCTCTGCTGCAATCAATATAGCACACTTTTTATAGAAGACCATATTAAAAAAAAAACCCTCCTGCTCTAGTCTACCAGGAATATGTACAGTAGAGTAACAGCGGGGGAAATCTAGCGGCTCGCCCAGAGCTCAGGCAGCGTGCGCTTCTGCCAGCGTGCGCCTGTGTCTGTGAGCAGGCTTGTACACACAAACCCATCGACACCTCGAGTAATGGCAAGTCCAGGCGAGAGCCACACGTTGAGAAAGGGCTGGCTGTTCATCACGTACAAGAGGAGCCTTCCAGTTCCTTTATTAAGCGACGCACCAGCAGAAGAAAAGCAGCAAAGCGGGACTGGAAAACAGAAGGGGGTACCAGTTATAGCACGGAATAAAATGGGGTTTATGTAATAATTATGATGTTTCGTACTTCTGTGAATACCAGAGGGCTGTCTGCCGTGTACTATGTAGCACCCACAGCAGTGGTACAGGGTGGGCAGCACTGAGGCAGAGAGAAGGACCCACGGCCCGTGTGTCAGTTCCTTTGTAGCAGACACCAACACCAGCACCTTAAGACAAGAAACGAGCAGGAGACGAATCCAGGAATCCTGAACTAATTATCTGAGCAGTAATTTGGCTTGCTAATAAGAGAAGAACTTTGAAATCTCAAGTAACATCCAGTGAATATAGCTCTGGCTTTACACCTTCTACCATGGAAAGCCTGATCCAAAGCTTAACCCCACCCTAAGACCCCTCAGGAGCATTGGTTTGCTCAGCATCCTGGATCGTCACCCTACCTCCTGTAAGCAATTACTCCCCACCAGTTTATTTCACAGGATGCCAGTGTCATAACTGTAGAAAGTTCCTAAGCATGTTCTTGCTCCAGATAAAACTTTGAGATAAACACTCTGAGTAACCAAGTAGATGAATTCCAGCCTGTATCCAACACCTACTGTGATTAGGACCTATGTGGGCCAATGCATTGTTCCCTGCTACTCCTCCTCTATCAGATAAAATTAAGGGGAATTTTAGGAAAACAGTACTTTAAAATAGAAGCTGATATTCCAGTAATATTAGTCTTTGGGTTAATTCGTGGCAGATGTGAAAAGAATATTAACCACGTCATTTGGGGTTTCCAGAGGGTGTCAGCTTTGTAGAGCAGCCTGACTGGGGCTGGTATTTTGGGAAAATCCAGTTACATGGCCTGTGGAGATTAAAAAGTCAATACTCTCAGCCACATCTTTTCCCAGGCCACACTCAAGGCAATCTTTCCACAGCAGCCGGTGTTGGTTGGATTGTGTATCTCCCCCTACCTTTCACTGGCACCAAACATGAGGCAAATCAGCGTCTGTCCACACCAGCCGGTACCTCTTGAGGAGGCAGACACATAGCATAAAGCTCCCCTGAGATGCTCACAAGCACCCAGCTGCAACCTCACACATCTGTCAGGCGTTTCCTTGCATCTCTGCTTCCCTCACCCTGGGAGCTGCCATGGCACGATGCTGTTTCTGGCTGGCCCTCCCTCCTCTGCTCTTCATTGCCTGCCAGCTGGGTCCTGGCCAGAGCAGCAGTAGCTGCAGGCAGGGCTGACTGTGGGAGCAATGGCAGGGAGGAGGGGGCTGTGGTCTGTGGGGAGGGTTTGCTGGGTCCCTCTAGCAGGCAGAAAAACTCAAGAAACACAAGAGGGAAGGCAAGAGTGGGACAGGGGGTACCAAAAAGGGCAGGGCAGGTGTGGGAACACAAAAGCAGGGAGAGGACAGCATATGGCCTCATAACTTCTTCTTTGATATCTACACCCTTGGTCCCCAGGAGCCACGGCCCCTTCCACACACTCTCCCCCGAGGCACACGCTGCTGCCTGGCCCAGCACCAGCTCCTCTGCCTTCAGTTTTCAAGAGGAATCCTCTGAATGGGTGGTCTCAGTGCAGCCCCCTCATGAAACAGACTCCTTGAGAGCATTGATGTAACTCTGCTACACCCTCTCTGGTTTGTGAAGAGGTAAAATGTTTGATGACCAAAGAGCCTCCCTTCTCCAACAAAAGTTTTGCTCACATGAAAATAATGAGGGAGGGAGTGTATTTCCCTTTCAAAACAAGTAAGGAAGAGGCAAATAGCTAAGTGGAGATACATTTTATCACACCACATACATGTCAGTGCTCCAGACTCACCCTCCCTTTGCAGCATATGCACATGTAAGGGGAAGGGAACTGAAGCCCAGTCCTCCTCAGCAACAGTCATAGATGACCTCACGGAATTACAATGCAATCTCAAATGTGAAAGGAAAATCCAGGTCCCTCCTATGCGATCCATAGGAGGTTCACACAATTTTTAACATGTGTTTATATTTCCTTAACGTTTAATGAAATGCTTAAGGAAAAAAAAAACATGTTCTAAAAATGTTGATGCAATTACAGTTCATTTTGCTTGAATTCTGAATGGAGAGCAGTCTCCATTATTTTTCCCACATGCTTGCACTACAGTATATTAGAAACATATCCTACTCAGTCGGACGTGTTGCGTGCTTTATAAACACTTTGCACGGCTGGAAACATTCATGCTTAGCAAAAGCCCTACCACCCTCAAATGCAACGTGGAGAACCTCCTTTGCAGCAAGCGGTCCGCACTCTCATCATGGGAGGGGATCACCAGGGGTAATGTATGAAGGGCCTGGCTCAAGGGGTGTACTCAGCAGCTGCGTGCAGCTCAGCTAGGCTCCTCGGGGCCCAGCACTGCTGAGTGGAGGGCTCTCCTCTCCAGAGGACACAAAACACGAGTGAGAAAACTCCGGACAAGTTAATGCTCTGGTCTAGGTGGAGTCTGTATTCTTGTACCTTAAAATTTGAGCTGCATTATCAGTTAGCATCAGTGCCCTGCAAGGTTCATTGCCTTCCCAGCCTCTCTCACGGTGTGGTCCAGTAACCTCTGACAATCCACTTCATGTGACTCAGAAGTTACCACTCAGTCTTTCTTATTCTAATCACCCCACCTCATTGCTGTACTTACAGAATTAGTGAGAGAACTCCAAAAAGGTCCTCATAGCATTTTGTTTTAAAGTGTTCGTGCAAGGCTGATGTTCATAATCTCTAGTGATCAATTAGTAAAAGTAGGTGATTTTTCAGGGCAAAATCTTTAGACAAAAGTCACAGGAGTAAGAAAATGTCAGCTTTTCTTTCTCAGGGCAAACACAGTCCCATGTTTTCGGTGCAAGAATGATCCTCACCCAGGCCACTTCATGCAGCAGCTGGGGATTTCCACTTTTTTCCAATGCATAAACAAAATAAATCTAGGGTGTGGATCAGTCTCTGGTTCCAAACCCTCTGATACTTTTCCAAAGCAAAGGCCCCATCAGGTGAAAAACAGACTCCACTTCCCAACTGTAATATCTGCACTACCTGCAGAACCAGAGTCAGTGGGTAGATGGATGAATTCATGCCAGCTCTGTGTTAATGGAAGGGTCAGAAAGAAAACACCCTCGATCAAGACCATTTTATGGACCTTCCCTTTATGATGCATCATCCGACACCACATAAATATATACATTGGCCGCCTGTGAAAGATACAAGCCAGTTCTTATGCTTTAATGCCTGATGGCATCTTGATGTGACGACAGCATGGTTCAACAACATGCAGGAAATACTGTTGATGGAAATAGGCATTTAGTGAAGAAAAACAAGCACTTCTTTGCCTGAGGAACACTGAAATGGGACCAGGCCTTCATGAATTCATGGGAATACATTTCCTTTAATTTGTGATAGCAATTGTGTGGTGATTGACATTAGTTTTCCTCATGAATTTCATGTTATCCTCTCTTATTCAATACATGGTTCCCAGTTCCAGACACACTGCTGGGGGAAAAGGCTGAGATCTGTGAATTCTGGCAGCAGCCCTGAGAAAAGCAGGACCTGTGCTCCAGCTCGGGGGATGTGATCACGGCCTGTGCAGGCTTCCTGCTCCTTCAGCTCAAGTCTTTCAGAGTAGGGCTGCATCCATTCGTTCTGCTGGACAGACAACCAGGCTCCTCCAAACGTGCACTGTGAGGACCACAGAACACAAAGGTCATGTTCCCAGAGCTAGTGACTCATCTGCCATAGCCCAGAGCACTGGCATCTGGGTTTCCTTTCACACTCCTGCACAAGCATGTATTAGCTAGAGAGGGACTTGCCTGTTCTCTTACACGATGCTTCACACAAAAGTAGAAGAACACCAACCTTGGTCTTAGCAGCAGCACCTGCCTCTGAAGGTGTGTTTTGTACTGCGAAAACACCCATCAAGGCAAGCATTTGGCCTCATGCCATGAAATGAAGACACAGCTTGCTGGGGAGCTGAGCTGAGACCTGGCCTGGTGAACACTGCCCGATGGTATGTTGGCGGAAGCCAAAAAGAACAACACCTCTTTATCCTGCCGTGAGACATCCGTGCTCCATCCGGCCGCATGCGAGTGCAGTGCTGAGTCTCTGGCCATCGGAGGAGCTGTGCTCGGATCGGGGTAGCTGGAATCACTCCACCCCTGGGTCATTCCGATATTCAATTATGGCTCTGTACTTAAGTGACACAACAGATATGGGAATTGAAAGCACAGAAACTCCTAACCTCTGATCCTGTCTCTACAACAGAATCCCTCGGTGGCTTTAGGCAAGGTACTTAACATCTCCGCCTCGGTTTTCCCATTTGCCAAAGGGGGCTAATAATACTCAGCCACCTACTCCACAGGGGAGTCCTGAGGATTCGTTACTTAATGTAAAGTGGCTAGAAGATGAAAACCTGCATGTAAGTGCCAAGCGTTATTACAGTTACCCAGGTTTAGCTTCAATTTTTGAGACTTGCTTTACTCTTCAAAATGAGGGAAAGTATTCCTTTTAGTCCTCCAAGATTAGCGTTCTGCACCGCATTTCCTGCAGAAGCGGGAAGGAGCCTTGGGAGTACGAGAGAAAAGGAGAAAAATGTGTCCCCTTGGATCAAAATCTACCTTTCACATCCTCTCAGGAAATTGTTTTGAAAGTACCCGACGCTTGGTGCAATATGCTGCAGTCACAAGGCAAAAATTTCACTCTTTCAAGAATGTTTTATGAGCCCCAGGAATAAATCATCTCTAGCAGGGATGGTTAAGCATAATGTTGAGAGTCTGTGATTTTCCCCAGAGGTAGAGAAATCATTCCAAGCTTTTCTTCAACTTGGTCATGAAACTTTAACAAGAAAATACCGAGGGCCGATCTGGCACATTGCTGGGATGTGTACATTAAGAAAAACCAAGGGGAGTGTTTTGATTGACCAAACTACTTCCTTCGATCTCAGATGAGTAAAATGCTTAATTTTAAGCGACAGTTCCGGTATGGCAATCTACTTTCATGGCAACACAGTCAGCATTACGCTTGGTCAGCATCTTTAAAGAGACTGGCATAACTGTGTTTGGCAACATGACAGTGATGGAGAGCAGGGGAACTGGCCATCCTAACGTGAGCTGTGCCGAGACTACAATCTGCAATAAACGAGTGCAGCAAACAAAAGGACTAATTCAGCATTTGCAAATGCTAAAGAGTATTGGAAACAAAGGGAATAATTTTGTCACCCCAGAAGAAGGGGGATGTGTGTGTGAAATAGTCTTTTCTGATTGTTCCGAAAAAGTCCCCTGCTACGTACTGCTGCCACTCCTAAGAATTCAGAGCATGCAGCTAATGCACATGGCTCTGCTTCCAACTTCATTAATACGAGATTTTGGCACTGTGGGAGCACCTCCTTGTGCTTACTGGATCTGGATCTGGCCTAAGCACACAATTATGTTTCTGTTGAATTAGTCAGAGTGCACGATGCGGTATTTATGCCAGTTTTATGCTGACTGGAGGACAGACGTTACCTGATTCTCTACGGTGTCTGCCAGAATTTGTCAAACATATCTGAACCAACATAGTAAGTTTGTGCATGTTCAGTGCTTGGCAGCAAACAGCCGTGATGTCTTGGTCCAGCACAGGGCACTTTTTATGCCAGATTTTCCATCCCGTGGTTTCAGATGTACAGTGCAGTTACATGCCTTGCTTATATTAACTAAGCTTCCCTGCCCCTCTACTGTAAAGAGTTGTTTAATTCCCATATGCATGACAAAGATTGTATAATTCCAGAGTTAAAAACTCTCCTTTGATGTTTACTCCAGGGCTTCAGGTTTCTTAGTGATGCAGTAACTGCCAGGTCCATCTGCCTCCTGAATGTAAAATGTTTATGTCTCCCTTCAGTAAGTAAATAAAAGGCACCAAGTTAATATGAACAAAGCAATGGAGAGAAAAGGAGTGTCAGACCAGAAGAGAAATCTACTATCCGCTCCTGTTTTTCTGGCTTCCCACTGAGTGGGATGTAGAGCCAAGCAGCCCTGCACTCAGTTGCTCCACTTTCAACAAATATTGGTCAAATCCTGCAGGATCAGAGCCAGCTTTGGGATTTCGAGACGTGCTGGCAAGAGGATTCTGCTGGGATCCTCCCTTCTTCATCATCCCTCCCAAGCAGAACAGAGTCATTTGCAGCGAAGTGGGTGGGGAGGATTCAGAAATCTTGGAGCCCCAGCAGCTTGCCCAGGCAACACAGAGGCCAGCCACATGCACACTGGGGTGTCAGCATCTCAGCTATTTTCTAGAAACAATCTCCCTCTGAAGGGAGCAGTCCTTCAGACAAAGCCTTGTGACACATCCGGGTGATTTTTAGGCTGTTTTCTCTTCCTGTTCTTCTAATTACTTAGTCGTGGAACCCAGAATAATCAGCAGTAAGTGGTCAAAAGAGCCACAGAAAAAAAAGGCCTCTTGGGACATTGCAACACAATACCCAACTCGTAAAAAGAAACTTCATTAACTTAAGAATAGCAAGAGTCTCTTTGTTTCACCTGCTTCCTCCCAAGTCTCTATCTTACTTTTTCTCCTTCCACCTCTATTTTGCTTTGTTTTGTTTTGTTTTGTTTTGTCTTCTCTGCATCATTCTCTCCTGTCTTGGTTTGCATCCCCTCTTCTAAAAAACACTTTTCTTCTCTTGCTCATTATGTCACTCCTTTTCTTTTACCTACCTACCTCTCTACTTTTTTTTTTTTCCTGGTCATTCCCATTCATTCCTGGACACCATCCTCAGTTTCTTTGCTCCTGCTGATCAGTTCTCCCTTGCTTTTCTCTCCACCACAGTTCTCCCTGTCCAGTGTTGTTTTTTTCTCATCTTTGCCTCCGTGAAGAAATTAAGTTCCCTCACCCTGAGTCTTACACCTTCTCATCCTTACACTGCGGGCCATTCTCGTTCCCTCACACCTCAGTGCCCCCACAAGCCTTCTTTATCCTTACCTGTATGCTACCCAGAGCAAAGTGTCTTTTACAAGCTACAGATGCCACTACAGCCACAGGAGCCATGGGAGCAATGTTTACAGAGACAAGACAGGGCAGAAAAGAAGCTCCACTTGTGCACAAGTTAACTCATGGGGAGGCTATTAGTTGGGCTTATCAAAGGGTGGGTCAGCAGACAGGAAAATCCCAAGCTTATCTGTTTCTCTGCTGGGCAGCTATGCTTGTTTTGTCACTGTTACTAATCCTCTCCCGCTTTCCCAAAGAGCGTTGTGTCGGTGCTGCAGAGATGAAGGGCTGCTGGTTGCCCCTTCCCTTGCCCTTCTTGGAGATGGGACGGTTGCTGTGGTTGAAGGCATGCAGCAGCCAGCCAGATCCTCTCTTCCATTTATGCTGGTATGCAGCTTAGAGAGACAAGTCAGCTCTTTGGATGAGATGCTCTTTCCTGTGGCTGGAAGTTGCATCAGAAGTTCACCACAGAGGACAGCTGAGCCACCAGGCAGCAGCCAGCCAGCGTCTGGCAGGCTGCTTTCATGCTCCTTTCACAGGCTTTACCCAGGTAGTTCCTGGCCGTGCTGTGAGCTGACCCACAGGCAGGACAGACACACACAACCCCATGCTGGAGCTGGTCACCAGCCATATGGAAACTGTGAACAATGTGCTTTTAAGTTGCCACGATGAATCCCCCCTGCTCATGGCCAGCCCCTGCACAGAATGCTTGCTTTAGAGAGAAAAGTCCAGGAACTACCCAGACTAACTCCTTCCCAAGGGCACCATCAGTATGTCAACAAAGTTGCAGTATAAATGCATGTGTCCCATTGTTAGGGGTGGGAGTGCCAAAACTGATGGGGGTTTGTCAGGAACACCCACGAAGATCCCTAGACACAGAGCAACCGAGTTTAAAGCTCCAAAGGCCAGTGCCTTGCAACAGCAGGAGCCGAGCACGGTCAAGCAGCAGATGAACATTTGCTTTTCTGCTTCATATCCTTCCCAGTCCTTTCCTTAAGAAATGTGGAGGTTGAATAATTTTGGACACGGAGCCCAAGTTCACACAAACGTGTTTGAAACCAGCAAACAATACCCCCATTAAAGAGAAGCTCAGAGACTGGAACAACTCACCTCCAAGAGCTTCACCCAAGCCCCACAGGAAGGCTACGGTGGAGCCAGAAATAGAGCCCAGACCTCCTGACTCCAAGCCCTGGGCCCTAACAAAAACACCAGCTTTCCTCTGCCGTCCCTCTCTTCATACACTACATTGACCAGACTGGAAAAGGCATTCAAAATAAATAAAACCTGCTTCTTGCGCCAAGTTTTAAAAAACATTTTCTTGTCATGGCTGGTTGTTTTTCTCCTGCTAGACATTAGGCAGTCTCCACCAAATAAGACAGCTCTCCTTTCTTCTCCAGGAAACACAGTTGTCTCCCACATGTTGCACTCAATGCAGCTCAAACAAATGTTTTAGGAAATTCCCCCTAATTCGGTGAAATTGTAAGCTTGGCAGTGGCGCGCTGGAAACAGGACTGAAAGATTGCCTTGGGTTTTGGGTTGGGTTTTTTTTCCTAATTTTTCCTTTTTAAAGCGTACAGGGGAGCTCAGGCTTCAGACGGGCTGCTGAGGAAGACAGAAACTCATGTTACACATAAAGGATTTGGCAGGCCCCGACACAGAAATTTCCAGAAGTGTTTGCGTGGCAACAGCTCTGTGCCAATCCACATTTTTCAGCTATTCTGGCCGGATGCCCAGCCGACAAGAAAGTCTTGTATCTCCATGCAGTTCACTGGCTTCCCTGAGGAGTTTCCATACTGCATGGCAACATTGGATAATCTCATTTGCGCGCCAGAAAAACTCCTGCTACTTACACTGTTACTAAATACCAGATGTGCTTAATAAAGAGTAAGTGGAGCCAAACCTAGGGTAATCACATAACCTATCATTAACATTTTCTAAAAACAAAAAAAAAATGCCATTGGAACAGCAGATTACTGTTTTGCTTTGTTTGCTTTACGCCCTGTTACGGGAACCCCTGGGGTGCTGGGAAGGGAGCACGGCAGGAGCAGACAGCTCTGGCACGGCTGATGACATTGTTTACAATCACACCCCTGCACATCTGAAACATGTGTGAGAAAGTAAAGGCTAAGCAGATTTCCCCTGCGCCGGGGAGGGAGGGGAGGATTGAAGCAGGAAGTCTACGCCACCGAGAAAGTGCTGGAGTCGTGTTTCCTCATCCCGGAGAGGTGGACAGGCAGGGGAGGGGGATGCAGCAGAGGCGGTGTGAATTCGCTCCTTTGCGACATGCACATCCCCAAGTCCCCCAGCGCATGGGAATGTGGGAGCAGGCCTTGTTCCTTGAAATTTAATGACGGCCCAAAATCCTCCAAGCCCATTTAAAACACATTTTTGTGTGAGTCAGGGGGCCAGTCACCGCACAAAATGTGTGTGCACATCTATTATGGATTTAAATGGATGTTGCACATGTGCATATCTGATGCCGACCAGACCCTTGAGGGAAATAACAAAGCCACGGCGATGGTGATGGAATTCTGCTGCGACAGGCTGTTAGGAGAAGGAGGGAAAACAAACACACCGTGACGTTGGCAGACCCTGCGCGCCTGCTGGCCTGGTGCAGCTCAGCCCAGAGAGTTGTGAGCTGTCTAATCCGCAAGGGGGGCATCCCTCCCCAGGACTAAACGTGGGTGAAAAAGCTGGTTTCTCCCACAGCTGTTTCTGTGGTTGACAGGGAGGAATGGAGTTAAACTAAGAAAAAAAAAGGGTTTGTCTTTGTTTTAGTGTCCACCACTACCCTGATGGAAGAGAAGCCCAGCACAACATGTGCTGAACGAGTCCTCCCAAAGATGGCCATCCCTCACAGCTCTGCTCGCTCCAGCTTGGTGGAAACCAAGGCAAGGGCATGGGAGCAGGGACAAGCCCAGACCTTGCTTGTTGTGTACACACAGCACAGGCGGGGAACGATGAGTCACCCTCATCAGCAATGCCATTGCTCTAGTCCCTCAAGCAAAACCCTGATCCGTGTCAGTGGGAGTCGAAGCTATGCAGAGCTGGGATATCTGATGCCAGGAGTGCCAAGGGCACGGGGTGAGGAGGTCACAGCGAGTGTCAGCCTGCCACAGCCCAGGAGCAGGAAAGCAGCCGCCCCCGGGTGCTCACATGGCTCGCAATGTGACTGATCCCCAGCCTTTTCCAAAGGCTGGCTACTGCCTGAAAGAAGGGAAAGATCAGGGAAATGCAGCGATCTTGCTGCTCGAAGCTGTGTGCTCGTGACCTCCCCTCTCACCCACCGGGCAAGATCAGGTCCAGACTGTTTTGCCTCAGAGATTCAGCAGCGTTGGTCTTAAAGGCTGTGCAAAGCGACAGCCAGTAGCACTGCGGCCTGTATTGCCCCCAGGCCGAACAGACGGTGCAATGCTGCACTGGGGCACAGGAGCCAGCTGCACAGCAGGAGTCATGGAGCAGCTGGTCCTGCTTGAGCCAGGCTTTTGCCTGATAGAAGTATTGCCGGGCTGGCCCTGAGCCACAGGCTTAAGGCAGCAGATGAATCTGCACTGAAACAGCCACGTGCCCACCACCTATTCTGCCTGCCCTGCAGTCCCAGAGAGCTGGGCTTGCTGCTGCCTCTATTCAGAGGTCGGGCTGAGGAGGACATGGCCGGCCTGTCAGGGGGTGAAGCTCTAGGTCACTTGTGTCCTGCCCCCCATCTCCATATTTCAGCTGCATCCTTCCCCCATCCCATGGAAGTTCAGCCTTCAGCTGGCAAGACTCAGTTTTGCCCGTGCTGATGAGAAGCCCCAAGGAGGCTATAAACATCCTCCAGTGTGCCACCATAATGTCCTGGGCACTCCTGGAGGGCTGACGGAATGGTGTGGGACCTGGCAGCTGGAGCAAGAGATGAGAAGCTTCCTCCACCTACTGCACAAGCACAGTGACCAGCTTTCCCCAACCAAAACTCTGGGACAACAGCTCACCCCATCCATCCCTCCCTTTTTCTCTCTCTCTCAATCCATGTGCCCACTCCCTGTCAGCCAAAAGATTAGGTATCATTGGAGCCACTGGTTCGGGGAAGCCTCACCCCACCGGCTGTGGGTGGTGTGTCAGAGAGCCAGAAGAAAATTAGGTAGTGTCTGCCCAACACTACATCACTGTTTCCACTTCATGCTTTAAGGATCTTCTAAAAGAGTCAGGAAGCAGTGGAGAGGAACACCTAATGAGCTGCATAAAGGCACTCCTTCCTTTCCCTCACTGCTGCCGGGGACTCCAGGCCCCCTGCCCACCCCATCCTGCCAGACACTGCATCCCTCTTGGCCTCCTCCAGGAATTGGACTCTATGATACTTATGAGTCCCTTCCAACTCATTATATTCTATGATTCTATGCTCAGGCAAGACCTGTTGACTGCAAGGATCCAGGCACCTAGACACACCCTGGCAGAGCTGCCCCTTCCTCACAGCACAGCATAGGCCATTCAATTAAGTTTGTAGATGAACCAACAAAAAGATGTTTTTCTACAGCTGCTTCCAAGAATCCAGTAACCGTACTGCTCTTTGGAGTTTGGTTTGTTTGTTGTGTTTTGAAGGGGAACCCATCAGATGGTTCTGAAAATGGACACCTAACCCCATCCCCAGTTGGCAGCAGGAAGGAGAGGAATCTGCCAAGTAGTCACAAGGCACTCCACAAACAGCTTGCCCTACCACTTTGCCAGGGAACAAAGGCCATTGCCATTAGGAGCCCTCAGTCCACAAAGCAAAGATGCTACCCCCTGGCTCTATTTCCCATAGGCCAGACTTAAAAAAGACCAAGGCCTGCTGTTCAAGATTTTGGTGAAGAGCTTATTTTCTGGATTTAGAGCTTTTTTTTTCCTGAAAGGCAAATCTTTTTAACCTATACTGTTGTTAGGTTGGCTGTCGCTATTATCACAGAATCACGCAGAATCACAAGGTTGGAAAAGACATTTAAGATCATCAAGTTAAACCATTCCCATCCTATGCCAAACCATATCCTGTCCTATGCTAAACCATATCTCTTCTTTGCTATGCTTCACGTCCACTCATGTCGCTCTCGAGAGACAAGGTTCCACGAGCCCAACGGGGCTGGCCCAGCCCATTTGGCAGAAAGGCAAATTTAATACAGAGCTTGCTGCTCTTGAGCTTCGTGGTGGACCTGGATGCATGTGGGGTTTCTGTGTTGTGCTATGGCTGTGTGCAGGGACCAGGCAGAACCGGATCTGCGCTTGGCAAGGCATTGCACAGATCTGAACCACAGGTCAGCCCCTGACCTGAAGAGCTGTCTCTATAGAGTCACATCTATTAAAGGGATTAAACAAGAAAGCAGATGGGACATAAAATGAGTTTGCAAACACCACCATAGTGCTATGATCAATGTGAAAAAAGATGGGGGTTGAGGTCTTCATAAGGAGCGAGCTAAGGAAGAGGCATGAGAAAGGTGGAGAGACAGGGGAAGGGAAAGGGAAGACAACCCTGACAGGTTCCACTAAACTTTCTTCTGTTCCCCAGCATCCAAGAGATAGGGACATGGGCACAAAATGGTTCCTTACATGTGCAGTAAAGGCACAGGGGGCAGCTCTGCTTCATCAATTCTTACACGGGTGAGCCTAAGCTGACTCTGTCTTTTCCCATGTCACAGGACAGCTCTATCTGTTCAGACGACTTCTGCTAGCTTACATCAATCAGAGCCAAAGTCAGACAAGTGGACAACACAATGTCAGGGAACAACTACAACCTAATACGCACAGGAAAGATCTGCTAGAGCTCTCCAACACATTGACGGGCTTTATCTTATCTGTTGCCAGGACGGATGAAGAGCAAGAGGGACAGTGAAGGTCAATCAGGCACTTAGGATTGCTCAGAACAAGGGAATAACTGATTACACTGAAGGACATCACACTGGCAATTAAGATTGAGTTCCAAAAGTATGGGGAAAGCTGTTTCTCTTCCCCAGCCCAGCATAAGGAAGGCTCCCCAGTGGCCACACCAACAACTGTGTGGAAGTCTGATTCCCCTTCTCAAGTCCCCACCATGTCCTCAGTGAGGGAAGATGAGCAGTAAGCTTCTAAGTATTTACAAGAAAAAGGCTTAGCACAAAGTGCTTCTGGGCACAGCTCTGCTGCCAGTAAAAAGCATGATGAAAAGCATATTTTCTTTGATGAAGCCTCATTCGAGCGGTTTATGGGTAAAGGTGAATCTAGCATATATCATATTTGTCTGATGGCAAACAGAGCCCACTTGTGAAATCCATCTGACTAGATGTTCTAAGAAAATCTTCATGAAACATCTGTGAGCTTTCAATTGCTCCATTGTTGTTGGGGTTTCAGCTGGAAATTGTTCTGGATGCAAGGGAATGGTGGGTCACTAATGGCTTACTTCTTATGAAATACTTGGGGTTTAGGGACTTTGAGGATATTTAGATATTTTTCTCATTCGCAGGTCCACATGAAGCAAAATACTAGATGAAGATAAATAACCAGAGTAATTTGCCTTTTGCTTGAGTAGTAAAGACTCAGACTATTGCTGTGCTATATGTGAAAATATATTAAAAAAATGCAAAAATACATGAAAATATGTAAGAATTGCTTCTGATGCTTTAGAAGACAATAGCTCTATCATTGATCCAGGTTAACAGGCCTTAAGATGCACCTGCTGTGGGCCAAAGAGGAAGGTATGTGCTGTGGTTATGGCCTGGAGAGAGACTCAAGATACCTGGCTTAACCTCCCAGCTCTGTTGCTGATGTCCTATCATTTTATCTACCTCTTTTCCTTAGTGCAGCAATTTGGAAACACACAACCTGACTGACTGATTGATTGTGTTTTTAGAGTTAGATACTCTACTGGATCTCCTTGAAATCCTTTGGTCAAAAATGGCAAGTGTAGGATGCCCCTCCTGCCAGCTTCAACCCAGGGAGACTACCCTCCTGCTCCAGGGAACTGCTGAGAAGACGGATCCACCAGACATCCCTCCATCACTTCTGTTCACAGCGCTTTGCAGGTTATCTTCTAGGTTTCACTGGAGGGGAAAAAAAGAAAGTAATCACAGCTTTCCTGATTTAGTCCCCCCTTGGTGGAACTTTCTGCTGCTTGGGGCCACTGTCCACTCTCCCTGCTAGCCCAGGCCACTGTCATTTCAGCCTTCTCTCACTTCATTTCCTCAGCTGTTAAATGATGCTGAAAGTCAGGGTCGGGACTTTAGACACAGTGAAAGTGTGGGACTGCTACACTGAAATGAGAATCTCCAAGGAAACATCTCCAGAAATGATGAGAAGTGTGAAATAAAACTGGCTCAGGTGTTTGAGCGCTGTGTCTGCGCATCACATAGCTGTGATGTTGGCCTTCAGCTGGCAGTGGGGAATTCACCAGTGCAAGCTTGGATAGATCAGGTCCAGACCCCCCCATGACAACTCCCACTACTCCAGATGCAGGTTAAAGCACTGCACCCCTTGCCTAGATGCCAGGCTCTGTCCTATCTTTTCCCTTGCATGCACAACCTTTAAGACGTCTGGGACCAAGGTGGGAGAACCCACAGCCCTTGCTGTCAGCCCCTTGCCCCATGGCTCAGCCACACGTGCCACCCTGCCTGCCTGCAGCTAGGATTGTGCCATCTGCAACTCTCCAGCACAGCTGCTAGTGCCAGAAGTGACAACGGGCACAAGTCCTCGCCTGGCCACATCCCTTCACTGTTCTGCTGGGAAGGCTGAGGAGCCTCATCCTTCTGTGGGGCTCCCCCTCCCTTCCCCACCTCTGTGCCACAGTCTCTCAGCTGCTGCAAAAAATGGTGCCAAGAAAAGATCCGTGGAGCTTGTGAGAGCACTAACAGCGAGGGGCAATTCTGCAAGGTTTGGCCCAGGCATAAGCAGTCATCCTTAGTAGCCACATGGTTACAGCTGAAGCTCAAATGCAGAGTAGGGCATCTGCCACTGAGCAAACTGGTGGAGGCACAGTGAGAGACCACCCCAGCTCTCAGTGTTTAACGTGCAAAGGATCATGACCTTGGGGGAAAGAAAGAAGTGATGTTCTGGTACTGCTGAGAGGAAGGGAGACAGACAGCTATCGGGATCTCCCAGTATCACATAGAGAATGCATTACACGATCAGGAATGAATCCAGGTTTCCTAATTCCCAGTCCCATGGCAGCCATCGTACTGGTTCCTGCCCAGTACAAGCCATCAGGATTCATTCAGCATTTTGAAATGGCAGCCAGCTATTTATGGCTGCTGTCTATATTACTCCAAAGAGCAGCATCTTTCTTTATTTTACAAACTCACTCCAAGTTTCCTTGAGTGCCCCGTTGACACAGGGTGAATTTCTGAGAGTAATCTTCCCTTCTTTTTCCCAGAGCAGCGAACATCTGGGACTACTGAGATATCATCTTGTGGTATCGGCTGACTTTTTTCTTTAACGAGTTTCTGTGTAACAACTTCATGATGTTTTTCCTGGGAGGACAACTGTCTCATCTAAAACCTTGTCTCACATATTCCTTTATAGAAGGATGTTTTATGCTAAGGCTCTTGAAAGAATTTCCTTTCGTGCTCCATCCCCACCTTTCTCTGTTTAATTCCTCCCAAATGTCTCTCTGATGCTTAACCTGTAGGTCGCCCCATTCACCAAAAACAAAGCAAAACGCTGGTTTGAATAAGCTCAGGATACATGGATGTCATTTCTGAACATTAGCAGGCCACATGATACTACCAACTTTATTTGATCCCATTTGCCAGAGCAGCCCAGGTTTCTCAGGAGCAGGTTTTTTGTTTTTTGGTTTTTTTTAATCCTAGTTCATTACTGTTCAAAGCCATCAAGCAAATGGCCATGGAGCGGAAGCTTCAATGGGCTTGTTTATTAAACAGGCGAAGCCATTCATCTGCAGCATAGCAGCTCTGCAGCAAGGCTGCGTCTCCCCTCTCCTGCTTCTCACTGGGTCCACATCGGCCTGCCGCAGCCACATTAAACCCTGGCTGGGAAATGCGAGGGAGGGGAGGGTAAATCCTCAGCTTGGCACTAACTGTTTCTGCCTGCTGTAAGAAATCCTTGCTGAAACGGTCTGCTCGTTTCCATGGGTCAATCGCCTATTTTTAATTCATTTCTCACCCCTCACTTGGCACGGCTGAGGGCACTGGCCCCGCAGCAGGCTCTGTGTTCTTTATCTGAGCCAGTGACGGCCCAAGCAGCAACCCACTCGGGCCCCAAGCTGTATAGCCTTGGGATCTGTTGATGATACATCTGCAGCTCCCTTCGGGTCTTATCATCGCTGCCATGGAGAACAGAGATAGGCTGTGAAACTGTGGCACCTGCTGGGTTTGGAAAACTAGCCCTAAGCTGTCAGGGTGGTGTTGCACAGAGCTGCTTTGCACCCCTGGCCCGCCCCCTACTTGAGTTAAGGATCAGACCCTCAGCTGGCATGAAGTGGTGCATGGAAATTTGGCAGAGCCCTGTTAGGCAGCGCCAGCTGAAGATCTGGCACCTGAATACATTTCTTTATACATAAAACTTGCTATTTTTTGCATGACCTTTGGTTTCACAGCGATGCCAGAAAAACTGTGCTTCCCTTAGGAAAGCACAAATGTGAGGTTTTGTCGCTGGATGTTTGCTCCAAAGACATGTTCAAGACAGATAACTGCTAGTATCTGTCATGGTGCCATTTCTGCGCCGAGCAATGCACGTGGGAGCCCTCCCTGTCCCCCCTTCTCCCTGCCTGCTAAATCCTGACTGAAACTCATTACGTACCAGGAATACCAGCGTCCCCACAAAGCCTGTGCTGCTGAGGAGGAGGCTTTCCTTTTTTTTTTTCTAGGTCTTTGGCAGAGCCCCAGGACTTCGGAGGGGGGAGTGGAGGGGGGCTTGGGAGGGCAGCGACTTCCCGAGCATACCCACGGCCTCATTTTGATCTGCGGTACTGCCTGCTCATTTCCACTTCACAGATGCTGCTGAGCTCTGCCACCGAGAGACAAATCCCAGAAGGGGAAGGGAGCGTGGTGGGGAGGAAAAAGATGAAAGCAGAAAAAAAAGCCGCATTTATTAAGCTGTTTTTCTTTCAGTGAAAAGAAGCATTTATCAGTGATTTCATATATCATGTGAGATGTGGCTCCCTGCCAATTTCTAAGGATGCAAACAAGCCACTGACATCATACGCTAAATATAGAGCAGCTCCTGCTTTAGGTGAATAAATGATGCAGATGCAAAGGCCCAGGTCTTTAGTTACACATTCATTACCATCCGTCTGTCAGGTTCTCATCATCCGGAGAACAACGTCCGACTCCCGCGAGGAGTGACAGGTGAAGAATGCAGAACAACTGCAGACAATAGGTGATTAAGCAGAATTTCCTTGTTCTCTGCTTTTTTTTCTTACAGCTACATTTCATTTCAGCAGTAATCCACAGTGCAGCTTTTCCAGCACAGCTCAGGCGCCTCCCGCCCTCCCTTTCCCTTCGAGCCAAGCTGGAGTGACAAGCCTGGGTGGGGAGAGCCTGAACAATGAACATGGCCAAAATGTGGAAACTTCCCTAGGCACTTTGGGGGGGGGGGGGGGGGAAAGAAAGAAGAAAAAGACATTAAAAAAAAGGTTTCTGATCAGACCGTGCAAGCAGTAAAACAGCAGTATTCCACTATGAAATAGAAGTTTTCCATGCCCTGTCAGAGAGAGGTTTTAATTAGGGTCTCCCAATGCTAATTGCCCTTGATTCCTGTAGTAGTAGCATTTTAACAACTGTACAAGTGAACCTGTAGCTGGCTCCACAGCATACTATTTTAGCTCTCAGAAAGCACCCCAGGAAGGATTAGGCTTGATAATAAAACCCAATCGATACTTTCCCCCCTCTCCTCCTTTAGATCAAAGGCGCTGAGCAGGAGGAAGGGTCCGAACCCATCCTTACTGGGGGTAAACGGAGACAGGAGATTAGGAAACAAGAAGACAATGCACCATCAAAGCTGCCGCAAGGTGTTGGATCAATGACAACATCTGCATGAGGGTCTGGGCTACAGTGGAAGCTGTTACCATGGGAACGGGTGAAAAAGCATCAGGCGGGAGGGAGCAGGCAATGATGAAAGGTGGGAAAGCGGGAGAGAGTATTTTTAGATCACTTAGGAGGAACACTATGCAATGACATCATTCTATCTCATTATTTGCACCAATGCTGTATAACCCATTGTGGCGTCTGCCCCAGGCTGTTAAATGGGAAAATGTTATTATGGATGTGAATTATAAATGCTGCGGTGAAACTTGAGCTCGGGAGTTATTAGACATCACTATTCTGTAATAAAGGAGAACATTTAATACACTGTGCTGTACAGATTCACTGTACAGTGCAAGAAGCATTGTGTCTAGGATTTTAATATTCACAGAAAGTAATTATGAGTCATCCTTTTATTGTTATTAAGAAGCAGAGTGCAAATAATTTTACACATTTGATACCCTACACATCAACAAGCCTTTTGCATTGGAGAAACATGGCCTAATTTTCCAGAGTGCTGTGTGCCAGCACGTTCTGAGTGAACGTGGTAGTAGTCGTAGGTGCTCAGTGATGCCAGAAATCCAGCCATCCATGTCACATGCAAAAGAAGCCTCATTAATCTCAAAAATACAAAGTGTACATTTCACTGCCTGGGTTCAGCTCCTTCCGTGGGGCCAGGCCCCATTTAGAGAGAAGGACCTCCTAGATATATCCATGGCATCTGCTGAACATAGCCCTGGTTGGGGTGGGCAAGAGGGAAATTCTGACTCTTGGGCGTTGGTCCTGTCTGACAGAGGGAAAAGCCTCCAGCCTGGAAAGGTGAAAGCAGACAGGGCACATCTGCCTTGTACCAGGACAAGGGTGCCTGGAGGTACCACACTGGGGAGGCTGGAATCGCTCTTCCCGTCACGCTGCCAGTGCTGAAGGCGGAAGGGTAAACCCAGAGGAACGTGTTTCTTGTGACTGCAAAACTCTGAGCCTGCTCTCTGCTCCGGGACAGCCATTGGTATATGCCGTGCTCAGCCAGACCGTGCCCAGGGGCAGCCGAGGCTGTCACTGGAGATGTGCAGGGACTGAAATCCCCGACCCATGCTGATACCCACTGACGCTGCCAAAATACTGCCGGGTGAGTGACAGGGCTTGCCCTAGCTTTTGCCCTGTGCGAAGCGAAGCGCGTGGGTTCTCAGCCATTTGTTTTCGCACTCAGGACAAGCCCCTGCGTCAGCAGGCGAGAACAGGGGGCGGGTAACTGGAGCAGTGCCGGGACCCGGTGCCAGGGCAGCGGGCATGGGGCAGGCAGCGAAGCACAGCCGGCTGCGAGGGGTGAGCGAGGCTGATGTCATGCTTTAATGCTCCTCCTGGGTGAGCTTAATACATCCTCCCTTGCCCACCCCACTTTCCTGCTTCCCACCACTGTGCCACCCATTCCAAGGGCACGAGTGGGCACAGGTGGGCCAGGGACAGCGCCCAGAGTCAGGGGGTGTGCAGCCACAGCCGCATCTACTGCCTCCCCTGCCCTGCCATAAAAGGCACTGACGTGCAGCCTGGCCAACTGGGGAAACAGAGCAAGAAATAGCACAGAGGCGGTGGCAGGTGAGCAGAAACACAAGCGAGACAAAGAGTTACCACCTGGCTGTAGGCAGAGGCTGCTTAAGGCAAGGACAGCGTAGCTGGACCTTGTATGTACTTGGTTTTGGGCTCTTCACTGCAACAAAGACATTGAGGTGCTGGAGCGTGTCCAAAGATGGGCGATGCAGCTAGTGAAAGGTCTAGAGCATGAGTCTTAAAAGGAGCAGCTAAGGGAACCAGGGTTGTTTAGCCTGAAGAAAATGAGGCTGAGGGAGACCTTACTGCTCTCTACAACTACCACATAGGAGGGTGTAGCCAAGTGGGTGTTGGCATCTTCTCCCATGTAACAAGTGATAGGAGAAGAGGAAATGGCCTCAAGTTGTGCCAGGGGTGGTTTAGATTGGATGTTAGGAAAAATTTCTTCACTGAAAGGGTTTTCAAGCAGTGGAACAGGCTGCCCAGGGAAGTGGTGGAGTGACCATCCCTAGAAGCATTTAAGACATGCCTAGATGTGGTACTTGGGCCATGGTTTAGTGGTGGACTTGGCAGCGCTTAGGTTAACAGTTGGACTTGATGTTAAAGATCTTTTCCAACATAAAGGGTTCCATGATTCTGTAAAAACATTATTTCTTTTTTCACCATGCAATTGTAATGTGCCACTCCTCTCTGTTCAAGCTCTCCTTCCTCACAGAAGATCTGACTTTTCAAATACATAATAAATAGTGAAACACGCTGACGTGTGTGTGCTACTTCTGCTCCATCTTTGGGGGGAGAGGGTGAACATTACTCAACACAGTGTAGCTCAGGCTGCCAAGGGTCCCATGGGGCACATCTGCACAGCAGGACTAGAAAAGATGAGTGAATCTAGCTGAGTCTGAAATAATGCCACCTGAAGACATTTTCTTTCCTAGTCTAATACAACCTTCTAGCTCCAACATCCCCGAGTCTGTTGTAATTAAGTCTCCTGGCTTAACTAGAATATGCCTGAAACAGCAGCCTTTTTTATGGTATCATGGGCTAACTTGACCTGTTCTGCCCATCGGTTTCATTCAGCTTAACCTCACCCCCTTTCCCAGTGAAGTTAATGCCCAGCACAGTGCTGAATAACTTTTGCTTTCTTCCTGGCAGTTCTTTTTTTGGCAATTCTCAATTTATATCATTTTTAAGGAAGGATGTTAGGGTTCTACATCTTATAATATTAGTGTTGGATATAGATGAAACAATATTTCATACAGCTTATCATTTAATTTGTATTATATGTTAGCTTTGGCAGTACAGGCATTGTAGTCATGCCAGTAGAGAAACTTTGATCTGAATGAATGTAAAACTCACCCAGGCTTGAAACAGGGTTACAGAAAATAATTTCAAATATTCAAAATCTGGCCCACGCTTTTGGAGATGCAAGTGCTGGTGGTGCCCTAAATATCCCACTTTGTAAGAGGCATGACCTCTCTGCAAAAAATTGAGGACCATTTTAGGACAACATACAGCTTGGGACAAGGAGTCACTCTGGACACGTGTGGAATTCACCAGACACATTTTGGGCACTGCCCCAACCTGAATCACAGCAGTCGTGGACATGTACGGCTTGAGGGACCTCCAGAGATCATCCAGCCCCTCCTCCCCTCCCCTTCTCTCTCTTCCTGTCTGATATCCCAGACTGATATTTGTTTAACCTTTTTAAAATATCTTTGGTGACAGGGACAGCCCTCTGCCAGGGTTCACCTCTCCTGCTGGTTACAGCATGTTGTTCCCTTAGCTCTAACTTAGGTCACTCACTGAGAAACAGCTGGCTTTCCTCTCTGCCTACCTGAAGACTAGTAAGCTGATGGCAGTCCTTACATATTTGTCACCTTGCCACATCTGCCCTCATCCTCCACTCTTCCAGCCTGGACAAACCAGTTTTTTCAACCTTTCCCTTCAAGTCACATCTTCCAGGCTAACACTGTGCCCTGTTCTCCTCAGCCTCAATGCTTGTCTGAATTGTCCCCAGAGCAGCAGGATGCCATCCTCCACCCAGCTCAGCCCTGAGGAGGGAAGAATGGTGATTTCCTCAGTCTGACGTCTGACGTGACCACCAGCACTTCCCGCTCAGCCCCTTCCCCACCCCGAACCACTGGCCACTCCTGAACCACTCAGCTGGACATCCCCTGTTCTGCTGCTGCCAGCCTGGCCCTTCCCCACCACATTGTTACCCGCTTGAGTCCTCCCCCTAAGGGTGTGCCATGCGCTCCCCTATATTGAATTTCATTTTATTGATCTCAGACCATCCCTCCCATTTGTCAAGACTGCTTTGATTGCAAGCTCTCCAAAGTGCTTGCAAAGTGTGCTTCCCCACCTGGAGGTACCCGCAGGTCTTAAAGTCTGCTTTCTATCCCATTATCCTTCTCATTAATGATACAAGTAATAGCAGCATGATCCAGCACCATCTGCCTGCTTGCTGGTCTCCCTTCCCTCTCTCCAAGCTCTCCCAGTACCAGCTCCCTTGCCCATGAGACAGGAGAGACATGGACTTGCCACCAATGATGGCAGCCCCCTGAACGCAGGAAGTAAAGCTCATTTTCCCATGCTCAGCTGGTCTCTGCCACCACTGTCTGGCATCACAGCCTCACGTCTGACATGGGCACACCTCTGTCCAAAGTTAAAACTCCTCCTCTGTGTGTATGTGTATACATGGGGATGTTGAACCTCAAGCCTGTAGCCAGAAGGCAAGCTGGACTTGGTTTGGCTTGGCAGGACCACTGAGGCTTGGACTACCAGAAACATTGACTGAGCAAGTTTTTTCAGCTTCAGCTCAGGCTTCCTAGGGACCCAGATGAACAATTAAAGGAAATATCAGTTCAGTTGCAGGTTGCTGCACACTCATAGCCCTGCCTTCAATGAATAAAATTAATCATTCTCACTGATTCTCTAATCAACCCAATCCTCAGAGGTGTAAATTACACTGGCAGATGTATAATCAGGGAAGTTTTCCAAATTAACCTAAAAAAACCCCAAGAACTCCCTGAGTTGCTCAGCATTGGCTGAGCTGAGCAAAGGTTGTCCAAAACAAGTGCAACACAGAACAGGGCGGCAGCAACCATGCCTTGCAAAAGCTGATGGCAAAACAACCACCCTGGAAGGGAGGGCTTCAGTTCCATGTGACAACAGCCCCCCTGGACCAGCCTGTCCCTGACACCCCTGCCTGGATGCCTGGAACGTGCCTCCAAGCACTTGTCTGCATGGAAAGCCCACTGGGATCCTACACCTCAGTAGGTGTAGGAGCATGAATGGAAAGGTCCCAGCACCTTCAGCTGGCAGACCTGCTGGAAGAAAATAAACCTCAGTACATGGTTAGAACTAAAACACAGCAGGTTTGGGGTACGGCTGTCAACTGGTGTCACCCTCTGCAAAACGCATCCCCACCAGCAGCCTCAGCCTGGCCATTGGATGGAGGGGGACATCAACTCAACAGCTTCGACTTGATTTTGTCTTCTCACTAATTCTGTGGTGGGAAACACCTGTGCTCCTTAGAGAAGCAAAAGTGGCTGCTGCCTGATAGGGCCCTGCAGTCGGCCCATGCGAAGTGGTTACCTGTCCACTGACCTGGGTCTGCAAGGGACATTGGGCCACTTTATTCATTCTTGTTAGAAGTATGGATTGAAATAATGCTAGGGGTGCATACTGAATAACCAAAAAGGGATGCCAGATTTGGAGACCAATGCAGCATTGCAGCCTTTAGAGGAAAACAGGGAAGCAAACAGGCAAAACTTGAGCTAAAAGTGTACTGCCTGCACAACCTGGGGGAAAAAAAAGAGTTCAGATGGGGCCCAGCCTGCTGCTTTATGGGCCCACTGTTTTATTACGTAAAATAAAAATAAAATGGATTCCAGCAAATAATGGTAAATATTTGATGATGTAATTATGCCTTATTAATGCAATGTTCTTTCTTTTGCAAATTAAATTTTCACAGGAATTCATCACCCATTTCGTTTTTATTATTTAGGCCGTGAGCATGTCACAGTTGTTTGTTATGTACTTTCATAACTGTTTGATTAATATTAAATGTTTCAAATAAAAACTCCATTTATATTTTAGTTATAATGGCCCTACAAAAATATTATGAATACGAGTCCGTATTTATGGCCCACATTAGTTCTTAGTAGTACTTTTGATATTTTTATTGCTGTACAGGACATGCACAGTTCATTACATATGACAAATAGTTTAATTTTCGGGAGCTTTGTAATGTTCCGTAAACCAGGGAGTTTTCCTTGCTGTGCCACAGGAGCCCTCTCCATCCTCCTGCTCCCACCTCTTTTATCCTGAAGAAGGCAGACCTGAGGGAGGGACAAACTATTCAACCTGTGTGTCGGGAAGACCAAACCTCTGAAAAGCCACGAAATCAGGAGTTACAAGCTTTGAAAATCCTGACAACGCAGCTCCTGTCCACCCAAATGGAGAGAGCTGGACAACAACTGGGCAGGAACTGGGAAGAGTGTTAACTACCAAGAATTATCTCATGGGTCTGTAAGGCACCTTTCATGCCTATTGGATGTGATAATAAACTGAACCCCGTATCCTTGACAATTACCCCATACAGAAAAGGTCCTTGTGGTCACTACAATGTCTGGCTGCAGCCGGCACACTTCTGCTGTGGCCTTCAGGCTCTGAAGATGCCTGGAAGGACCCAGCTCCCCTGTGGCACCAGGAGCAGCACTATGTTTTCTGCTCCAGTATTTCAGGCAATTTCAAGTGCTTCAGGTTTGTTTTTTTGAGTGTTATTTGCTTTTTTTTTGGGGGGTTGGTTTTGGTTTGGTTTGGTTTCCACCCCATCCCTCACACACCCCACCCTCCACCCCTGGTATTGCAGAGAAGTATTATGGCTTCTATTTAAAAAATCCAAGAAAATCCAACCCTCCCAAGCACTCCCCCTGCTCTCTTTCACTGTGAAGCTAGCAATCCCATGCAGTGTTTTAGGATGGATCAAACCTACCACCATCATTACAAAGTGTGTGTAGCACATCAGTTCTAAAGCAGGTACCTATAAAGACCCTCCATTCCTTTTCCTACACCAGCTCGCTGCTCTGTCAGCTCTGACAACATCCATACAGACTTTTAATGTCACCCTATCTCCTACCAGCTGTAAACTGCATGCACAGAGCATCTTCTTCCTAACTCCAGTTATGCTGGATTTCACTGGCATGCTTGCACATTGCTTGCAGGAAGAAAACTGTATCCCAGGATTTGCTAAACATCCTAATAACAGCAGGAGACAGAGAGATGCAGATGACAGCACCCATACCCACCACCATTTCCACTGCTGGAAAATGGTGGGTCTCGGCTCTCTCAGGACAATGGTCACAGCTAGGCCCAGCTTCCCCTCAGCAATTTGGAAGGACCACGCCTTCTTCCATCTTTGATGCTGTTTATAAGACATGGTGGACTTCTGCCACACATTCTGTGCTCATTTAAAGTGGCACAAGGTGAATACAAGACTTTCCCTGCCTCTCTTCATGGCTTCCTACCTTCCTTGCCTTGCCACGCCTGACTAGCTGAGGCAAACAGCACCAATGACCGGCCCATAAAGCAACAGTATGGTCCTCACCTGTGTGAAGCCAATTAATGGTGTCGGACTGCAGCACGTTAAACAGTCCTTGTAAATATTCTCTGCTCCAAGCCTGCTCCTCTGTTTCTGAAACACTGCCAGACACCTCTGTGGCGGGTAATGTCCCCTGGCATTCTGAGTTTGCTTGGCAGAGCAAGCAGACACAGCCAGCAACAAAAGGCTTGTATTCTCCTCCGTGGCTGCTGGAGCGACATTTCAAATAAGCAGAGAAAATGTTCCTGAAGGTATAGAGATTTAAGTACCAGAGGTAAAAGCAGCTGCCTCCCCCTGCACCACCAGTGCTTGCTCTCAAAAGCTCATCCTCATTCTCATTTCAGTTCCCCAGGCCCCAGAGCTGTATCAGATGGGGCTTTCCACTGAACTGAAACCTCTCGTTTCAGGTGATGTTTAACAAAATATTTTCTTCCTGAGGGCGGTTCAGGAATTTTTAGGCTGTGAGAGGACAGGCAGAGTGTGCACAGGCCTGCACGTGTTGTTTGCACCCCTGTCCACTCTCACACACATGCACTCGCATGCTGCCTCCACCTCTGAAGACCACTGAAGGAGCACAGCCTGTGCGTGACCATGACCTTTTCATTTGCAGCCCCCTGTGGGCTGCTGAATCTGAAGAAGCAAAGCCAGACCTCAATTCACAGAAGCAGGGGAGCCAGGACCCCATTCCTACATGCTGTTGAAACGCCTGCTGAGGGCGAGGGCCCTCTCTGCTGTCAGAACAGGCTGCGCTTCGTTTCCTTCCAGTGCTGCCATCTCAGAAAGCAGGAGGGGAGCAACACCCGGACTCTCTGCCGGGGGGCTGGCAGGTGCACCCAGGCTGCCAGGGCAGGGGCACCTGCAGTGGGGCTTGCGCGCTCTGGCACCCCACACTGCCCTCTGCTCACTGGGATGCCGCTTTCCATTAAGGGCAAAGCACGCTGTGCTTCTCATTCACCTTTGTAAAATAGGAAAGGGTGTCAAAGTGGGAGGCTTGATTAATTTGGTTTGAAGGGAACAGCTGCTATGCGAAACAGATGGCTGTTTGGCCTCTGGGTCCCACCTTGCACCTCTCTGCTAACTTGAAGGGGAGATGGTGTTCCTCTGTTTGGAAATCGTGCTTCCCTTCAGCTGTTGGGTTTTGGGGTCTTTGAAAAGAACTAGAGATCTGCTATGGAAACTGGTGGCATGAGCCTGGGACAGCAGTTGAATGATACTGTCAAAAATTAAGTAGAAAATATAATAGCTTTTTACAGATGAGGAGAAAAGATGCAACTGCATTATTGGCAAGCACTAGGCTGTGCACAGGAGCCCCTGCACAATGGAGAGGAGCAGGGGGGTGAAGCCCATCGAGCCCATTGCTGTCTATCATTCCCAAAGCGCAGACCCCAGCCGTGCCAGGGTCATCGAGAAGTCTCCTGCGAGTTCTGTTTGTTTCTGGAAACTGAAATACTTCGGCTTCCAAATCATGACAGGAGAAGGTACTTTACTTAGGGTTGAAATTGGAGCCAAGATCTATTCCTGGCAATGACTTGAAGGTCACGCACCAACAAAGAGTTCCTACCCCATCGGTATGTGCTATTAGACAGATGCTGCTGTTGCTCTTTCTCTGACAGTGACAGATTTTAGGCTTAGCATGCCACCCTTTCATGGGTGTGTTTGTTTTCTCCTCCAGTCTGCATTGCTCTGCTAATCCTTGCCCCCAACTCAAATTTCTCCCATTTGTGCCCTCCTCAGAAGGATGCAGCAAGGCACAAGTGGAGGTCTTTACAGTAACAGCAAACTCCTTCCTGCCTGCAGACTTGACCAGCAATTAGATGGCAACAGGACCTTGCAAGCATGCCCTGCATATGCCCTGAGGTGAGCGGCACAGTTCACACACAGCCCCTGCACCTGTCATGGGAGGCTGGGAAAAGCCCAGGGCACTCAAAAGTGGATGATGGTCAGTAATGCCTGGAGCTGCATCCGTAGAGATAGGTCCCACCACTGAGAGGTCCCATCACCATCCTTTTCCAGCTGGTAGGATACAGCACCACGCACTAACTCCTGAGGTGGCTGTGGGGAGCACACCCCCTGTTCACAACACTGAAGGTCTGGCTCCCTTCCTTATGTACACAGCAGAGGTCCTTTACAGGGCAAACATCCTGGCCTTTGCACTCTGTGGAGGGGTTCAGGGTCCTACAACACAGAGGTGGTCTATTACCAAATCTGTCCACTCCCCCTTGTTCTCCTCTGTAATAAGATAACTCACCATGTACAACAGAGGGGAAAGAAGCTCTCAAAAGGGCTGCCCTGCTAACCTACAATCACTGCTCTAGTGCCACTCCCTCTCAAGAGGATGATATTTTTGCAGTGGTTTTCTGCAGGTGTTTGGCATATAGGGAGACATCAGTAAGGAACGCAGCAAGCTGAGGGTTATGAATGGTGGCCATGGGGTGGGCAAGTCAATCAGAGATAAATTGGGAGTGTGGAAAGAGGACCCTGATGCACTACTGATCCCCACAGACAGAGATGGATTAGAGCAAACAGTTGCCTGTATTTATAACCTTCCCAACACCCTGCTGCGCCCAAAGGAGAGGAGAGAGGAAGGATCACAAGACCCTTGCTGGCTAGGGCTTGGGAAAGGAAGTCTCTGAAATGTGAACGCTGGACATCCCCCTCCTGGGGTCAAGATTTTCCATGGTGTCACTCCTGCTGTCACTCGCGGGGGGAGAACTCTGGTGAGCTGATCCTCACTCCCCACCCCATAGGAGAGATTTTTGGGAACCTGAAGGGAGGCAGGGAGAGGTCTGCTCCTCTGGTACCTGCCCCTCACCCCTGCTGCCTCTGAGGGCTGGCGGAGCTAATTGATTTATTCTGAGTACAGCCCTTTTCAGTGTGGGTCTGTGTTTATGTTTACTTTTAGGAGCTAGAGATGGTACAGATGGCTAATTTGTTTGTTCGGTATTGTTCTTTCTAGCTGCCTAGAGCTGTTTTTGTACTTCTGTATTTGTCATGGTTACTGCGTACTCAAAATCTCAAGTGCCTCTTTTCCTATATGGCAGAACGCTTACTGAGTGTGGGCTGCAAAAGCGCGAGCTCTCTTTCGTCCCTTTGTCCAGCACTACCTCCCCCATTGTCTTTCTTTTGGTGGGGAGCTCTGGGAGGCAGAAAGCCAGCTCCAGCACGGACACTTCCCAGAACACCAAGAAAGCACGGACAATGGGCTTTCCCCTGGCTCTGAGAGACCCCAGAATGGGCTACCTCCACCAGAGGTTAGTGAGGAACACAGGCAAGGACAACTAGTGCTCCTGGTGAGAGAAGCAGCCGCATTTGATCATGCAGTTTTGCTGCCTGGTTGCTGCTGGTGGGAAGAGCAAGCCTGCTGATTAGCATTCCCAAGAATACTATTAGGAGACAAGGCTATTTTCAGCGGTGTCCCCTCTCATGGCTTGTAAAGACACAAGCGCAAAGAAGCCCAGAGTAGGCGCTTCCTCCACCGCAGGCACTGGATGGCTTATATTAGCACAATGCTCCAAATCCCCTGTAAGTCCTCCCAGAAAGGGAGAGTAAATATAGTTTGTCAAACAGTTATCTTTAGCACGCTGCCTCGTCTGCCAGCATGGATCTTTCTGCACGACCTCTTGCTAAGTCAGGGCAATTTCTCCTCATTTGCTTACTCCTGCCTGCAACGTCGTGCCTAGAGGGAAGCCAGGGGTCTCTGGGGCCGGGGGAAGAAACTGCTGCCACCCACCCCACCCCCCACTGACAAGCCTCTGTATGAACACAGCTGGGTTATTGACCTTTAGGCCAAATTTTTCCCATCTGTTTTAAAAGGAAAAAAATATGAGATGGAAGTTCACACAGAAGGATGGTAGAGGGGAAGAAAAGCACGCTGGCTCTGCTAGGGAGCTCCTCTGAGTGCCAGCAGACTAGGGGCCCGCTGAATGAACACCTCTGCACAAGGTTCTCTGTAATAGTGGGACGGTGGTCAGAGTGGGAAGGTTTTACAGTGAGCTGAAGCCAACCCTACACCACACTGCTGCTTGGACAGGCAGTCTTTCCCTCCCTCACTCTCACCTTGCCACCACTTCCCTCGTGCCACCACTCACACACAAGCAGATACGCACAGTGCCCCACCAGACCAGGGTACCTCTGCCCAGCTGGCTGCATAAGCAGCAGCGTCAGCTCAACTAGGAGGGCTGGTAGGTCCCACCTTTGGGAGATCACTCAGCCCGGGATAGCTGTGGGTGACTCATGAGCCATGCATGGGCTACTGGCAGGTCTGGGACACCCAAGGTGCTGAGTAAACCCTTTTGAGCTGAGAAGGGCACCTTTCGTACCAGCAGGGTCCTCAACCTGCTAGATGAAGAGCATCCTTTCTTTTACTAAAAACATCAGAGTGAAGGACCATAGTTGACTGCAGTTTGGGTTGTCTGCCGTGTGCCCTGTGAACTGGGCACTGCAGCAGGCCAGGAGCCCACCTGCAGGTCTGCCCAGGGAGGGAGAGACTGAGTGTCCTCAGTGGGGAACACTCTCACCCCTCCNGTGGACAATTTGATAGCTCCCAGCAGCCAAGAAAAGCCCAACCTGTGTCCAATCATGGCTGTACTGGAAAGCAAGTGGCAGAGCTGGCTTTCCCCAGGGTGAGCTGGAGTGGTGTGAAAGCAGTGAGAGGGCAGGTGGCTCCAGTATGCCACGTCCACAGAAGCTCTATGTTTCACAGCAGGTCTCCCTTGCCCGCCGTCACTGCAGGTAGTGAGGTGCCTTTCATGCTGAAGTCTGCACATCCGAGCCACTAATTTTCAAACACGGGTGGTGGTGGAGGTGTTTCGTTCTCAGTGGAGTCTCATTCCTTCAGGAAACCGCCACAGGCAACTGGTGTAACACAAAGCTCAGAGACTCCAATGTAATGAAAAGGGGGAGATTAGAGAGTTAATGGCACCAGCTGCTGCCATAAGCTTCACCCTTCCCGGTTGCACTCTGAGAGGCATCATGTTGCAGTTCCTTCCCCTGTGCCACTCCCCGGCATGGTTGGGGAACTCTCCAGAACAAGAACAGCATGGTTTTGGTGCTGCCTGCCAGACCAAGAAACCCGACCACAGGTTTTCATCAGGAGTCACCCTGCTTCCTCCAGCACTGCTGAGCAGACATCTTCCGAACTTGCAGAGGCCAGGTCCTCTTCTCTGCTGCACTGCCGTAAACCTATGGCAGCTCCGGCACAGCTGGGGCTTACTCAGGGAAGGAAGACTGAGGTAAGGCCTGGTGAGGTGCTGCTTGTCCTGCAGGAGCTGAAGGGGGACTAGCTGTTCTGAGCAGAAATGGCAATTGTGCAAGGCATTGCGGGGACCTCCTTTTCTCTGGTGGGGCCTTTTCCAGGGATGAAGAGATGCTTTCTACTGCTCTCCTGGTTGAAGCCATGCCAACCCCTTTGCAGTTCTCCCCTGGCCGGTGCACGCCAAAACACTGCCTCGGCTCTGTGCAACCATTAGGCCCTGGGTGAGAGGCACTTCCCTATCCTCTCCCTTCTTTCTCTTTCCAGGTGGGCACATGAGATGAAGATCAGCCACAAGGCTCCTTTGTTCAGCAAAGCTCAACTGCAGTTACCTTGGTTGGCAGCCTTAATCCCAAGGGATTTCTCCACTGCTGTGATGATACAAAGTGTTACCTGAGGTGCCAACACATACATCCAGCACTGACATGCAGCAGCCACGAAAGCTGGGAGTATATCCAGTGGTATGCTCACTGCTTCAGGTCAGTTCTCAGGCTTATTCTGTTCATTTCCTCAACTGCGAAGCATTTCCTGACTTTATTGCACCTTCCACAGGCCTGACCCAGTTACGCCTGCCCCCCATTCCCACGTCTGCCAGGTCCCTGTCGGGCTGAGGGTGATGGAGCATGTCCCACTACCGGAGTCCAGCCTTTCACCCCCCACCATCCTGGCACAGTTTGTGTCTGTGCACTTACAAAGCTCTTTTCCATTAGGACATGGCTAAGGAGACAGCAATGGTAATAAATGGCTTCAAAAAACTCTTCCAGCCCTTCTAATTTATAACTCAGTAGATGCCAGTACCAATGAGTTAAGTATTAACATACACATGAGATTCTGCTTAGAAACATGCTATTTTTCTCCTGTTCACAAATAAGGATTTTATTTCCCAGATAAGTTCACCTGAAACAAATAATTATGAGCCCGTATACATACATTTCTAAACATTGTTTAAATGTGAATTTTCCAACACGTCATGTTTGCTTTTGAAGAGGCCAATCCAGCTTGCAGTGGCGATGACAACAAAGTTCCTCCACTGTACTTCAAGGCCCAAGCAAATAATGTGTAGAAAATGCAGACTGGTGGATCAGTAACAGCTTTGAGTCCTTCAATTTCACAGCTCTGCACTTCCCTCTGGTTATTCTGAAAAGTGGCCAGGAGATGCCCTGTGTGGAGCCAGGAGCTCTGCAATGCTGACGACGGGAACCAGCATTTCATTTCTCTCATGGGCTACTCCTTGCCCCTCTCCTCCCCAATTTGTTTAAAGAACATGCTGGTGGGAAAATTCAGGATGGAGAAACTTTGCTCTGCTCAGGCCCAGATTGCTCCTCCACTTTATCTGCACATACCAAGTGCCCTGAAAGAACCAACATTTCTTCTGAATTATTTATAGTATATGGAAATTATAATAACACAGAAATCTGCTATGATTTAATTAATTATGAATAAGTAATAGCGTAATGCTAGCAATACATTTAACTGAAAAACCTATTTATAATGAAATGATTTCTTATAAATAATTAGAGCAAAACTGTGTGTTATAACTCCTCATTTACATTTAGGGCCTGATTCTTCCTGCAGTTCAGGTGAAAATTTACCCACAGGGATGCTCCAGCGGGGCTAGTGAAAGCGGTGACAGGGCTGTTGGCAGGATGGGATCCAATTCAGGATTAGAAGGCAAAGAGAATGCAAAAGAAAAATATCACTTCTTCTGGTCTGTTTTAAAAGCTGACTAAAGGCTGGCAAGTCAGGGCCTAAAAGATGAGATTTGCTTTTCACCTTGAGAGCAAATTCACCTTATTTTGCCTTCCTTAAGCCCATTTTAAAAGTAAATGAAACCCAGATGGCCCTAGCTGTATTTCACATGTATTGTGTTCACTGTCTGCTCTGCACCCAGTTAGCTTAAACCGCTCTTGCCTGGCTTGGACAGGAGCTTCTGGCACCATGCACCCTAATTGATACACTTGTGGGCACCACGGCGAAACCCAAAGCTCGGTTACTGAGATGTGATGAAAGGAGGGGTACTTGGAGGAGTGTGCTGTGTACCATCTGAGCAGAGCAAGAGGGATTTAATTTAGACTGCCATCACCAGCCTGTCCCTGGTGCCAGCCTGGGCCTTAGCTTAAAGGAGTGATGAGCAATTTAGACCAGCTAGCTTCCTGCTCTCACAGTCAACAGGATGAAGCAGGGATGGATGGCACCTAATTTAGCCTTCTTTTTTTTTTTCCCCCTTTTTTAAGGAGACAGTCTCACTGCAGTCCTTGATATCCACTTCGGAATCAGACTGTTTTTTAGCTCTGGTCGGTTGCAAGCTGCTTCACAGAAGCAATATTGGGTTTTGGCTGCAAGCAGTAAACAGAAAGGATGCTTCAGATTACCGTCGCCTTCTTGAAAAGGAACAAAATGAAAGAGGAACTGATCTTGCAGTCCTGCTTTCGCTGACCTACATCAGAGTTTTGCTAAGGAGAGGAACTCAAGGCATGATGGAAAATACACATTTCACCCAGAGACCCAGCCTGGCTCCACCTCCAACAGCCTCAGATGTACCCAGTAACCCTCTTTGCCTTTCCCATCCAAAAGAAGCCTGTGCGAGGGCAGCACCGGTACCTCTTCCTAGGGATTAAACACTGCTTCACCTTTCAGAGGGGCTTGTGTGAAATTCTCATACAGGAGCTGAAAACCTGTAATAAAATTAGGCTCAGTAAAGGAAGACAAAGCCTTCTGCCAACAAAAGTGCCCACATGCATAGTGTTTGATAGGCCAGATGTAGCCAGGGAGACACTAGCTGACCCCCCCTTGGTCACCGTCAGTATGAAACAGGCAGTGTCACAGCACCTCTTAGGAGCTGACCAGGCAAAGCTTAAACGAGCCCTCCCCTGAGGTCCAGCCTTCTCTGAGGGCCCCTTCCTCTGCAGGCACTCTGAAGGTTACTCCCCCAAAGAAAATGCTGCCGGCAGCAGGGGTGCAGGGACAAGGACAAGGGGAGGCGGGCAGGGCAGGTAACCCTGTCCTTAGGCAGCCAGGGAGCAGCTAAAAAGGGATCCCGGAAGCTTGCCTATGCAAGCCAGATTTATTGGTGTCTCTCCAGCACTTCACGGACTGTTATCCATCAAAAGCAGCACTGGAATTGGCACTCTTTGCAGAAAAGGAAGGGATCCACCCCAAAACACTAAATGTCAGGAAACTTCAGTGACACAGGATGAAGAAACACATGCTGCTGCTGGAGTTCAAAATGTTCCTGCTCGGAAGATAACTGGGAGTCAGTGTGGTTGGGCCGGGCTGCGGGTCTGTACCTTCCACCAGCAGCAGGACCACACAAAACCTGCGCGAGCCCTTACTGTGAGTCCTCCCCGAGGGGTGGCCAGGGGCCAAATGACTAACCACCCACTGCCATTCCCAGAAAGTCTTGCTACCTGGAAAGCCTCATCGTTAAGAGGCAAATTTCAGGAAAACACCAAACTGGAGAAGTCAGACCTCCATCTTCGCAGAGGTCCGGGCAAAGACCCACAGTGGCTCAAAGAAGCAGAACCAGTGAGGTGAAATAAACATCTGGATATTAATATTAATAGGGGGTGTAAAGTAGTCAGTTCACTTATGGACGTGGGTTATTTGTCTCTCCAAAGAAGAGCCGAAGACTTACACAAATAAAAGTGCTTTCACAATATGAAAGTAATTATCAAAATAGCCATTAAAAAGCATAGCTAAAAAAACGTTGCTTCGTGCTGTTTATCATCATTTGTTTCCTCCAGGAAAGCCAGAAGGCTCAGCTTAGATGCCTAAGCAGAAATTTTAAGCTAATTAAGAGTCTCTGGAACAACAAGTTAAAGCCCCAGCAGGGCCCATCCATCCCCCTTCTTCCCAGGTGCAGGGAAGCTGATACCCGGCACTGCTACTGCGCAAAGTGTTTCATTGCCCAGAGTTAATAAAGATAGCCTGGTACTTTCTGCAAGGAAAAAGAAAGGCCTTCCTTCTGTAATTTCTGAAGGCCAGGTTGCCCTGACTGTATTCCCATAGGGAAAATGGATTGAGCCCTATTCAGTCACCACCACAAGATCACAAGGAAGTTAGTGGTGTTTTGGGGTTTGGGGATTTTTTTGTTACGGTCCAACTGGGTCTGGAAGGATGATGGAAAAAGTGGTGCCTATGCTGATTTGGCTTCATCACAAGACATGAAGTAGGATCTGCAAAGGCATGAGTCAGTGTGCAGGAGCTGATTTATTTCCCAATTTTTGGGAAGTGAAAGAAAGGTAGTAATGTTCGGCATCACCTTACCCTGCTTCCACTCACATCTCTCCTATGGTACCCTTATTTTTGAGATTTCTATCAGCTGAGGGATGATGCATCTTAAAAGAGAAAACTATTTGTTCCTAGGGCTTAACAGCTGCTGGATTAAGCAAGACAAAAAAACCAACAGGAGTTGTAAATAGTCTGGACAAAATTAAATACCTCATTCCATTAGGCAGTTGTTGCCTAATACCTAAGTTGTCTTACTACCAGACAGTTGGAGAATAAGGCACTCCTATAAAAAAAATTGGAGAAAACCTGGATTTCTGGTGGGAAAAAATAAATTAAGGGACACTGTCTGGGAAAGAAAAAAAAATGAGGGGGGGGGCGGGGGGTGGGGCGGGGAGGTCCCTTAGCTCATAAAGATGCAAAAGAAGGAAAAAACAATATCATGAGAGGGAGAAGGGGAAAGTCCAGCTTGCCTTCTTGTGCCGGTGGCCAAGTGGGTGGCAGAGGGAGGTCCCCATCCTCAGCCCACTGCCGGCCCACTTCCCAGCTGCCAGCCAGCCGCTGCAGCCCAGCAGTGCGGGAATGGGAAGGGGAGGAGTTGTTTCCCCGCTGCAAGGAAGTGACCCGGTGAACCAATAACCCCTTTCATCTCTGTTTACTCATCTTCTGTTTGTTTTGAAATGGTTGCCAGAAAAAAAAGAAAAAAAAAAGCAAAAAATAAGCATGAGGCATCTCTGGGGTGGGACGGGGAGTGGGGAGGGTAAGCGTTTTGTAATGGAAAAGGGTAAAAGAAAATGCATGCTTGGCATTTTTGCAGGGAACAGTGAATGCCCTTCTTTTCCCAGAGGCAGTGGCCGAGGTGTCCCTGAAAACCCAAGGCTCCCCAGGCTTTCCCAGGGAAGCCACAGCTCTCCACCAAGGAGGGAACCCAGCCACCTCACCACAAGTTCCTGGGCAGAGTGCCCCAGGATGGGATGGGGACACCCTGGGGCTGGGGACCATGGGGGTCAGCAGCGGCAGGTCAGGGTGCGCAGACATGGCTGGGGACTGTGTGGGGCAGGGTGCCTTCTCGGGTGGGAGCTGAGGCGCAGGTGTGCTTCTTATGATGTTTGCTGAGTCAAACGTGACTGGAAGAAGCAGCACCTATTAGAGTGGGAGGCTTTTGTGAACTTTCCCCAGCCTGTCTGAGAGTTTATTTTATAGGGGGGTTGCACTTGAGGTGGCATTTTGGGTTTTAGCATGTACTCCATTATACCAATCCCTACAAAGCTGGCCAGAGTGGCAGGAAGAAAAGCAGTTAGGTGACTTGTTTATAAAAATTGCTGCAGAGCTGTCACTCCACCTTCAGTGCACCTATGCCAACCGAGCAGGACAGACACACAGCCACTAACATGCACTTAGGGGATTTCTATGGGAGACGACTGTGTTTTGAGGCTTCAGGAGGGCTCAACATTTCAGGGAGCTCAGTGATTCAAAGTTGAACCCCGTATTTCATGCTCCAAGCCTGGGGCTTGCTGCGGAGGCCGTGCCAAGGCAGTGAAAGAGTTACCTCCAGAGCGGCAACCCATGGGGGGATGTGATGGGGGGGGGTTGGTGTGTGTGTGTGGAGCCCCAGGGTGACAAAGTGGATAAGCAAGCACTTCAGTCATCTGTTGCTCAGTGCTTTGTGACCTTGGGCCACTGCAGAGGAAAGGCATCCTGCTCTGGGGAACAAACGGCAGGGGCAGGAGGAGGATTCGGGAGTCCCTCTGGCCTACCTGGCATCCTGGGAGGGCAGCTGGGCCCTCTGCAGTGCCTGCTGTGGAGCATGAATCTGCACGCTGCCCAGGCCCACCTTAGGTTTTAACGGGAGGAAAAAGCTTTCATGTTGCTTTTTTTGTTGGGTTTCTTTCTTCCCTTGCCTCGTTATCTCCAGGAGCGCAGACCTGGAGGTGTAGTTTAGACTGGTCTGGACTGTGGCATCTGAACAAACAGGAGTCCACTTTGGGAAAGGGTTTGTTTTGGGTTTGTTTAATTATTTTTCAAAAGCCGCAGCTGGAGCCACCTAAATGCAAATACTCCAGGAGGAGAAACACAAAATGCTCAGGGCTGAGCCTTTTTAGGCCGAATTATTAGACACCTCCTGCCTATAGCTCTGTTGCGGCAAAGCACCTGGCTGAAGCAGTAGCACTCAGGGCTACAAACGTCTTGATTTACAATGAGCTCAGCTACTCCTGGTGCCATTAATTTCTACATTGTTCAACGTTTCCTCATCCCATCTGAGCAGAGGCTGTGCTTGTGCAGGGACCACAGCTGTGCCATAACCCCTGGACAGCATGTGGGGTGTCTCTACACCACTTTGGGGGCGAATTAGACATAGGGAGCGCATACAACTGGCAGGGCAGGTGCCACCATGCAGGCAAGCTGTCACCCCAGGAGGGCAAGCGGGTGGCTGGGTGTCCCCAGAGCAGCAGCCTATCCCATCCCGTCCCATCCCACTGAGAGCAGCCACCCAACCAGCAGGACTGAGTGGGGCTTGGCAGAAGGATCCAGGGGCTCTGTTGACATAACAAGCCACTAGAGAGCACTCTCAAATGTATTTATACCCTTTGCCTAAGTGCTAGTTCATAAAAACACGCGGTTGCCATGGCCTGGTTTACAGCACATCTAAAAAGAGAGCTCCCAAACATGACAGGTTTTCTGAGGCCACCGCAAAAGCGGTCAAAGCCTCCCTTGTGCGGCGCCTTTCCCACCCCCTCGGGACCTGGGTGCAGGGCAGCACCCATCGGCTCAGTGCACCCCCCTCTTGTCTCGCACTGCTGCCTGTTCACAAGTTTGTGCCAGAAACAGGATTTAAAAAGAAGTAGTAATACGCCTGGGCAGCTCTATCTTTTTTGATTTTTTTCTTATATATATATACAGAGAAGTGCAAGAAGTATTTAAAGCTCCTAGTTTCCTTACATGTAGTGCCCCAAGTTTGTTTTTTTAAAAAAAAAGAAAAAAGTAAACCCAGCACCAGGTTAGTTCAGCAGCTGTCAGCAAAAGAACCATGCAGGTGATCTGCCACAAGAAAACATCTTGGGGACAAAAAAAAAGTGATGGAAGCGGGTTTGAAAAAAAATGATGACACATTCTTCATTGAAACACTTTTAATACTACACAAATTACAGTATTACCTTTTAAAAAGTTTAAAAGGAATATTAACAGTAGCACTGTTGTAGCTAAAGCACTTAAAAAGAAGTTAAAAAAAAAAAAGAAAAAAAGAAAAAAGCTGCTCGCAGCCCAAGAAGTAGTAAACTGATATAAAGGGAGACTCCACCAGAGCACTAGTGTAAAAAGGAAAAAAAGCAACATTGAATGTGAGAAAAATGAGCTATATATGAACAACCTCAGATTTTAATGTTTGGGGATGGGGGTTCTTCCTGCAGTTCCGAAGTCCTGTGGTATAGACTTGGCTGGGGCGTGGAGGGGGGCTGAGTGTCAGCCAGCAAGCGTAGCCACCGCAAGCCATTTCTTTCCCAGCTACGTTATTCCCAGGCCACTGCCTGGCATCACCAGCCGGGGAGTCTCCAGGCCTGTTGTGGGGTCCCACAGCTGGGGGAACATGGTGGCCAGCAGGGAGGAGGAAGAAGGTGCGCTTCCTTCAGGCACACAGCCTGTGGACAGGTCTCTCTGCCCACTCACACCAGTGTCCCTCAACGCCAAAACAAGGGTACGCTTCGTCCAGGAGCAGGGCAGGTTCAGAGCTGGGCCACCTGGTAACACAAAAGGGCGGGGGTGGGCTTTTTAGGGTGGATTTGGGTTTTCAGTTTTGCTTCTTTTTCTTTAAGAGTAGGGATACCACCCTAATCAAAAACATGAGCTTCATCCCATGTGAGGTATTATGCCAAGCAACTTTGAAGAACTTGTTACCATCTATCAGCTCAAAATCCATTTTTTTAATAAAGTGCCTAAATACACATTTACACAGATCATAGTGGTTCCAAAGAATCCTTTACAGTTGTTGGTTTTTTTTTTCTTTTTTATATAGGTGTATATATATATATATATATAATGTGCGTTTTCTTCAAATTGGCTAAATGTGTTTACATAAGACACCAATCTTGACTATAGGTATAAGTCTTAAAGCGTAATATTGACTCAATGAATTTGTTTACCATGCAAGTCTTATCTAGCATTACATTGACCTGTAATATGGAACACAATGTAGTGGGTGTGCTCATCAAACACTTCATAAAAAATTACTGTGCATGTGCAGTTCTGATCTTCAAATACTAATAATGACCATTTCTTTAAAAAAAAAAGTTTAAAAAAAAAAGTCTTCCAAAAAAGATCTACTCTGCATTAAGTTGCAGTCTGAACATTATCACAACAAGAACAGTTGTCTAAAAATCACCCAAAATTCTTCAAATTATAGTCAGCTGAACAGATTTTTCCTCCTCCTCTTCCGATACTGAAAGTGTTTATTAGCCTGTCCCTGGGAAGGGACGACCTCGACACCCTTTTTTGCTCAGAAACAACCACTTATAACCCAGTTATAAACACCTCCACAGAAGGGCTTGTACAGCTGCAGCATTGCCAACGAACTATAAACAGCACAAAAACATCACTATAAGACTCGAACTATTTCTAGTAACCAATGATTTATTGATTTTAGAAGTCTGCTTGGTGATGCAGAAGCGTGATCAAAAGAAGTGGCTTTACAAAAAGAGTTCTCCAAAGTAGCTTAAAAGGCAGGGCCAGGGCCATTATGTGCAGCCCTAATTGCTTTCATTTCAAACAGTTTATATTTTCATTTTCAAAGAATAGCAGTAGGTTTGTTTCAAGCACACGTAATAAGGAAATTACAGGTTTCCTCCACCCACATTTGGGCTGTCACTGATATGCCCGCGGGCAATCTGGCAGAGCCTCAGTCACCACTGTCACTGTACCACATCGTACCTGCCACTACTTGGAAATACCGGGTCAGCGATAGTTACAATAGCAACAGCGCTAGAGGTGACTGATAAGCAAACTCAAAGTCCACCTGCACTATCTGAAAATTAAAGTTAACATTTTTGGAAAAAATGGTAATAATCGGTCTCTCCCCCACCTCCCCAGCTCTGTCCAAAGACACGAAAGCCCCAGAAGTGATGCTGAGGACCTTCGGAGATGGCAGTGCTACGTTGGCGCCTTTGACAATGGTATAATTAAGGTTGTTATCAAAATTCCACGTTACGGTATGCAATTGGTAAATAAATGCAGTTTTGTAATCTTACAACTGATCACGTGAACTGCGGTCAACTTTGCCTTAAAAAAAAAAAACAACAACCCGCCCCCCCCTTCCCCCC
>VZTU01017677.1:86007-105317 GCA_013400835.1 Zapornia atra | reverse complement strand
CGGCCCCGCCAGGCGAGCGGCCCCGGGGCGCCCTCGCCGGCCTCGGCCGGGCCGCGGGAGGCCCACGGAGGGGGCTGGGGACCTTCCAGCGAGCATCGCCCCGTAACCAGGCGGCTGCTGCTGCCTCCTGAGACATGAAGAAGTTTTTCGACTCTCGCCGGGAGCAGGGCGGCTCTGGCCCCGGGTCGGGCACCAGCGGCGGCGGCGGCGGCAGCAGCGGCCCGGGCAGCGGGTACATCGGCCGGGTGTTCAGCATCGGCCGGCACCAGGTGACGGTGGACGAGGTGCTGGCGGAAGGTAGGACCCCGCTGCCTTGCCTTCTCTTCCCTTCCCCTCGCGATGCTGGCACGGGGAGGCTCTGGCCTTTCCCGGGCACTCCGCCTCCCCTTTATCCCCAGGCCCCCTAATATTTCATTGTCCTTGACAGCCTCGCAAGCCGTCTGCCACCTCAGGTCTACCCGTGTGTCAGCCCTGGGCGGCTTCCCGGGCTTGTTTTGGTGTTTGCTTTGGATTGCTTTGGTTTTTTTTTGGTTGGGTTTGGGCTTTTTTTAATGCTTTAGAAATTGAGAGGCTTTCAGAAATTGTTTCCCATCTTCCCTAAACTGGGAGGTTAAAAAAAACCCTCCCCCAACCAACAAAATCTCCCAAGTGTTTTGGTGTACAACAAGGTGCTGTAAATAAGGAAAGCAGTGGTCTTCACTCTTAACTTTCTTCAGCTGGCTGCTTCCTTTCCTGCCATAGGTAGAGAGGTGGAAAACACCAGGGTAAATTCCTTGTAGATATGTCACGTGCATAGGTAGGCTGGGTAGAGCTAGCTGTGATCTGGGGTGAGAGATTTCTGTTTGTGTGGGGCTTCTGCAGGGGAAGCACTGATCCACATTGCATCTGTGCTCAAAATAAAACCATTAGAGAACTAAAAATGAACAGCAGGGGTTAGAAAACCTTTTACATGGACAGTCCTTGGGGTGCAGCAAGCTGCTGGTGGTGTTTTTTTCAATTGTAACCAGCACTGCTGCTTTGACTGTTGCTTCATATTTTGTTTGGGCTGTAAGGGATGTTGTGAACAGCTCTGGTAACCTTAGCCTCGACCTTCAGAGAGATGTTGGCCTCCTTAGCCCTGGCCCAGCTCCTCTGCAGCATCCTTTGCCATTTCAGTCAACACAGGGTTTTGTTTTGATCTTGTAACCACGAAGGAGAGGGTAGCTGCTGTGGGAGAGCTGAGTGGGAGGACCTGTGCTGGCTTTTACAGAAGGAACGCTAAAATGGAAAGGGGACTCTGTGTACACTGGGTGCCTCCAGGCTTGTGAAAAGTCCCCACAGTGCACAAGGAAACAGATCTGTGACCACCTTTCAGATATGGTTTCTGATAGGCTCTGCAGCATGCTGAGCTGAGAGGAGCACCAGGAACAGTCCTTCAGCTAGTAACTATAGTGATTTTTTTCTCCCCTGACTGTAAATTTGCAGTAGAGATTTGCCTTGAGTGGTATCTCTGAGGCCTTTATGGCTCTAGGAGCTTAGGAACTATACAAGCTAAATCTGGGAAGCTGTTATGGTCTTTTTCTTTTAACACAGGCTGGTAACAGAGGAAAACAGAGGCTTTTTGTTGTTGATGATGATGAATAATCTGTTGGCATGTTCTGACCCGGTGCTGACAGCACCAGGGAGTAAGCCTGTGTGTCACTGGGCTCGCTCCAGCCCCCAAAGGTGTGAGGTGGTAGCACAGGCTATGTGGGAGAAGAACCTGGGTGGCCTGGAGGAACTCCTTGTGGGATGGAGCATGGCCTAGGGTTGACTGTGGCTCTTTGGTTTGCATGCACAGGCCAAGTGAGGTGCAGCAGGCCTGTAAAACAGGTGCTGAGTTCTTCTCCTGCCTGTGCTGCAAGGTGAAGGAAGTTCTTTTGGTGAGGTGTGCTATGCAGCCCCTATCCTATCCTATTCCACAGCTGGAATCATGGTTAGATTCCAGCTGTGGGTAACCCAAAATCCATCTGCTTGGTGGGTGAAGTCTCCAAGGGGAGAGAGGCTTGCAGATTTGCAGGTTGTCAGCTTTGGATGGGAACAGAGGGGTGAAGCTGCCTTTTCCTTTACAAGGCAGGCAGGTCATGTGGGGAGGCAGTGTGGGTCAGAAGTGCTGCAGCTTTGCATGCTCCTGGCCTTTTGGTGTAGCTCTGTGTGCTCCCCAAGTGCTGGGAAACTGGTTTTTTTCACTGACTCAGCTGGAGACCTGGCAAGCTCTTCAGCAGCCTGGTCCCTCTGCTACTGAATCCTCCTCTGGAAAAGTTTTCCTGTATCTGCAGTGGATTTTGGTGTTTGAAAAAGCAACTTGTGAAGTCCTGGCTGTAGCTGCTGAAAGGAAAAGTCCCCTGGGAAGCACTTTGGAGGAGGAGGAGGTTCCTGTCAGGGGAAGAAGCATCTCTCATCCCCCTTGCTGTGGAAAGGAGAGGCCTGTGTTTTGGTGCAGTGTGTGAACCTGGAAAAGAAATGAGATGTTAGAAGTGGCTTAAAAGAAAGAGTCTCCCAAATGCTCATGGGTGGTGTGGGGGAGATTGAGTTGGAAGCTTGAGGAACTGGTGGAACCAGAGCTTTTGGAATGAAAACCTTTGGATTTACCTCTTGGCTGTTCAAAGCTGTGACTGGTCACCCTCAATTCTGCTGAGCAACCCTGCTGACTGCTCCCTGGCCTGGGACAGCAGCCCTCAATGCAGGCCCTCTGCAGCCTGCCAGGTGCCTCCATGTGCTCACAGTCTCTTGTGTAGATCCCCCAAAATATCTGCTGGGATCAGGTACATCCCCCCTCCCTCTTAAAAATGGTTGTGTTTGGATCCTTGCTGTCCTGGGTGGGGAGGAACAGCCCTTCCTTGGGAGGGAGTAGATGAGAATAATATAGAAGGAACCTAAATGGTTGGATGTGATACAGTGGATTGTTTTTGGGGTTGTTCTTACAACCCCTAGGTTGGGATAGGTGATTCTTAGAGCAAGCCAGCTACAAAGTCTCAACTAACCTATGGAACAGCATGAAGAACCTCTTGGAAAATTCCCCTCAGGGTTTGCCTGAGGATTAACTGCAGTGCTGGCCTTGGAATCCTGCAAGGCCAGGGTTCAAGTCTGTGCTGTCAGTGCAGTGCTCCAGCAAGGGCTGAGGGGCCTGTTACTGACTTTAAGGTGGTGACTGGGGTTTTGTGGAGCTGAGGTGAATGCCCAGGAAGTGTTTGAGTGTGTGGGTGAGTCAGACTGCTGTCTTACTGGTTGGTTTAGGAAAAGAAACCAAAACAATGTGATCAAACTGGGTGCTGCTTTTGGTTTGTGCCTCTGTGTGGATGGGGGGGAAACCCCCCCCCACCAACCCACCCCAAAACCCCACGCTGCAGCTCTAAGGAGGCTGGTGACTCTTGGAGCTCTGTGATCCTTGGGGTCCCTTCCAACCAGCATTCCATGAGTCCCCTCTGTGACTCTCTGATGAGGACCAGAGCAGCAGAAACATTTAGGAGGCTGTTGCCAGCACTCAGATATGTGCAAAGGAGCTTGTGGGATGTGTGGGTGAGGCAGAGCCCCTCAAGCCCCCCATACTCCTTTGAGCTGAACCAAGGTGCAGATTGCCCCAGTGTTCACTTTTTGGAGGGCTGTTCTCTGTGTCAGTATATCCACAAGACTCTAGGAGAGCAGTGAACTGATCCAGAGTATGGAAGCTTTGCTGGGGTGCATGTTTGGGCTGGGGTTCTGTCCTGCTCTGCTTCTTGCTGTGTGTCTTCAGGCCTGTGAGGAGTCACTCTGTCACTTAGTAGTATTTTTGGGGTGCTGTTTGTAGTGTTTTCCCTTTAAAATGGGTGGGTTAGGGGTTTCAGGCTTAACAATTGTCACATAGAATCACAGAATCCCAGGGGTGGGAAGGGGCCTCCAGAGCCCATGGGGTCCCACCCCCTGCCAAAGCAGGGTCCCCAGGACAGGGCACACAGGGCGGTGTCCAGATGGGGCTGGAATCTCTCCAGAGAAGGAGACTCCACACCCCCTGGGCAGCCTGGCCCAGGGCTCCCTCACCCTCACTGGGGAAAAGTTCTTCCCCAGGTTGCTGTGGAACTCCCTGTGCTCCAACTTGCAGCCATTGCCCCTTGTCCTGTCCCCACAGACACTGAGAAGGGGCTGCCCATTCCCCTGCATCCCATCCTTCAGCTATTGATAGACATTAATAAGGTCCCCCCTGAGTCTGCTTCTCTCCAGGCTGAACAGCCCCAGCTCACCCAGCCTTTCCTCCCAGGGGAGATGCTCCAGGCCCTTCAGCATCTCTGTGTCCCTCCTCTGGGCTCTCTCCAGGAGATCCCTGTCTGTTTGATCCCAGGGAGCCCAGCACTGGACACAACACTCCAGGTGGGGCCTGCCCAGGGAAGAGCAGAGGGGGAGGATCCCCTCCTGTGACCTGCTGCCCACACTCCTCCTGATGCCCCCCAGGATCCCACTGGCTCTCTCAGCCCCCAGGCCACACTGCTGGCTTGTGGCCACCCTGTCACCCCCCAGGACCCCCAGGTCCTTCTCCACAGAGCTCTTCTCCAGGCTGTCCTGATCCCAGCAGTTACCCATGCCTGTGTGTGCACTGCTAGCTCCCCTGGGTTTCAGAGCATTTAAGGGCAGACATTACAAACCAATGCAAGATCAGCTTACATTTGCCAGCTTTAATTTTTCCCTCTTGTTTTGGAAAGAAAAGGGGACGTTGTGAGAAGGTTCCTGGTGGTTTTTTGAGCAGACCTGCAGGCTGGTGTGTGTGTCAAGAGCTTGGTAAGACTGGGAATGCACAACCTGTGCCAAGCAAAGGGTCTGCCTACTGTGGGGTTGGGCTGCTTGCAGGGGGGTTCTGCTCACCCCTGCCTGGCTTTACCACCTCAGAACTTCCTTGCCCTGCAGCATGTGGCACCATAACCTGAAGTCACTGAAGCTACACATAAACTTCTTCTGAAATCACTTTAAAATAAACCTCATTCAAGGTCAATGTTGTAGGTTTACATGATCCTCAGCCCAGTTCCAGTGTGTAGGGTTCAAGACACTGCTTTGGAGTGTGGAGCCTTCTAGTTTCTGCCAGCTGCTCATCAGCTGAGCAGTGACATTTGGAGTAGGAATTAAACTATTTCTCCTCTAGGAATGGGGTATGTGGTGATTATTTTTTCTCTTTCTCTGTTCCTTTTCCTCTGCACCTGGGGAGACAGAGCATGGACACTGTGCTCTGCACTCCTGGGGAGGATAGTGGCTCCTCTGCTGTTCAGCAGTCTGTGGTGAAGAGTGGACAAGCCAGGCAAACTGGTGAAGAATCCCAAGGGAGTTAGCTGGTAAATGTCAAGTTATCCCAAGTGCTTTGGTGCTTTTAGCAGCACAGATTTTCTTGGGAGAGAGTGTGCCATGCCCAGGGGAACCTGATGAGGTTCAACACTGCAGAGTGTCAGGGGCTGCACTTAGGCTGGAGGAATCCCAGACACAGATACAGACTGGGAGAGGAGCCCCTGGGGAGCAGCCCTGTGAGAAGGGCCTGGGGATTGTGGTGGGTGAGGAACTCCCCCTGAGCCAGCAGTGGCTCTGGCAGCTGGGAAGGGCGATGGGATCCTGGGCTCCATCAGCAGAGGGGTGGCAGCAGGGACAGGGAGGGGATTGTCCCTCTCTGCTCTGCCCTGTGAGGCCCCAGCTGGAGTCCTGTGTCCAGAGCTGGGGCCCCATGACAAGAGAGATGTGGGGCTGTTGGAGAGGGGTCAGAGGAGCCACGGAGATGCTCAGAGGGCTGGAGCAGCTGCCCTATGGAGAGAGGCTGAGGGAGCTGGGCTGGGTCAGCCTGGAGAAGAGAAGGCTGTGGGGGGACCTCACTGCAGCCTGCCAGTCCCTGAAGGGAGCAGAGGAACAGGAGGGGAATCAGCTTGTTAAAGGGCAGAGACTGGCAGGACAAGGGGGATGGAGTGAAGCTGGAGGAGGGAAGGGTTAGAGGAGAGATTGGGGGAGAAGTTCTTTGCAGAGAGAGTGGTGAGGGGCTGGAACAGGCTGCCCAGATAGGGGTGGGTGCCCCGTCCCTGGGGGTGTTCAAGGCCAGGTTGGATGGGGCCCTGGGCAACCTTGTGTAGCTCCAGGCCTGGAGGTTGGTGTCCCTGCCTGTGGCAGGGGGTTGGAGCTCTGTGATCCTTGGGGTCCCTCCCAGCCCAGCCCAGTCTGGGATTCTCTGATGATTCTGTGATCAGGAAGGAAAGGAAGGTGTTAGTGGATGTAGCTGTGTAAGAAGCTGTGTGGCCAGGGACTCACATTATCTGGCCTCACTTGTGAGTTCCATGCAGTGTGTTGGGGAAGGGGTCTGGGGCTGTACATGGGGGTGGCTGGTTTCTTATGTAACAGCTGCATTAGCTAAAAGCTTCTTTAATGGCAGTGTCAGCCCTGTGTGGTCATGGGAGGATGAGGGGATTGGGGCTGTTGTCTTCCCAGGAAAGAACCTTCTGTGTTCAAAAGAAACTAGCTTCTAACTCAAGCAGTCTTGCAACAGCCTAATGAAGTTGTTGGGTGCTTAGTACATGACACTTTAGTTGTAGGGTTCCAGCAGGGGAAAACACAGGGTTAACTGCCTGCCTTGGGTCCTGCAGAAGTCTTCTAGTAGTTACATGTGAGCAGGTTGCTGACCTCTGGTTGTGGCACAAGCAGTGTTCTGGGCATTCTCCCCTGTGTGCAGGAGCTTGTCAGCTGCTGAAGAGAGCAGGTGGTGAGTTATAAATGTGCTGAAGACAAGCTGGAATCCACTTTGGGTTTAGCACTTGCTGCCTTCCATGCTCACCTACCTGCATCAATCATGGCTAATAAGGGCTCAGAACTGGCTAGGTGCTCACTTGCATTGAGGTTGGAAGCTGCTTCTTCTGAAGGTGGCTTCTTTTTCCAGTTTAGATGGTGATTTGGACAGGGTGAGGCTGTGCCCTTTGGACCAGCAGCCTCCCAGCTGCAGGACTTGCTGCTGCTCTTTGGAAAGTCACAACCAATTTGCCTTCATTTGCACTGTGTGTGTGTTCAGTCCTGTTCCACATGTGGAAGGAGACAGGAAGTCTCTGAGCAGAAACTTGCTTTACCAAGAAGTTCTCTTCTAATAATGAAAGATAACTGAAGAAAGAAGCTTTCCAGGAAAGGCTGCTGCCTTTTGTGGGTGGGGGCAAGCCCAGGATGTCCTTGTGGTGCATCATATTGGAAACATACCTCCTTAAATCAGGACAGGCTGAGGGGGGACCTGCTGGAGAGGAGCTCTGTGGAGAAGGACCTGGGGGTCCTGGGGGGTGACAGGGTGGCCATGAGCCAGCAGTGTGCCCTGGGGGCTGAGAGAGACAATGGGATCCTGGGGGGCATCAGGAGGAGTGTGGGCAGCAGGTCACAGGAGGGGATCCTCCCCCTCTGCTCTGCCCTGGGCAGGCCCCACCTGGAGTGTTGTGTCCAGTGCTGGGCTCCCTGGGATCAAACAGACAGGGATCTCCTGGAGAGAGCCCAGAGGAGGGACACAGAGATGCTGAAGGGCCTGGAGCATCTCCCCTGGGAGGAAAGGCTGGGTGAGCTGGGGCTGTTCAGCCTGGAGAGAAGCAGACTCAGGGGGGACCTTATTAATGTCTATCAATATCTGAAGGATGGGATGCAGGGGAATGGCCAGCCCCTTCTCAGTGTCTGTGGGGACAGGACAAGGGGCAATGGCTGCAAGTTGGAGCACAGGGAGTTCCACAGCAACCTGGGGAAGAACTTTTCCCCAGTGAGGGTGAGGGAGCCCTGGGCCAGGCTGCCCAGGGGGTGTGGAGTCTCCTTCTCTGGAGAGATTCCAGCCCCACCTGGATGTCTATCTGTGCAATATGAGCTGGGGAGCTGCTTTGGCAGGGGGTTGGACCCCATGAACTCTTGAGGTCCCTTCCAACCCCTGTGACTCTCTAATTCTGATCTGCAGTGATACACAAGCCCAAGGAAAAAGGATAGAAATGCTGAAGGGAAACACAGTTAGAAGGTAATTCTCTCCCACTTGTGGCTCTCTATCCTGATGGCAGCTTTCCTCTTCTGCTTTCGTGGGAGGTCCAGGAGTTGCCATGAAATGAAGTGAAGGTTATTGTTAGCTGCCTACAGTATGATGCAGTAGGAGAGCTGCTGCAGCTCCTCTGATGTGAGGAGCTCTCCCTGTGCTGTTGCCAGAGTATCTGGCACAGGCTATGAAAACGTCCTTCCTGTCCTCTCAGGGCTGCTGGGAAATAATATCTTGAGATGTGAAGGTGCAGCAATGCAGAGCATGTGTGGCCAAGTCAGGAATTGATCTCTGCCCTTCCCCAGGGAGTGCTGCAGTTGCAGCCTGTGTTTTCTCTGCAACCCTGCCTCTGTGTGCTTCTCAATGGGTGTGCTCTTGGCACACGTGTGCTTTGGGCACAGATTCACACTTGCTGTGTGGCAGAAGCCATGCTGACATCAGGCCCCTGGGCCATGTGTTGCAGGATTGGATTAAAGCCTCTTTTTTGGAGCAAGATGCTCGTAGCATCTGGTTTGCTTCATGAGTTTGCAGGAAGGAATGGTGCACCAGTGATGGGTGAGCTCATGGGTTAAAAATAGCCCAGCCCTCCCTGGCTGAGTTTCCCCAAGCACAGACCTTGTGAGCACGTTCACCCACCCCATGGTGGAGCTGGAAAATAGCTGGTGCTCTGATGAGGACAGGTAGATCTGAGCTTCACAGAATCACAGTCACCAGGCTGGAAAAGACCTTTGAAGATCATCAGGTCCAACCAATCCCACCCTAAGCTGAACCAGATCCCTGAGCACCTCATCCACCCTTTGTTAAACACACCCAGGGTGGGGGACTCAGCCCCTCCCTGGGCAGCCTGTGCCACAGCCCCACAGCTCTGCCAGGGAAGAACTTTGCCCTCCCATCTGCTCTGCCCCTGCCCTGGGGCAGCTTGAGCCCATTGCCCCTTGTCCCATCTCCTGTCCCCTGGCTGAAGAGACCATCCCCCACCTCTCTGCACCCTCCTGGCAGGGCAGGGGAGGTGGGGAGAAGGTCTCCCCTCAGCCTCCTCTTCTCCAGGCTGACCACCCCCAGCTCCCTCAGCTGCTCCTCAGAGGATTTGCCCTCCAGCCCCTTCCCCAGCCTGGTTGCCCTTCTCTGGACTCACTCCAGCCCCTCCATGTCCTTCTGATGCTGAGGAGCCCAGAACTGGACCCCGCCCTCGAGCTGCAGCCTCCCCAGTGCCCAGCCCAGGATTCATTCATTCATTTCCTGTTGGGAATGTGCTGTGTTTGCTGCCTGTTTGGTGTTCCTGAGGCTCTAACAGGCAGTTCACCCCACAACATGCCTGTGTGAGCTTACAAACAGCAATCTGGCACGCTGCTCCTGAGGGTGGGAGAGTAAAACCATGGTCTCCTGAGCTATCTAATTGCACAGCTGTTCCTGGGGTGAGATCTGAGCTTGTATCTCCTTCTCTAAGCTAAATGATGCTTGCAGGGTGTGCATGTGCCTTTGGTGCTCAGCTCCAACAGCAGCAGCAAGATCAGCTTGGAGCTTGTCCCCAGGAGGTGCAGAGTGCTGTCAGAAGATGCTGTGCCCTGCTCTGGGTGGGCTCTCCCCAAGCATCACTTTCTGTTCCAGCAAGGTGAATCTTTGCTTTGATGGGATAGACCTGTTTTGGGGACTTCACTGCTGTCCTGGAGTGTGTGTGGAAGTTACTCAGGTGGGGTAGGAAACTTAGACTTCCAGAGTGGTTTAAAATGCTTCCAATGAATGCCTGTGCTCAGTGCTGATGTGAGGGGGCCCAGAAGAGTGGGCCTGCTGCTGTGTGTGCCTCCTCTGAGATCCACCTGCCAAGGCAGCAGTGCCTGGCCTGAGTCTCTGAAGGACCCATTGCTTTTTGACTTGGGAAATGCTTCAGAGCTGAAGCCCTTCTCTGCAGGGCTGAGCAGAGGGAGCTGGCTCCATGGGAGATCCTTGCCCTGTGCCTGCAGCATGTTCTCATCAAGGTGTTTGTGGCTCCTGTTGATCTCTGGGCTCTGCTCTAGTAACTCTCTATGAACTTTGGGAAGAAGTATCTGGTACCAGGGGATATGCAAATGCCTGGTGGCATGAAAGGGACAGGGAGGTTCTTGAAGGGTCCTTTTAGGTGAGAAGGGCCTGTGAAAGCCTCTGTGTGTGTGTGTGTGTGTGTGCACTCCTGCTCACACACCTCCATAGGACACTGTAGCACCTCTTGTGAGGTGGGGCACACGTGTGGGGTGTGCACAGGGGATGAGGAATTTGGAATAAGCAGCCCTCTGGGATGCAGGGCAAACAGGCAGGTGTTGGCTGGAGGGATGAGGTGGGGAGGCCCCAGCTGGAGTCTTGTGTCCAGAGCTGGGGCCCAGGACAAGAGAGATGTGGGGCTTTTGGAGAGGGGTCAGAGGAGCCAGGGAGATGCTCAGAGGGCTGGAGCAGCTGCCCTATGGAGAGAGGCTGAGGGAGCTGGGCTGGGTCAGCCTGGAGAAGAGAGGGCTGGGGGGGGACCTCACTGCAGCCTGCCAGTCCTTGAAGGGAGCGAAGACACAGGAGGGGAATCAGCTTGTTAAAGGGCAGAGACTGGCAGGACAAGGGGGCTGGAGTGAAGCTGGAGGAGGGAAGGGTGAGAGGAGAGATTGGGGGGAAGTTATTTGCAGAGAGAGTGGGGAGGGGCTGGAACAGGCTGCCCAGAGAAGTAGTGGGTGCCCCATCCCTGGGGGTGTTCAAGGCCAGGTTGGATGGGGCCCTGGGCAGCCTTGTGTAGCTCCAGGCCTGGAGGTTGGTGGCCCTGCCTGTGGCAGGGGGTTGGAGCTCTGTGATCCTTGGGGTCCCTTCCAACCCATGCCATTCCATGAGTCTATGATTCTGTCTGGGGAGAGAGTTGGGGTCAGGGCAGGAGAAGAAGCTCATGTGGCTCAGTGACTGGGATGGAAAGGTTCTGTCTTTGTAGGATCCCTGTTCCTTTGGCTGCACTTCTGCAAATGTCCCATTAGGCAATTTAAGCACTTGAGGGGGATCCACTGAACTCATCCCACATCTCTGTGCCTCAGTTTCCCCTTGCAGTGCAGATAGCAGCAGGAGGATGCTTTTATCTGTGTTGGGGAGCAGCTGCTGGGGACACTGGCTGCTGTGTGCTGAGTATTCCCTGGGAATTCCAGCATGTGCTGCTTGCAGAGCTGAGTGTGACTGAAGCTCTGTGGTGGCTGGATGTTCATGACAGGCCTTTTACAAGTAAGTCAGGGGATTTAAGATGCCATAACAAGCCAGCCCCAGTTATCAACTGGGGTGCCAGAGGGTGGAGGATAGACAGTGTGGTGGAGAGAGAGAGAAGGGGCAGTGCAGCCTTGTCCTGGGGAGCCTTGACTGCTTATTTCTGGTAAGGAGAATTGAGCTGAAGTCAGGGGCTTTCTTTTGGCCTTTTCCTGTTGCTTTTGAGTCAGTAGATGCACTTACAGATGGGAGTGAGTTTCTCCTTCTCTCTGTCCCCAATTACCAGGTGTAGCTGTGCTGTGGACACACACCATGTGTACTGGGTGTACAACCTGTGGTTCCCTGCATGTTTAGTTCCTCTTCCCCTCCCTGCAAAGCAGACACACAGGTGGTGGAAGAAAGACTTCCCAGTTTATTCTGCAGATGGGAAACTGAAGCCCATGAAGATGCAGTGGTTTGCTAATGGCTGTGGAAGAAGGCAGTGAGGAGCCTTGTGTTAAATGCAAACACAACTCCTTGTCTGGGGCTCCAACTGCTGTGTCATTAATGTTCATGTCACTGGAGGAATAACCCTGGATCAGGACAGGCTGGGGGGGACCTGCTGGAGGGGAGCTCTGTGGAGAAGGACCTGGGGGTCCTTGGGGGCTGACAGGGTGGCCACGAGCCAGCAGTGTGCCCTGGGGCTGAGAGAGACAATGGGATCCTGGGGGGCATCAGGAGGAGTGTGGGCAGCAGGTCACAGGAGGGGATCCTCCCCCTCTGCTCTGCCCTGGGCAGGCCCCACCTGGAGTGTTGTGTCCAGTGCTGGGCTCCCTGGGATCAAACAGACAGGGATCTCCTGGAGAGAGCCCAGAGGAGGGACACAGAGATGCTGAAGGGCCTGGAGCATCTCCCCTGGGAGGAAAGGCTGGGTGAGCTGGGACTGTTCAGCCTGGAGACAAGCAGACTCAGGGGGGACCTTATTAATGTCTATCAATAGCTGAAGGATGGGATGCAGGGGGAATGGCCAGCCCCTTCTCAGTGTCTGTGGGGACAGGACAAGGGGCAATGGCTGCAAGTTGGAGCACAGGGAGTTCCACAGCAACCTGGGGAAGAACTTTTCCCCAGTGAGGGTGAGGGAGCCCTGGGCCAGGCTGCCCAGGGGGTGTGGAGTCTCCTTCTCTGGAGAGATTCCAGCCCCGTCTGGACACCGCCCTGTGTGCCCTGTCCTAGGGACCCTGCTTTGGCAGGGGGTTGGACCCCAGGGGCTCTGGAGGCCCCTTCCCACCCCTGGGATTCTGTAGTGTGTCAAGGAAGTTTTTACCATGGCTCAGGGGCCTGTGTCACATAGTGCAGCCTCAGAGCAGAGCCTGTCCATGCTCCTGGGAGGTGCCTGGCTGCCTTTGCTTCTGCTCGCTGAGGCTCAGCGTGGCCATGCAGTACCTCAGTGAGCCCCTGTGCTGCTGCCACCCGAGGAGAGCTGCCAGGGCCTGGCACAGGCTGCCCAGGGAGGGGCTGAGTCACCCCCTGGATGTGTTTAACAGAGGGGAGATGAGGTGCTCAGGGATCTGGTTCAGCTTAGGATGGGATTGGTTGGACTTGATGATCTTCCAAGGTCTTTTCCAACCTGGTGACTCTGTGATTGAGAGATGCATCACCATGCCAGCAGCTGCAGTCTTACATCCTGAGAGTGATCCTGAAAAGCCAGTATCTTCTAAGGCCACAGGAGACACAAGCTCAGCCTTGCTGGCCTGGGGTTTGGCAGAACATGTGACAGGGTTGAGCATGTGTTGGGTTTTTAACAATGAAAGTGATGCTGGTTTCAGAGTGGGGCAGAGGGTGGGTTTCTGCCTGGTGTTTTAAACTTGAGAACCACTTGTACCTTTGAAGGTTTTTCTGCCACAGAACAGGCTAGGAATGCCCAGATTAGTATATTATATGTTAACTTGGCATTCTCAAGCAGTTCTGTAAGTTCCTTTAGGCTGAATGAATTCAATGCCTGATAATTATGGGGCTTGGGAATACAGTTGCAAGACTGTGGGCTCTGGACCCCCCCCGGATGCCTGCCAAAGGAACACAGGCATATGCCTGTTCCTATCTCTGTCCTTCCTCAGCTCTCTATGTGTGGGGACAAACTCAAAGCCCAGCTTCATGTAGAGCTGTCTCTTCAGGGTTTGGTTGTTGGGTTTCTGATTTTTCCCTGTGCTGAATGCTGGATACTGGATGCACCTGACTGTACCTGATGGTTTGAATTCCCAGAGAGCTGCCTGGTGGGAAGGTAGGGGCTTCTTTCTGTGCTTGGCATGTACTGAGGAGTTGAAAAGTTCATCACTGTCATAGACTGGCATGGGTTGGAAGGGAACCCAAGGGTCACAGAGCCCCAAACCCCTGCCACAGGCAGGGCCACCAACCTCCAGGCCTGGAGCTACACAAGGTTGCCCAGGGCCCCATCCAACCTGGCCTTGAACCCCCCCAGGGACGGGGCACCCACCCCCTCTCTGGGCAGCCTGTTCCAGCCCCTCACCACTCTCTCTGCAAAGAACTTCCCCCTAGTCTCTCCTCTAACCCTTCCCTCCTCCAGCTTCACTCCAGCCCCCTTGTCCTGCCAGTCTCTGCCCTGTAACAAGCTGATTCCCCTCCTGCTCATAAGCTCCCTCCAGGGACTGTCTTCAGGGTTTGATTGGCACATCCTCTTCTAGAGGAATATTCTGTAGTCCTTACGTTGTGTTTTCTTACTCCTCATCAGGGTGGCAGTTCTGTGGCTCAGGAGGACCCCTCTAGTTGTCTGGGAGACCTGAAAAGGATGAGATTCCTGGGTTTAATCAGAAGAAACTTGTTTGACCTGAGTCTCCATAGCTGTCACCCAGCTCTCCCAGCACTGTGGTAGCTGTGAGCTGAAGCCTTCACTACAGTGGATCTGTCAGGGTCTCTCCTGTGCTTTCTGGGCTCAGTAGGGGTGTCTGGGTGCTGCCATAGTAATCAAAATTCCTAAATGTCTAACTTGCCTGTTGCCATGAGCTCTCTTTGCATCCTTGCATAATTGCTTCCCAAACAGTTTGCTGTTACCATAGCACATGAAGGCTCCAGTAAACCCCCTCTGGCTGGTCCTTGTGAGTGAGTCCAGTTAAAAACCAGTCCCAGTCCTGGCCAGCTTAGTCTTGCTTTTTGCTTCCTCCCCACCTCCAGCTACAACCTGCTCTCAGCTCAGCTAGTTTGGGGTTGGTTTTTTCGCTCCTGTCAGCATGATTCACTGCTTCCTTGCCTTTCCAGCAAAGCTTTTCAGCTGCATGCAGTTGCTGCAGCTTCTTGCTGGCTTAGCAGTTCCCAGTCATGTTCACTCAAAACCAGTCATGCTCCACAGCATGTTTATGCCATTGCTAATTTCACTTGGAGATGAAGGAGGTCTCAGATGCTCTTAGCAGCTGCTTGGAATAATAGCAGCTGAAATGTGCTGTTCAGGAGGCTGACTGATAATTAACCCAACAATTTTTGTATTTAAGCTGGGAGTTACTCATGACCCATTAATTTTTATTCCTTCCCTGGTCTTAGAGTGGAACTTGGAGGACTAAAATTGTCACAGTAGAGAGAATCATAGTATCATAGAATGGCAGTCACTGAGCCACATGAGCTTCTTCTCCTGCCCTTACCCCAACTCTCTCCCCAGACAGAATCATAGACTGGTCTGGGTTGGGAGGGACCCCAAGGGTCACAGAGCTCCAACCCCCTGCCACAGGCAGGGACACCAACCTCCAGGCCTGGAGCTACACAAGGCTGCCCAGGGCCCCAGCCAACCTGGCCTTGGACACCCCCAGGAATGGGGCACCCACCCCCTCTCTGGGCAGCCTGTTCCAGCCCCTCACCACTCTCTCTGCAAAGAACTTCCCCCCAATCTCTCCTCTCTCCCTTCCCTCCTCCAGCTTCACTCCATCCCCCTTGTCCTGCCAGTCTCTGCCCTTTAACAGGCTGATTCCCCTCCTGTTCCTCTGCTCCCTTCAGGGACTGGCAGGCTGCAGTGAGGTCCCCCCACAGCCTTCTCTTCTCCAGGCTGACCCAGCCCAGCTCCCTCAGCCTCTCTCCATAGGGGAGCTGCTCCAGCCCTCTGGTCAGACTGAGTGTGCTGTGCCAAGTAATGTGCTTGGAGGCAGTGTGTCCTGCTGCACAGCGATCCAACACAGCTCCATCAGCTTTGGGTTTCCCAGTCTGCCTGTCAGGGAGGAGCAGAGGGGATGCACAAGGCTGTGAAGTGGGGCCGGTGCCCAGCACATCTCCCCACGTGCTTCCTGCTGTGTGGCTCAGTCCAGTCCCACAGCCCTGGGCAAGCTGCTGTTTGTTAGGAAATTGGTGGTACAAACAGTGTGAGACTTGAATACCCCCAAGTGAAGGTGTGCAGGCCGTGTGCTCACTCTGTTCTTGGAGCATGGGTAGCATGACAAGCTGTTACTGCCCTTGGACTAAAGCTTTTGGAAAGGGAATGCAGGGTTAATGCCCAAGATGCATCTTGCCCACTGATGATTTTAGGCTTTGATGATGCTGTTCTGTGGCAGAGATGGATTTCCTTGGCTTTACTTTCCCCCTGCCCCTTTTTCTCCCCTCCTTTCTCTGCTACCTTGTGATACATAGCTTCAGTTTGTGACTTTCCACAGGGAACCAGCTGGGAGTTGAAGGGAATCATTTAGGGGAGAGGAATGGCTCTTCAAAGACCTGTAATGAGGCAGGATCCTGAAAGATGCTGTGTTCCAGCCCCTGAGGGGAGCTTATCAGCAGGAGGGGAATCAGCTTTTTAAAAGACAAGAGACTGGCAGGACAAGGGGGATGGAGTGAAGCTGGAGGAGGGAAGGGTTAGATTAGATATTAGGGGGAAGTTCTTTGCAGAGAGAGTGGTGAGGGGCTGGAACAGGCTGCCCAGAGAGGGGGTGGGTGCCCCATCCCTGGGGGTGTTCAAGGCCAGGTTGGATGGGGCCCTGGGCAACCTTGTGTAGCTCCAGGCCTGGCGGTTGGTGGCCCTGCCTGTGGCAGGGGGTTGGAGCTCTGTGACCCTTGGGGTCCCTCCCAACCCAGACCAGTCTATGATTCTAAGCTGGAAAGAGATGAAGCTGAACAGCTTTAAACCAGACCTATCCAAACAAACCTCAGAGAAGTGAGGAAGAGGCAGTGCTGCTTTTTCTGTGTCACCAGTGCAGTGCCAGGCTTGTGGCTGTATGAATGCCCTGTGGCTGCTTCCAGTTGTGGCTAATAAACTGTGATGCTTCTGGCTGTGCTCTTGTGCATGATTTAGGCACTGGTGGCTGTGGCTGCCACACTGCCAGAGCTCCAGTGTCCTGCCTGCTTCAGAAGGGCCTAGAAGAGGGTGGAGCCTGTGAATCTAAATCTGTCTTGTCATGGCCTAGATATTGCAGCAGTGACACTAAGCAAGGGCCCTATAATGATGTGGTAATATTGGATAATCACATTAGGATTCTCAGCTATAGTAAAGCTGTGTAGGGCTCGCTGTGTCCCTGCTTTGTTCTTGGCCAGGATGTGACCCACAAGCTCCACATGAGCCTTAGTTTTACTGGGGAGAAATGCTGAGATGTGCTGGATGCTCTCTGAAGCCTTGTGAGGTGCTATTTACAGCCTGGAGCTTAAGCAGTGCTGCAGCTGGAGCTGGGAGAGCTGCTGTTTCCTTGAGCTGGTAGTGAGAGGAGTTCCCAAACAGCAGGGTTTGCCTGCACACAGGGGCTCTGCAGTGCTGATGCAGATCTCTGCCTTGGTGCTGTGCTCTCTGCTGGGACTGGAGATACCTTGGTAGCTGGTTGGGGTTTTTTTCCCTTGTTTTTTTCTCTTGTCCTTTCCCTGTTCCCACTAAATCAGTTGTGTTTTGGATCCAGCACAAAGCTGACCCAGGGGCTGGGCTTTCTGTGCCCAGTGAACTTGCTCAGTAGGGAGCTGCCTCACAGAATGTTGCTGGCCAGGAGCAGAGGCTCTTCTGTTAAGCCAGTAGGACACCTAAACTGCATTGCTCATATCATAGAATCCCAGGGGTGGGAAGGGGCCTCCAGAGCCCCTGGGGTCCAACCCCCTGCCAAAGCAGGGTCCCTAGGACAGGGCACACAGGGCGGTGTCCAGACGGGGCTGGAATCTCTCCAGAGAAGGAGACTCCACACCCCCTGGGCAGCCTGGCCCAGGGCTCCCTCACCCTCACTGGGGAAAAGTTCTTCCCCAGGTTGCTGTGGAACTCCCTGTGCTCCAACTTGCAGCCATTGCCCCTTGCCCTGTCCCCACAGACACTGAGAAGGGGCTGGCCATTCCCCCTGCATCCCATCCTTCAGCTATTGATAGACTTTAATAAGGTCCCCCCTGAGTCTGCTTCTCTCCAGGCTGAACAGCCCCAGCTCACCCAGCCTTTCCTCCCAGGGGAGATGCTCCAGGNCCCCCCAGGTCCTTCTCCACAGAGCTCCTCTCCAGCAGGTCCCCCCCAGCCTGTCCTGATTCCAGCAGTTATTCCTCCCCAGGTGCCAGACTCTCCACTTGCTTTTGTTGAATCTTATGTGCAAGTTTACTCTGAGGAGACTTGTTCTCTCCAGCTTGGATATGAGCTGAGTGGAGAATTTCTTGCTGGTTAAAATGGTTATTGTGGGTGGAAGAGGACAGAGCCTCATGCCTAAACCTTGACCCCCCTGGAGCTGGAGGGCTGCATGTGTTCCTTCAGCTCAACAAGGGAAGCACAGGGCCCTGCACCTAAGGGAGGAATGACCCCAGGCACCAGGACAGTTAGGGGATGACCTGTTGGGAAGCAGCTCTGTGGACAAGGACCTGGTGGACAATGAGCTCTCCATGGCCAGCAGTGTGGTCAGGAAGTGGTTCTTGGGGGTCATGAGAAGAGCGTGAGCAGCACGTCAGGAGAGGCTCCTCTCACTCTCTGCTCTGCCCTGGTGAGGCCACACCTGGAATATTGGGTCCAGTTCTGGGCTCTGCCCAGATCAAGACAGGGAACAACTCCTGGAGAGGGTCCAGGGGAGGGGTGTGAGGATGATAGGGGGGCTGGAACATCTCTTTAATGAAGAAAGGCTGAAAGAGCTGGGGCCACTTACCCTGGGAAGGCTGAGAAGGGATCTGATCAATGCTTCCACATACCTGAAGGGTGGGTTTCTAGAGGAAGGGGCCAGGCCCTGTGGCAGGAAAAGGGGCAATGGGCACAAACTGGAGCACAGCAAGTTCTGCCTGAACATCAGAAAACTACTCTGAAAGTGCCAGAGCCCTGGGCCAGGCTGTGCAGAGCAGCTGCTCCTCTGCAGAGACCCCAGACCCCCCTGGATGCTGTCCTGCCTGGCCTGCCCGAGGTGATCCTGCTTCAGCAGGGGCTTGGACTAGCTGATGTCCCAAGGTCCCTTCCAGCCCTTCTGCTGTTGGGTGAGCCTCTGAAGGTGTCATTCCCTCAGCCACAGCCTGGCTGTGTGACACAAGAGGATTGAATGTGAGTTCATGACCTGCTCTACTTGGAACTGGTGGTGGTATGAATGTGAACTGGGTGGTGATCTCACAGGCTGTGTTGCTTTCCTCTGGCAGTAGGACCAAACCTCTGAAGCCTTTAATCAGAGGAAGCAGGCTGTGTGCATGCTTGCTCTGCAGGAGGAGGAGCTGGGTTGGTGATTTGGTGGGGCTGCTGCTCAGCAAAGTTTGAATTTTCTTCAAGAGTTTGTCTTACTGCAGGAGGATGCTGCCCTGGGCAGCTGGACACACACACACTGTGCCAGTGTTCTTCACTCTGAGCATCTCCCTGGCTCCTCTGACCCCTCTCCAACAGCCCCACATCTCTCTTGTGCTGGGGCCCAGCTCTGGACACAGGACTCCAGCTGGGGAGAGCAGAGAGGGACAATCCCCTCCCTGTCCCTGCTGCCACCCCTCTGCTGATGGAGCCCAGGATCCCATCGCCCTTCCCAGCTGCCAGAGCCACTGCTGGCTCAGGGGCAGTTCCTCACCCACCAGAACCCCCAGGCCCTTCTCAGCAGGATGATGTGGTGATGCCCAGAGGTGGAGAACATGCAGTGTCTGTGTGTCACCTGGCTGTGGCTGTGACCACGGGGCAAATAAGTGACGGGAACTGTGTTTTAGCAAAGCTTTGGCACTGGTGAGCTGCAAACACCCCGGGCGAGGGATCACCCCC
>VZTU01017677.1:74702-85653 GCA_013400835.1 Zapornia atra | reverse complement strand
AGGGATGACCCCCTGCAGCTGGATCACAGCATTCTTCCTTGGGAGGGGGAGGAGGGAATTGAGGGAGCCTGCCCCTTGTACTTAATAATGTCAACACTGAGGAAGTTCTTCTGGCTTGTGAGATAAGGCAAAACATGACATAACTCTTGATGGATAAGAACCAGTGAGCATTCAGAGTGTGTGAATGAGGAGTGCCTTCCTGCCTGGTTCAGCAAAGCACTTAAAAGTTAAGTCCCTGATAGCACAACCTGAGCTTCAGATGCTTTGCTGGCTGGCTCTGGAGGCTGAATATTCCTAGGGCAATTGCTGAGGACATCTGAGGAGCACTTGGCTGTCCCTCAGCTGTGCTACTAAAAGCACAGTGGGTTCTCTTCCCTGCAGAGCTTGGAGGTGGAGGAGGTAGAAGTAAAACACAGCAAGCTGGCAGCAAGTCAGTGGAAAACCACATGCATTGTTTGTCCAGCCCAGAAAAGAATCTCAGCCCTGAAGAATGAAGTTTTTAGTGGCATCCAGAAGGTTTTATCAGGAACTGTGGTAATTCCAGCTTTTGTTGGTGTGTTTGGAGCAGGGTGATGGAGGAAACCCAAAATGAAGCTGTGGGTTTAGTTTTAAGTGGGAATCAATGCTTTGATAGTTGGCTCTTTGGAGCCCAAGGATTTAATTGACTCTACTGACAAGAGGGGTGACTCTTCCTCCTCTAACAGACCTGTTCTTGCCTTGTCTGGGAAGGAAAATGAGGGATGTGATTGAAAACAGAACTGGAAGGTATTTGCAGGGGGATCACACATCTGAGCAGCAGAGATGGCTTTGTCTGTGGGATTGTAGAGCTCAAACACACAGGTCCACTCCAGGTCTCCTTTGCTCCTGCACAAAGAGAGCTTGGCATCTCTGGAGGTACTTTCAATGTGAGTTTGAAATGGAGGTGTCCCACCTTGTGTGTGGGTAAGGCTGTTCAGTGTTGTTAGCCTACCTGCCATCTCCTGCAGAGGGGGGTGGACCAGCATGGTGAGGTGACACACAAAGTACAGTGTGTTTTCCTGATGGGAAAAGGCCTTTGGTCCTGCAGATCCCATGAAACCTCTCCTGCTTTCCCTCTGTGGACAGGGCAGAGTCCAGCTCATCCTCTTTTGCACTATGATTAACTTGGGTGAGGTGGTTTGTTGAGTTGGGGCTTCAAAGGCTGCCTGGAGAGGGTGGAACTGGCTTCATTTTGGCTCAGCAGGAGCAAAGCAGACTGGTCCTGGGGCACAAGGCCCACCTGCAGGAACACCTTGTTCTCTTCACCTGGAGTGTTGTGTCCAGTGCTGGGCTCCCTGGGATCAAACAGACAGGGATCTCCTGGAGAGAGCCCAGAGGAGGGACACAGAGATGCTGAAGGGCCTGGAGCATCTCCCCTGGGAGGAAAGGCTGGCTGAGCTGGGGCTGTTCAGCCTGGAGAGAAGCAGACTCAGGGGGGACCTTATTAATGTCTATCAATATCTGAAGGATGGGATGCAGGGGAATGGCCAGCCCCTTCTCAGTGTCTGTGGGGACAGGACAAGGGGCAATGGCCTCAAGTTGGAGCACAGGGAGTTCCACAGCAACCTGGGGAAGAACTTTTCCCCAGTGAGGGTGAGGGAGCCCTGGGCCAGGCTGCCCAGGGGGTGTGGAGTCTCCTTCTCTGCAGAGATTCCAGCCCCGTCTGGACACCGCCTTGTGTGCCCTGTCCTGGGGACCCTGCTTTGGCAGGGGGTGGGACCCCATGGGCTCTGGAGGCCCCTTCCAACCCCTGGGATCCTATAATTCTGTGACTCTATGAAATCAAATACACTTCCTTGAGCTTTTAACTCTCTCTCCAGCAGCTGTTCCCCCTGGTTAACACCTCCCCCTTGCACACTGTGTGCACACCCCCAGCTCCTCAGCCCCAGGGACCCCCCTGTGCCTGTCAGAGCCTCAGACACAACCACTTTCTCCTTCCTTAGTCCCATCCAACCCCCAACTTTGCTAAATCTGGGCAAAGTTGAAAGGAAATAGATGAAAGACAAATTGACATGCAATGATGATGAAGCACTGCCAGCTGCCCATTGCAGGACTGTTTATTTCTGTTCTCAGAGAACAGCCAGCAAGACAACAGCCAGCAAGACAACCCTTCCAGCAGGCAGGAGCTGCCAGCTCTAATGCAATACACCAGCACCCAGACAGGGGGGAGATGGGCCAGGATCTGTGTGCCTCCAAGCCAGCCAAGGTCAGCTGAAGAGCCTGGGCTGCCTCAAGTGAAGTTAGAAAGCTGTGCCACACATGGCCAGGGAGGCTGGGTCAGAGCTTGGACTCTCCATAATCCAGGCACTGGGAACATCCTCCTGTCTTTGCTGGGAGAGTCTTTTCTCCCCCCCAGTTACATGGATGGAAAGCAAAAGGCAAGAGGCCAGGCCAGGTGCAACAGGGCAAATAACTCCAGAGGCTTTGCAAGCACTGGGGAGAAGTGAGAACTGAGCCTGGGGACAGGCTCAGAGGACAGTTCACCCTCCCAGTCACAGCTGGGATTTCAATGGGGAATCATATCCTGGGCTGCATCAAAGGGATGGTGGCCACTCTGCCACCTTGAAGCCATTCACCTGCCTTGGAGGCCTGGAATCCTCTTGCAACCAGAGGCTCCAGCAGTGCTGAGCTGGGAACAGGCACAGGATGCTGCCTCCCAGCAAGCTGCACTAACAGGTCCTGTGGTGAGGAGCTGTACAGGGCTGCTCCTTCCACCCCCTGAGCTCAGGGAGTGCTGCTCCAGCAGATGAGCAGTGTACCCTCAACAGGCACGAGCACCCTCCAGCACAGCCCAGACCCACCTTGTCCTTCCTGGTGGTGGTGGGAAGCCCTCAGAGATGGCTTCTCCTGCCACCTGCCTTCCTACCAACAGGAGGATTGTGTCTTCACACACAGTCACCTGCTCAGCTCATTGAGCTGCATTTCAGTCCCACCACAGATCTCCAAACAGACTCTATCAGGTAAGAGGAGAGAATCCCAGAATTCCAGGGGTGGGAAGGGGCCTCCAGAGCCCCTGGGGTCCCACCCCCTGCCAAAGCAGGGTCCCTAGGACAGGGCACACAGGGCGGTGTCCAGACGGGGCTGGAATCTCTCCAGAGAAGGAGACTCCACACCCCCTGGGCAGCCTGGCCCAGGGCTCCCTCACCCTCACTGGGGAAAAGTTCTTCCCCAGGTTGCTGTGGAACTCCCTGTGCTCCAACTTGCAGCCATTGCCCCTTGTCCTGTCCCCACAGACACTGAGAAGACTTGCCCCCTTGGATTCCTTGTTGTGCCTAGGTGGAGCTGGAAGCTCTGGAGCTCAGCACGTATTGGGGATGCTCCTACTGCAGCTCTCTTGTCTCCTGAGTGTCCTCCCTCTTCTGACCATGCTCTGAAGGCTGATGGAAGTGGGGACAGGGTCAGAAGCAAGGACCAAGAGGTTTCTTTGTTAATGAGGAGGATGATTTTGTGTCTCCTGCAGGTGGATTTGCAATAGTGTTTCTTGTGAGGACTAACAATGGGATGAAGTGTGCCCTGAAGAGGATGTATGTCAATAATGAATACGACTTGCAAGTCTGCAAAAGAGAAATCCAAATCATGGTAAGTCACCAGTAGTGCTGGGGCCTCAAACTGGGAGTGGAATGGTGTGAGAGCCTGGGTACCTTCTGCATGTGATCTGCATAGTGTCATGTCACAAGCTGGGGGGGTTGTTCAGTGAAGCTGGCTTTCTTTTGGAAACACTGAACTTCTGGAGCTGTTACACTGGGGGAGAAACTTTATCTTAAACTGGTCTGGGTTGGGAGGGACCCCAAGGATCACAGAGCTCCAACCCCCTGCCACAGGCGGCCACCAACCTCCAGGCCTGGAGCTACACAAGGTTGCCCAGGGCCCCATCCAACCTGGCCTTGGACACCCCCAGGGATGGGGCACCCACCCCCTCTCTGGGCAGCCTGTTCCAGCCCCTCACCACTCTCTCTGCAAAGAGCTTCCCCCCAATCTCTCCTCTAACCCTTCCCTCCTCCAGCTTCACTCCAGCCCCCTTGTCCTGCCAGTCTCTGCCCTGTAACAAGCTGATTCCCCTCCTGTTCCTCTGCTCCCTCCAGGGACTGGCAGGCTGCAGTGAGGTCCCCCCACAGCCTTCTCTTCTCCAGGCTGACCTAGCCCAGCTCCCTCAGCCTCTCTCCATAGGGGAGCTGCTCCAGCACTCTGAGCATCTCCCTGTCCCTCCTTTGCAGGCCACTCAATCTTACATTGAGTTACTTAAGATGTGAGTAATTTTAGTGGATGAGAAAAACATGGGAGCTGAAAAGGGAGAAGGGATTTCAGGGAAATGAGTGGAGGAAAAAGCTCCTCTGTCAACCCCACAACTGAGTAGAAAGGGAAGAGCTAAAGAGAGGTGAGCATGGTTGGAGGTGTTAGACTCCAGAGTCCAACAGTCTTTGGTTTGGGGTTCAAGTCTTCAGCTGTTTAGACTTCCTCAGCAAAGGCTGATTCTGATGTAACCATGTCTCAACTCAAACCAGTGCATGCACACATCATCTCCACCCTGAGATGAGTTTATATCACCACAGCTCCTGTTCTTTTGGGCTGGGATGAAGGTCATCTCTGTGGTGAGGCTGAGAGATTGAAGCCAGTGTTTGTGGGGTACAACCTGTCTGGGCTTTTGAAAGAGGGGAAACCTTAATAATGAGCATGGGGATAATCCCCAGGGCTGTTGGGTCCAAGGAGCTCTGTGGTAGGGAAGCTGGGTGTAAAATGAGGGTCTCACCAAAGAAAAAAGTGAGATTATCCCAGTAGATTCACTGAGTCTTGTTTGAAGCCTGGAAAACTTGGGAAGTGCCACATTTGAAGGGCTTGATGGACACTTGGAGCAGCTGTGAGCTGGGAAAGGAAGGATAAAGTCCTCATCCTGCTTGTTTAGGACACAAGGTAGAGGTTTGGGGGTAGATGATCTTCCTTACCAGAAGCTTTTACCTGTAGAAATTCTGAGTGTGGTTTTAATTAGGTTAATAGCTTTAAAGCTAACTTCTGGAGGCTGTGTGACAGCACAGTGAGGCTTCTGGGTATGTCTTATCATCACTGTAGCTAATGCTGCATGGGGAAAGTTGAGATTAGATCTTCCATCAGAGGTTTTAGCTGTGCTTACAGAGCTTCTTCACTTGGGTTTTGCTTGCTGGTGTTTGCCAGTATCTCCTTGTCTTTGGTGCCTCTTTGAAAAGTGAGGGTGAGAAGCCTCCTGGAGAAGAGGAGGCTGAGGGGAGACCTTCTCCCCACCTCCCCTGCCCTGCCAGGAGGGTGCAGAGAGGTGGGGGATGGTCTCTTCAGCCAGGGGCCAGGAGATGGGACAAGGGGCAATGGGCTCAAGCTGCCCCAGGGCAGGGGCAGAGCAGATGGGAGGGCAAAGTTCTTCCCTGGCAGAGCTGTGGGGCTGTGGCACAGGCTGCCCAGGGAGGGGCTGAGTCACCCCCTGGGGGTGTTTAACAGAGGGGAGATGAGGTGCTCAGGGATCTGGTTCAGCACAGGATGGGATTGGTTGGACTTGATGATCCTAAAGGTCTTTTCCAGCCTGGTGACTCTGTGGTTGATTGATTGAGAGATTCCAGCCCCGTCTGGACACCGCCCTGTGTGCCCTGTCCTAGGGACCCTGCTTTGGCAGGGGGTTGGACCCCAGGGGCTCTGGAGGCCCCTTCCCACCCCTGGGACACTGTGAAAGGATATTTTCTGTGGAAAAGCTCTGGGCAGCTTTTCCTGGGCCATCTCAGGGAACATGTGCAACTCTGGAACAACACCTGCACAAGTTAACTCATCAGGCTGGGTGTTTCTCTGGGTTTGTCTTGAATCCTTGTGGAAGGAATTGGGGTAGAGACAGAGCTCAGGGTTGTTCAGGCTGTGCATGAGGATTGACCCCAGGTGACAGCAGCTTGTGGCTCTACAACAGAGCTAGGAAAGCCTCTCACTGTAGAGGAACCCCCCTCAACCACTGCTCACTCTGTATGGCTGCTTTATGCTTTGAATTTATCTTACAGAGGGACCTGTCTGGCCACAAGAACATTGTTGGGTACATTGATTCCAGTATCAACCCAGTAAGCAGTGGTGATGTCTGGGAAGTGCTGATACTAATGGACTTCTGTCGAGGTGAGTGTGGGCTCAACGTGCTGGTCAGGGCTCGGTTTGTCCCTCTTTGGTGCTCTCAGGAGACTTGCACAGCACCTTCCTTTACCAGCCAAACCTGTCTGCAGGCCTCTGGCCCTTCCTGGGCTGCCAAGGAGCTGTTCTGAACAGAGCAAAGCCTAAACTCAGTGTGGAGAAACAGATAGCATGAGGCTGTGTGGGCTCTGAGTGGGGTAGGTTCCACCTTTGCCCAGGGTGATCCTAGGTCCTTTCTGTTGCAAAGCAGAACCCTTAAGTAGGTGCTTCCACAGGTCTATCTACCCAAGAAGTGGCTCTTGTAGAGCTGCCAGGCTGTGGCATGAAATTATTCCTCACTTTATGCCATTTTTCAAGCTTTCTCCACTCCAGCCTGACTTAATGTTACTCTGGAAGAAGCTTGAACTGGGTAATGCAAAGCCAAACAGCATTCCTTCCTCCTCTGACCTTTTGGCTTGGGTGTCTCTAGCTGGACAGGCTCTTCCAGTCCTTCCCAGCTGTCCCCCAGCTTTGATCTCCTGTGGCTGGGATGTGGTGGTTGGCAAAGGGTGAGTGTGTTGTGCTCAGATGCCTCTCTCAGGAGCAGTGTTAAGCAACAATAATGCAGCCAAGTGACTGCCAAAGCCTCTGGCTGGTTTGGCTGATGGCAGCTCATGGAAATCAGTATTCTTGGGACTGTTTGGCTTTTAACTGAAGTGGAGAGCAAGAACTAGGTGCTGAAATGCCTTGAAACATGCACAGAAAGGCTTTCCCTTATGCCATGCCCTCTCTGCAGGAATCTGGACTGACTTGTGTGGGGTTGGTTTGCTGGTAAAAGGAAGAACTTTCCCTATAGCTTTGCTGAAGGAATCCTTGTGTATGTTCTCTGGAAGCTCAGACCTAAACCTCAGGAGGAGTGTTGGAAGAAATGGGCCTGGCAGGGCTGGTAAATCCACACTCTGCTCCACATAGAATCCCAGCCTGGTCTGGGTTGGGAGGGACCCCAAGGGTCACAGAGCTCCAACCCCCTGCCACAGACAGGGCCACCAACCTCCAGGCCTGGAGCTACATCACAGACTGTGCTGCAGAGGGAAAAGCAAACCATAGCAATTCACACTGCTTTAGCCTCCCCTCTGGGCCAGATTTTGGGCTAAAAATCAGTCTTTCTAAGGTGTTTCACCCAAAAGCAGCAGAACTGAAGGTGGCATCTCTCCCATGGCATGCTTCTGCCAGGTGCCCTGCTCAGCACTCACCTGCCTCCACCTCTCAGCCTGAAGCACAGGGCTTGCTGTTGCTGTTCCCTTGTTACTCTCCTGTGTCATCAGACAAACCACTGTGCCTTTGTGTGCAGAGCTGCACTCCTTTGAGCACAGGCTCTTCACAGCTGTACCATTTATTAAGCCAAACTTGTCTTTTGTGCTGTGGAAATCATTTTTCCTGAACATTTATGCTATGGAATGAGACCACCTTTCCTGGCCAGAGGTTTTCCTCTGTGCACACAGGGTGTTTTGAGGGGAGAACCACCTCAGTGTGCTTTGTTTTGTTGCTGTCAAGGCTTTTCAAGGATTAAAGCTGAGGCAAACTCAGGACTCATTCATGAAATTGCTTTCATTTGTCTGGAGTTTCCCTTACTGCAGATCTCTTGTCTGTGATTTTAGCCAGGCCATTCAGTTGTTTACAGGCTTTTTGAGTGTGTCTCTTTCTCCCTCCTCTTGCTTACATGTGGCAAACCACTTGGTAGGCTGTGAGTGCCCCAAAATCAGCCAGTTATTCCTCTAGCCTGGGGGAAAAAAGAGGTTCTTTTTGAAGAGAATAATCAGCATGGCTTGGTCAGAATTACAGCTGAGTGTGGAAACTCAATGTGTTGGGGGCCTTAAAAGCTGACTTGTTGCTCTCCAAGCATTGCTCAAAGATAAGAGGAGGTGTAAGGCCTGCTGGCAGGTAAGGAAAAGCCCCAGGGATTTAGGTGAGGGAATAAGAATGAACCCAGGTGAGTGAGCACCTCATAGAATCATAGAATGGTCTGGGTTGGAAGGGACCCCATGGATCACAATGCTCCAACCCCCTGCCACAGGCAGGGACACCAACCTCCAGGCCTGGATCTACACAAGGTTGCCCAGGGCCCCATCCAACCTGGCCTTGAACACCCCCAGGGACGGGGCATCCACTACTTCTCTGGGCAGCCTGTTCCAGCACCTCACCACTCTCTCTGGAAAGAACTTCCCCCTAATATCTAATCTAACCCTTCCCTCCTTTAGTTTTAATCCATCCCCCTTGTCCTTCCATTATCTACCCTTTTAAAAAGTTGAATCCCCTCCTGCTTACAAGCTCCCTTCACCTCAGAAAGCCTCTGGTGGAGCTTGGTGTGAGCTTGAAGTTTGAACCTTGAGCTTGAACTTCCCTGGAGCTGTGCAGCCATAGCTTGATGGGGGGCTAAGCTGAGGTGTGTCCTGGTACTCAGACCAGCCCTGGCTTTGTGCACCTGCCCTGATTCTTGGTGTCCCATCCCCTCAGGAGGCCAGGTGGTGAACCTCATGAACCAGCGCCTGCAGACGGGCTTCACGGAGAGCGAGGTCCTGCAGATCTTCTGTGACACCTGTGAAGCTGTGGCCAGGCTGCACCAGTGCAAAACCCCCATCATCCACAGGGATCTGAAGGTGAGTTGTGGGCTCCAGGGATGAGGAGGCTGCACGCTCCCTGCTGGAAGGTGTCTGCCTGCAGCCTACGCCACGCCAGACGGGCTCTGCTTACTGTGCCTCTGTCAGTGATGAGAAGTGGGTATTAATACCTCTCTCTATTGGAAGATAAAAAAAGAAATGAGCCTCTCCTTGCTGCTTACCATATGTTTGCCATCTATAGATCTACTTAAAAACCCACAAATGTTTGTGAAGAAGTCTGTTTTGCACAGGAGGTGAGCCAGAATGGATCTCATGAATTATTCACAGTGACTTTCTACCACCTGAAATGCTATTGATGTTAGAGAGGAGCTCACAAAAAGCATGCTGTACACTTGTTTCCTTGGACCCACCTTAAAAGGAGCCCTCCAGAGATGTTGGCCTTGGGGCAGAAGTCATTTGAAGCTTTTCAAACTGGGGTTACAGTGGAAGTGCCCTGTAGAACTGTGCTTAGTTGGGAGCAGAGCTAGGCCAGCAGGAAAGCTTTTGAAAAGCCCCATGGCTGTAATCAAACAAACAAACAAAAAGACTTTCCCTTTCCTCTCAACTGGCTCATAAAATGCCTGAATAATATATCCAGCCAAGGAGGAGGCTCCTGTGTACGTTTGAAATTCAGATGTGCTTTGTAGGTCAGGTTCTGTTTTCAGAGCCCTCCACTGATGTGGTTTCTTTTTTGCCACTGGCCACTGTTTTATAGGAGCAGAAGAAGCCACATGTACCAACAGGAGCCAGGTAGTGCAGGGGGAAAGAACAAACCCTCAGGGTGTGGTGTGCTTTAGGGTGTTTCCAGTGATTGTGGCTCCACTGCTTGGTTAGTTTGAGTAGACAAACCAAGTCTGACATCTGTTTCTCTGGACTGACACGGGTGGAGACTTACAAACATGAGGCCTGGGCATCCTGTGGGGGTTTGTACAGGCAAGGAAAACTGGGGTGAGGGTACCTGGCTTGGAACAGGAACCTTTACAGTTGACATTAACCCCTGGTGTTACCTTTTGGGGGAATCTCTGGGGTTTTTTTAAACAAAGAGCAGCCTTAGTGTAGCACATTAACAAACATTCTGGGACTGATGGCTCAGGGAGTTGATAGTGAGTGTTGAGTGTTGCTTTCTACACTGAGTTGCAGTTGCAGTGAGCAGTTCCAGTGTGAAGTCCAGCCTGCTGTTGTGTGCTCAGAGCAGTGGTGCTGGTGAGCTCTGGCTCCCAGTTGATGAGCTGCACCCAACATTGGAGCCTTGGCTCCTGTCTGCTTCCAGACGTGTTGCCCAGTTGCATCTTGCAGTCCCAGTTCTGAGTTGAATATTATCATTCCAAAAGAGATTAAGGGCTAGGAAAACCTTTGCCTAAGGACAGCATGCATCAGGTGGGTGTTCTTTCTGTTGGGGTGAACGTAACCCTGTTGTTGTTGGCCTTGCAAACAGCTGCATGGGGCTTGGTGGCTTCTTCCTCTTCCAGCTCTTCGATGTTGCTCACACACTGGAGGTTCCTGCCCAGAGAGCTGGGCCAGCAGAAGGCATCCTGTGCACAGGCTTTAAGCCCTTTCAGACAAGTGCAGCTGGGGTTGTTTCAGCAGGCTGGGGCTGTGAGTTTGAGGTACCCCAACAGGCTTTGCCTGAAGCAGACCAGCCTCTTGTTGGTACAGTCTCCACTCAGTGGGAAGTGACCTACAGCATCTTTAAGCAGCGTGCCTACAGGCACAAGTGGGCATCCCACTGCAAAGAAAGGCCACCAAAAAGATGCTGTGTCATCCCTGTGTCTGCTTAGTAAGACTTTCCTTCCTGATCTGCTGGTTAAGCCCCAGGTGCTGTGTCAGTCTGTCCCTGTGTGTGCACAGCTCAGGGATGTGCTGCACTGGGACTGATGCTAAAGTTCACATGCTTCCACTGCCACAGAAACAGCAGATGTTGGTTTCTCCCAGAGCCCCTGGGGAGCAGCCCTGTGAGAAGGGCCTGGGGGTTCTGGTGGGTGAGGAACTGCCCCTGAGCCAGCAGTGGCTCTGGCAGCTGGGAAGGGCGATGGGATCCTGGGCTCCATCAGCAGAGGGGTGGCAGCAGGGACAGGGAGGGGATTGTCCCTCTCTGCTCTGCCCTGGGGAGGCCCCAGCTGGAGTCCTGTGTCCAGAGCTGGGGCCCCAGGACAAGAGAGATGTGGGGCTGT
>VZTU01017677.1:45063-74516 GCA_013400835.1 Zapornia atra | reverse complement strand
ATTGGGGGGAAGTTCTTTGCAGAGAGAGTGGTGAGGGGCTGGAACAGGCTGCCCAGAGAGGGGGGTGGGTGCCCCATCCCTGGGGGTGTTCAAAGCCAGGTTGGATGGGCCCCTGGGCAACCTTGTGTAGCTCCAGGCCTGGAGGTTGGTGTCCCTGCCTGTGGCAGGGGGTTGGAGCTCTGTGATCCTTGGGGTCCCTTCCAACCCAGACCAGTCTATGATTCTAAACCATCAGGAAGCCCTAGGTGGGACCCTGAGGAGGCAGTGTGAGCCTGCTGGTGCCAGGCTTGCCTTGCATTGGCACCTGGACCTGTTCCTCTGGGTATTTTCCTCTCTCTCAGGACTCAGGGGCCGTTGCTGACACAGGGCATTCCCCAAGGAGTTTCTTTTTGTTCTCCTCTCTCTGGAGTAAGAATGCTGCCTCTATCTTTAGGTTAGGCCTTTTAATAGTGAAGAAGAAATGCCCAAACCTTTTTAGGGCTATTGATTGCATTACCTTGGCTGTAAAGTCTAAGTTGGATTTGATGCTGAGAAACTATAACTGCCCCAGAGGAGCAGGATTTAGGGAGGTGGAAATCTCTCTAGAGGGGATGATAATTTACACAGCTACCCTGCAGTTAGTGGCAGTTGTTTGTGTAAGGGGTTCATGTTTAACCTTGCCTTTGCAGTGTCTTTTCCTGTACTGTGTGGTGTTCAAAGCACCAGCTTTGATTTCTACAGCTCAGAGCTTTCTGGAGTGAGAGGTCCCCCTTCTCCCTGTGATGTTTCTGCTGGTCTGAACCCAGCTGGTACCAGGAGCAGATCGCTGCCTTGCAGATGTGTGGCTGTTTGGGGGTGGTTTTTTTGGCAGCAGGATACAGCTAAATACCATGTCAGTCAGCCCAGGGGATGCTGTTGATGAAGACAGATCTCAGTTCCTTTCCCTGCTCTCAGAAATAACCAGAAGGTTGTGCTCTCATGTTAAGGAATTAGCTGCTTCTGCAAGAGTCCTCCTAGTATCACTCTCCTCTGGTGTGAGGAGATCACCCTGTGCTCCAGGCAGCTCCCTGCCTTCCAGCACCCTTCCTGGTGGTGCCACATCTTGCCCTGATGCCACCAACAACCTTTGCCTGGAAGTGGTTTGGGTGGATGTGTGTTGTGTGGTGTGTTCAGCCCTCTGATGGTGTACAAACCCTTGTGTTGACTGTGTGAAGAGTAGAATCACAGAGTCACACAATGCAGAAGGGTGGAAGGGACCTTTAGAAGTCATCTGGACACTGCCCTGTGTGCCCTGTCCTAGGGACCCTGCTTTGGCAGGGGGTTGCACCCCATGGGCTCTGGAGGCCCCTTCCCACCCCTGGGACTCTGTGAGTGCTGTGCAAGCTGGATTGCAGCTTTCTGAGTTGGTCTAGAAGAGGCCACCTCCAGAATCCTTCTGCAAGAGCTTTCTCAGCCCTGGTAGCCATGGTTCTGGTAGTTTGGGTTGCTCTTTGGGTTTTGGGGGGCTTTTAAAAGTTATTTTCTTTTCTCCTGGTAGTTCCCAGACAGCCTTACTGGCTGGGTGTAATCCAGTGCTGATGCTTAACAAAACTTGCAGGAGGCTTTGGTGAGGAGTCGTGTCAGAAGCCACACTGAGCCAGATGAGGTGGAAGGATTCTTCTGGAAATGTTTGAGTGCTTGCAGGGAGAAAGGGAATGACACTGTCAGTGTTGATCTGCCAGGGAGAAGATCTGTGTGCAGTGCTTTATTCCAAGCAGATGGGTGGCAGAGGGGGGAAGGGGTGGTGTTTAACCCTTGGTTTCAAGTCAGTGTTTCTCCCCTTGGCTGCTTGAAGTGCTGACTCCTCCTTGTGAAGACTCCATGAGGAAGCCCAGTTCCAAAAGGTTTTGTTAGTGAGGACTTCCACAGTGATTTATTCTTATATTTAGGTACATGAGCAGTATGTTTCCTCCCACTGTGGTGTCTGAGCATTTGACATTGATTGAAGAGAAATACATGACAGTTGATGTGTGTTCCTTTAAGGGAACGTGCTGCTCCTGCCACTGGGACACAGGGAAAGAACTGATCCCAGCTTTTCCTGTGTCTGGTGTTGGGGGTGTAACATTTCAACAGCTTCCTAGCTGGATGCAGGATGGATTTTTGTCAGGGTGTGATTAAGTGTGAGCACTTAGGGGGAAGGCAGTGCCTCTGCTGATGTTCTTTCTTCCCTTCCACCCCATCTGTCCCAGGGGCATTTGTTCCAGTTGTCTGATTCAAGCTCCCAAATTAATCCTTGGAAGAAAGGGGTTGTCTTCTCAGCAGCCTGGGGAACCTCTGTTGATACAACCACTGTTCAGGGAGTACCCAGCACGTGCTGATAACAAGCAGCTAAAGTCAGAGTCAGAGCTGAGGTTTGTTCTGAACAAGACCTGAAGTGGCAGGTGAAACACAGGTGAAGAACTGGAGGGGTCACCATTTCATCAAGTGTAGAGGGGTTGTGCTGCCACCCCTTCCCCTCCTCTCTGCACTGCCAGACAGCCAGGGCACAGAGCTCTGAAAGAATCACAGAGTCACAGGGGTTGGAAGGGGCCTCCAGAGCCCATGGGGTGCAACCCCCTGCCAAAGCAGGGTCCCTAGGACAGGGCACACAGGGCGGTGTCCAGACGGGGCTGGAATCTCTCCAGAGAAGGAGACTCCACACCCCCTGGGCAGCCTGGCCCAGGGCTCCCTCACCCTCACTGGGGAAAAGTTCTTCCCCAGGTTGCTGTGGAACTCCCTGTGCTCCAACTTGCAGCCATTGCCCCTTGTCCTGTCCCCACAGACACTGAGAAGGGGCTGCCCATTCCCCTGAATCCCATCCTTCAGCTATTGATAGACATTAATAAGGTCCCCCCTGAGTCTGCTTCTCTCCAGGCTGAACAGCCCCAGCTCAGCCAGCCTTTCCTCCCAGGGGAGATGCTCCAGGCCCTTCAGCATCTCTGTGTCCCTCCTCTGGGCTCTCTCCAGGAGATCCCTGTCTGTTTGATCCCAGGGAGCCCAGCACTGGACACTGGAAGCTGCCAGCAGCTGGTATTACCTGTCCCAAATTCAGATGCCAGACTGTGGGTCGTAGCAGCACTCAGGCCATGGGGACACAGTCCTTGTCCTGAAGCACAGAGCAGTGTTGGAGGCAAGGCCTGCAGGAGGAGAGGGGAGAGCTGCCAGCATGGCAGGAGATGGGACTGAGGTTTGATGGGCATTTCTTTTGCTGTCTTGTTACACTCCTGTGTCAGACACTGCAGGCACTGAGATCCCTGGCTCATCCAAAGAGAGAACAGCTGGGTTGGTTTGTCTGAGCAATCCTGCCTTTCTCTGTGCTGCTTGTAGGTTGAAAACATCCTGCTGCACGATCGTGGCCACTACGTCCTCTGCGACTTTGGGAGTGCTACTAACAAGTTCCAGAACCCTCAGACAGAAGGGGTGAATGCAGTAGAGGAGGAGATCAAAAAGTAAGTGTGCTTTTCCTTTTCAACCCCAACAGTTTCTCTTTGAAGGGTCATTTTTTTTTCCTTGTACCAAGACTGAATCTTGGGCCTGTTGCAGCAGATGCAGGAGAAGAGAGGTGTGTGCTGCAGGTAAAAAGGTGCCTGAGGGAAGTTGAAGCCATAAATTGACCTTGATGTAATTGCTTTGGGATTGAAAGACTTGGGTGTACTAATGCAGAGAAGTTGCCCAGCTTGGTGAGGTGGTGACACACTCTGTTACCTGTGAGGTTTGTCTGTCTCTGTCCCTCATCTGTCTCTGCTGCTTTGAACTGCAGTACAGCAGAGGACAAAATCCCTGTCCTCCAGGAGCCCCTCATCATAAATCCTTGCAGTGACTAAGGGAATCCTAGAATCCCAGGGGTGGGAAGGGCCCTCCAGAGCCCATGGGGTCCAACCCCCTGCCAAAGCAGGGTCCCTAGGACAGGGCACACAGGGCGGAGTCCAGACGGGGCTGGAATCTCTCCAGAGAAGGAGACTCCACACCCCCTGGGCAGCCTGGCCCAGGGCTCCCTCACCCTCACTGGGGAAAAGTTCTTCCCCATGGTGCTGTGGAACTCCCTGTGCTCCAACTTGCAGCCATTGCCCCTTGTCCTGTCCCCACAGACACTGAGAAGGGGCTGGCCATTCCCCTGCATCCCATCCTTCAGCTATTGATAGACATTAATAAGGTGCCCCCTGAGTCTGCTTCTCTCCAGGCTGAACAGCCCCAGCTCACCCAGCCTTTCCTCCCAGGGGAGATGCTCCAGGCCCTTCAGCATCTCTGTGTCCCTCCTCTGGGCTCTCTCCAGGAGATCCCTGTCTGTTTGATCCCAGGGAGCCCAGCCCTGGACACAACACTCCAGGTGGGGCCTGCCCAGGGCAGAGCAGAGGGGGAGTACCCCCATCTGCTGCCCACACTCCTCCTGATGCCCCCCAGGATCTCCTTGGCTCTCTTGTGTGGCCTTTTGCCTCAGCTCTTCAGAAACTGTGAGGACCTTGAGGTGTTTGGCTCCTTCTCTTGCCTGGTGCTGGAGCAGCTGCAGTGGTAGTAACCAGGTGCACAGTGATGCTCTTAAAGAGGGTACTTAGCTCCTTAGTAGGACCTGGATGAGGAATGGAGCAGACTCTGGGCCTTCAGTGTTAACATCATCCCTGTTGCAGACTCAGCAGTTCTGTTAATCCAACGTTCTGGCTAGAAAACTGTGTTAGAAATGTGTGCAAACACCTCCTTTTTGTTAGCCTTCAGTTACACCACCATGCATTTCCTAGAGTGGTTCAACTGGAAGCTTTCAAGTGCTCCTAGTCTGGCTTCACAGCCCTTCTGGAATGCCCTAGCTGTACACTTATTAACAGCCCTGCAGAAGCTCTGCCTTTAGCAGCCCTTTCTGGTGATCAAGGTGAAGAATGCATGAGGTGCTGGCAGAGGTGATAGCCCTGCTCATGGAGAAGCTGGAAACCTGGACACAGTTTAAGGGCTCTTACAAGAAGATTTCCTATTTGTAGTGATTGGTTTTTAAAACAAGGCAGATCTCAGCTGTAGTTTGAGCTATGAAATAACCTTTCCCTTGCTTACAGCAACTCTGAGCAGGAGTCCTGGTGTGGAAGCCTAGTTACTGGGAGCCACGTATCCAGTTACAATCCTTGTCATCCAGTTGGCTGAAGCCCCAGCAGTGAGGACATCACAGAGGACACTGGGCTACTGACCTTGTTAACACTGAATCCTTGAATGTTTTTGGGTTTAAAGTGACTGTACTGTTTTGTGAGCCCCTTGCCTGCTTGAGAAAGGCCCTTGCTCCCTGCTTTGGTTCCACCCAGCAGTTCATATTTAATTGCTGGAGGTGTGTGGCAGACACCCTGCTCCTAAAGGACGTTTCCAATAGCTCACCCTTAGCACCCCATTCCCTGAAATGATTAGGGCAAGAGGGAGTTCTGCATTCTTGGGAGATGGGACACAGGGGAGGTGCAAGGCTGGTGGCAGCATGGCCATGCTGTGAAGCAGGGTGGTGGCTCAGGGTGTGTCTGCTGCGACGGGTGCTGAGACAGGGTGCACTGCAGGCACTAAACCAGCTGCACCAGGCTTGGCCATGGGGCTATCTGAGATCTCCTGGAGAGAGGCCAGTGGAGGGCTGTGAAGGTGATTAAAGGACTGGAGCATCTCCCCTGGGAGGAAAGGCTGGGTGAGCTGGGGCTGTTCAGCCTGGAGAGAAGCAGACTCAGGGGGGACCTTATTAATGTCTATCAATATCTGAAGGATGGGATACAGGGGCAATGGGCAGCCCCTTCTCAGTGTCTGTGGGGACAGGACAAGGGGCAATGGCTGCAAGTTGGAGCACAGGGAGTTCCACAGCAACCTGGGGCAGAACTTTTCCCCAGTGAGGGTGAGGGAGCCCTGGGCCAGGCTGCCCAGGGGTTGTGGAGTCTCCTTCTCTGGAGAGATTCCAGCCCCGTCTGGACACCGCCCTGTGTGCCCTGTCCTAGGGACCCTGCTTTGGCAGGGGGTTGGACCCCATGGGCTCTGGAGGCCCCTTCCCACCCCTGGGATTCTGTGTTCTGTGACTGTGATCTGACAGCTGGGTCAGGCTCACTGATAGGTGTTTCTCCTCTAGGTACACCACGTTATCCTACAGAGCACCAGAGATGGTCAACCTCTACAGTGGCAAGCTGATTACTACAAAAGCAGACATCTGGGTATGTATATAACCCTGCTTAACATCACACAGCCAGGCTGCTGCAGCATCATCAGCATTAATGATGATGGATTACCCTTTATTTTTGCTATGACTTTGCTTTTTCGTTCCCATAATGACAGGGTAACTGCCTGCCTGGGGCTAACCTGGCTTCCAGACAGTTTCTAAGTAAAGGAGTTCCTCTGCTTGCTGGTTGAGTTGCTGCTGAGCAGGGTGTTTTGGGGCTAAAGTGCATGTGTGCTCATTTCATACTGGGGTTAATTTAGCTAAGTAGGATACTCCAGGGATGAACACTGCAAACCTGATTTTATTTTTTTGAGTTAAAATAGAAAATTGTGTTGTGACTTGTGCCTGGGTTGGCTGCAAGAATGTAAAGGCAAAGGTACTGGTCAGACTTGAACAGAAAACTGGGAAAAACAGCCCCTCCCTCAGAAGCAGTGGTATGGACAGTGCAACCCAGGGCTGAGTTGTCAAATCTGATCCCCTCTCAGGCTTCTTTTCTCCAGAGTGAGGGTCTGGCTGGCAGCTCAGCTTTGCATTGCTTAAGCCACAAACTTGCTCCCTTTGCTGGCACCTCAGGGTGCAGGTGGCATCATAGAGTCTCCCAATCTCTCCTGAGCTGGAAGGGACCCATAAGGCCCATCAGTCCATCTCCTGGCTCCACACAGCCCAGCCCAGGCAGAGCACAGCACTGAGCACATCGTCCAGATGCCTCCTGCCCTCAGCCCAGCTCGGGGCTGTGACCCCTTCCCTGGGGAGCCTGTGCCAGTGCCCAACCCCCTCTCAGCACAGACCCTCCTCCTGACACCCAGCCTAACCCTCCCCTGGCCCAGCTTCACACTGTGCCCTGGGGTTCTGTCCCTGGTCCCCAAAGAGAGGAGAGAGATGGGTGCTGCCCCTTTGCGCCCCTGGGCAGGAAGCCACAGACCCCATGAGGTCTCCCCTCAGCCTCCTCTCCTCCAGATGAACAGCCCCAGGGCCTTCAGCCTCTCCTCCTCAGCCTTCCCCTCCAGACCCTTCCCTGTCCTTGTTGCCCTGGAGTCCTCAGTCCTTCCCCATGTGCTCAGCTTGGAGTCAGGAATGCAGGAGCTCCTCTGAGTTCAGTGGGAGGTTGTAGAACCTGTGCCAGGTCACTCCAGAGACCTGGAGTGAGGAGGTCACAGCTGGAAAAGCTTGTCAGGGCCCTGAAGGCAGCCAGAGGAAGACCTTGGATTTACACTCCCTCCTGTGATAATGTGGAAAGAGGGAGACCCAAAGGCTCCAGCAGCTCTCTCCTTCCTGGCACGGAAAGAATTCTGCTTGAGTGACCCTCTGAGTGTTTCCAAAGGAGCACGTGGTGGTGTGTGCAGCAGGGCCTTGGCTTCAGGCCCTGATGCAATGCTTGTCCTGCTTGGAGCCTCCCTTTCCTTCAACCTCCAGGTTGTTTTTGATGAGAGGACAATTTAATTGTGAAATCCTGTGACAGATGATAGAAGCTGGTGATGAGTCGCTTCGGGTTAGGAAACGTTTGCCCCTCTCCCCTGGGGGATGGTGGGAGGAAACGTTTGCCCCTCTCCCCTGGGGGATGGTGGGAGGAAACGTTTGCCCCTCTCCCCTGGGGGATGGTGGGAGGAAACGTTTGCCCCTCTCCCCTGGGGGATGCTGGGAGTGGGTCACAATTACCCCTTGGTGCAAAGCTTGGGTTTCCTTTTGGAGCAGGTGGTGGTTCTCACTGGCAGGAGCAGCGTGGAGAGGGATGGAGGGGTGGTACAGCCTGGCAGCCTGCAGCCTTCCCAGTGTCTGTGTATTTCTAACAGCTGAAAGGTTGCTTGGACTGAATTCCAAACCATTCCCAAGCTTTTCTTCATCAGAATAAATGCATTAAAGATGATGGTTACTGTTGATTTTTGCCATTAATTTGCTTTTTCCTTCTAGTACATGGCAGAAATAGGCACTGCCCCTTCACCGACCCCAAGGGCTGTGCCCTGTGGGGTGTGAGGGTGCTCACACCATCCCCTGGGTTACAGTAGCTCAGCCAGTCAGGGAGAGATTCCACATCTTTCTCTTCCCACATGGCTGGGCTGGGTTTCAAGGGGTGGCAGGATGTGAAGTGCAGGCTTGGCATCCTGCTACTCCCTGCAGTAGAACAAGCTGAGAGCGCTCTGCCTCTCATCCATCCGTAGTTGGATGGTACCATTCCCTGCTTTGCTCCTGCTTGTTACACCCTGTGCTCTGCTGTGTCTCCCCAGGCCCTGGGCTGTTTGCTGTACAAGCTGTGCTACTTCACCTTGCCCTTTGGGGAGAGTCAGGTGGCGATCTGCGACGGCAACTTCACCATCCCCGACAACTCGCGGCACTCGCAGGACATGCACTGCCTCATCCGTGAGTGTCCCCCCAGCTGGGCCCTGCTGCTGCACAGCTGAAAGGCCAGACAAAGGCCACAGGGGTTCTGTGCTTCTCTTCCTGCTCCCACACAGTTTGGTTGTGGGGTGTAATCCAGAGAAGGGCAACCAGGCTGGGGAAGGGGCTGGAGGGCAAATCCTCTGAGGAGCAGCTGAGGGAGCTGGGGGTGTTGAGCCTGGAGAAGAGGAGGCTGAGGGGAGACCTTCTCCCCACCTCCCCTGCCCTGCCAGGAGGGTGCAGAGAGGTGGGGGATGGTCTCTTCAGCCAGGGGACAGGAGATGGGACAAGGGGCAATGGGCTCAAGCTGCCCCAGGGCAGGGGCAGAGCAGATGGGAGGGCAAAGTTCTTCCCTGGCAGAGTTGCGGGGCTGTGGCACAGGCTGCCCAGGGAGGGGCTGAGTCACCCCCTGGGGGTGTTTAACAGAGGGGAGATGAGGTGCTCAGGGATCTGGTTCAGCTTAGGATGGGATGGGTTGGACTTAATGATCTTCAAAGGTCTTTTCCAACCTGGTGACTCTGTGATCCTTCTCACACAGCAGGGCCACTTGCTCCTGTACTGAATCTTACCAGAAGCACTAATCTTTGCCTTGAAGAACCAGTGCAGAAATACTGTCCTGTTTCTTAACTTCTGTCCAGTAAAGAAGTATTTCAAACTTAATGGTGCTTTTTGCAACCCTACAGCATGACAGCAGGGTCTAGATGAGGTGCTCAGGGATTCTGGGTCAGCACAGGATGGGACTGGTTGGACTTGATGATCTTTAAAGGTCTTTTCCAACCTGGTGATTGTGTGTTTCTCCTCTTTTGAGAGTCTTGCTTGCACACAGAGCACATCAAGTGATCCTTTGGTAGCTTAGGAGATCACTCTTGAAAAAAATGATGAGGAAGAGATTTCTGTTTAGCTGGGCTGCAGTGAACTCAGGGAAAGGCAAGGAAAACACACAACCATTTGGTTCCAGAGTCCTACAGAAACTTGCACAATAAGCCTATTTATGCAGAAACTTACTTCTCCAGTAATAAATCTGTTTGGATAAGGAACTGAAAAGAACCACAGTGACTTAGGCTGGTGATAAGAATTCATCTTCTGTGAACTGAGAACCAGAACTGCACTGATGTATAAATAACCCACTGACTGGAGTGCATGTGTAATTAAGGGCACAATGCACTCCTCTTGGCAAAGCTGGGGCAGCTCTCTTGTATTTTCTTTTTTGAATTCTTTTCCTAGCCACAGTCTTGACTAACACAGAGTTGCATGTGTTTGCCAAGCAGCCTGGTGTTTTCTTTACTTCTGCTGAGGTGGTGGTACAGGCTGCTGGCCTGTCTCCCTGCCCTGCTGACACACTGCACTTGGATCAAACTCTCATCCCCCAGGTTCAGCTGGAAATGTCAAAGTCAAAACTGATGTTATTCCCTGACTAGGCAGGCTGAATTTCCCCTCCTTGCCCCAGAGCCTTCCATAGCAGCTACAGATTGATTGTAGCTGTATTGGAAAATACACCCTGTCTGTCTTGTCCCTTCTTCTCTCCCCCTGAGGATCAGCTCAGCCCTGCTGATTGTCAGCTGGATGCTCCAGAAGACTTGGGGCAGCCTTGGGTTATACCAAAGGTAACTCCACTATAAACATCTCACATGAACCAGCTTATTCTGTTGCTCTGATATTGGCATCTCCATCTTTTACAGGGTATATGCTTGAGCCAGACCCTGATAAGAGACCTGATATTTATCAGGTCTCCTACTTTGCATTCAAATTGGCAAAGAAGGAATGCCCAGTCCAGAATGTCCAGGTGAGTAGTGAGGGAGTGGACTGATGCAGGGTGTTGGGTGAGGAGGCTGGGGCTGTCACTGCTGAATGTGGAGCATTTGGTTGCATTCTGTCAGTTGTTCCCTGGTCCTGTAATTAGGAGGGTTTATTTTTAGTAATTAGCAGTGTTCTTTGGGCTTTTTTATGGGGGGCAGGAACCAGAGTGTTGTTTCCTGCCTTGTTTGTCCCTGATTTACCTCCTGTTACCATGTGGGGCCAACCAGGAGATCTTGTGCATGTGAATGTGGGAAATGAGGCCAGGCTGGTGAGATAGGTTTGATTTCCAGGCATGTTCATCCCAGTGTGTGTAATTTGTGCTGCTGCTGGGTTTAAAGGTATGATTAGAGGGTACCTGCCCTACAGAGAGAGGCTGAGGGAGCTGGGCTGGGTCAGCCTGGAGAAGAGAAGGCTGTGGGGGGACCTCACTGCAGCCTGCCAGTCCCTGAAGGGAGCAGAGACACAGGAGGGGAATCAGCTTGTTAAAGGGCAGAGACTGGCAGGACAAGGGGGATGGGGGGAAGCTGGAGGAGGGGAGGGTGAGAGGANTGCCCAGAGAGGGGGTGGGTGCCCCATCCCTGGGGGTGTTCAAGGCCAGGTTGGCTGGGGCCCTGGGCAACCTTGTGTAGCTCCAGGCCTGGAGGTTGGTGGCCCTGCCTGTGGCAGGGGGTTGGAGCTCTGTGATCCTTGGGGTCCCTCCCAACCCATGCCAGTCTATGAGTCTATGATTCTATGATTCTATTCTGTGCCTGCTGCCTGGCTGGGCCTGGCCCACTTGCATTTGAACTCCATCAGCCCTTACCTGACCATCTGCACTGCCTTAGTGTGTCTTTAGAGACTTAATTGAAAAATAGGGTTGCCAAGGATTTTCTTGGGGTGTTGCAGACATCTGTGACACTTTGATTTTGTGGTTTCCAGGTAAGAAGAAACCCATTTCTTTCCCCTGCCCCCTGTTTGGGTGGTTATTTATGGTCCATATGAACAAGACATGGTTCTGGTACTATTATTGCTTGTAACTTTTTAGAGCAGTATTAATAAGTACTGCTGCTCCTGCCCCCAGGCTGTCCTGTAAAAACACCCAGGTTGAGCTCTGAAGCTTTAATGTTCACATTCCACATGGAATAACCAGCCAAAAAGCCAAACCTTTGGGTTTTTTCCCCTCTCCCAAACTGCTGTCTTCTCACAGTGCTGACATTGGGCAGTTTGTCCAGGATGAGGAATACTTATTTTGGGGCTCCCTCAATCTCCCCATTTCATTGTGATGCTTTTGCAAGTGATTTCTGTCTTCAAAATACAAATTCCTTTGTCTTTGGGACCTGCAGAACTCTCCAATCCCTGCTAAACTCCCAGACCCAGTTAAAGCAAGTGAAGCTGCTGCAAAGAAGAGTCAACCTAAGGCCAGGTAAGAGCATCTGCATCATGCTCAGCCCTCTCCCTGCTCTCTCTCTGCTGGGTGTCAGGAAGGGTGTTGGGTGTATGTAGCAGTCTCCCTCAGGGTTTCTGTTTGCAGGTGGAGACAGATGCCTCAGTCCTGAGGCTTTTGCTTCAACCACACAAATAACCATTGATCTGAGAGGCAGAAAATGCAGATATTAGGGGAAATTTTTCTGCATGGGGGGGTGGGGAAGCAGGGCTTGAGTGATACTCAGCATGACTCAACAGCTAGGCTTTTTGTACTGAAGACATGGCTTGACAGCAGAGCTTGAAGTTGGTGCACTCAGATGAATCTACTGTGTCATCCCTCTGGAGGCAGTACCCAGAGTACCTGAGAGCAAAGTCAGGAGGAGACAGACTGCAGCAGGGCCTGGAAGTGGCCCAAAGAACACAGATCTGCTGAGAAACCACGCTGGGGACTGTTGCTGTTTCAGTTGGACGCTGGGCAGATGATAACCTGACCCAGGATGAAATTGCTGTGACTTCTGCAAGAGTCCTGCAGTTTCTTCTCAGGGGGTGGAGATGTGAAAGCTCAAGCAATCTCTGCCTGAAGAGCCCAGATTAGTGAGGAAACCACTGTGGGGTTTTTCCTCCTCTCCTGCTGCTGCTTGCTCTGCTTCCAGCACTGTAATGGAGATGTAGAAATTTGGTTGGACAAAACTTGTACCTTATTTTACTGCCAAGTGAGCAGAACAGCAGTTGGCTCTCCAAACCCAGCAGCCTGACTCTGAAGCAGGGCACCTCTCCTCCTGCCTGTCAGCCCCAGGAGTCTGCTTCTTTAATGATTGAGCACAGTTTCCCTCACTTTGCTTGATATCCAACAAGTAAATGTGTCTACAGAAGGGCAGGGTAGGGTCTGGCTGCTGGGCTGTTGCTCTGCAGTTTTGAAGCTCAGGAAATCCTAAGCACAGCTCAGAAGAAGCCTCATGACCTGAGTCTGGGGGTAGATGTGCTGAAGTTGAGGTGCTTCTAAAAATGGCAACTTAGACAACTCTGCCCAAAGGTACCAGCTGCTCTTAAGCTAATTTATGATGCCCTTCTGCTCATCCAGAACTCTGAAGTGGATTCAAACAAGATGCTGTAGCAAATATTTGAATGAGTTGAGTGATTTTGACAAGTTCCAGCTGTCCAGCAGGAGAAGGTGCCACGACTGGCAGAGAAGCCCAAGTCAGAGCATTGGGTTGCTCCTTGTGAATGCATCTGTTAAGTTTTGCAGTGCTTGCAGCTTTCTGGCAGGAGTTGATGTGTCTGGATGCCCACAAGTGTTTCTCCTTTATCATTCCTGCACTGCTCAAGTGTGGGTGGGGTTTGAAGCCCTTACTGCGTTGCGTGCCCAACCCTCAGGCTAACAGAGGCCGTGCTCTTCCTGCTCTTCTGTTCCTTCCCTTATTTCTTAGGCTGACAGATCCCATCCCTACGACAGAAACCTCCATAGCACCTCGGCAGAGGCCTAAGGCAGGGCAGACACAGCCCAACCCTGGGATCTTGCCCATCCAGCCAGCCCTGACGCCTCGCAAGAGACCCACCGCTCAGCCCGCCGGGCAGCCGCAAGGTGAGATGCTGCTCTCCTGCTGAGCTCTGCACTGCAGGGCTGTGCTGCTCCTCCACCTGATGGGCCTCTATTTCACAGAGTCCCAGGGGTTGGAAGGGGCCTCCAGAGCCCCTGGGGTCCCACCCCCTGCCAAAGCAGGGTCCCTAGGACAGGGCACACAGGGCGGTGTCCAGACGGGGCTGGAATCTCTCCAGAGAAGGAGACTCCACACCCCCTGGGCAGCCTGGCCCAGGGCTCCCTCACCCTCACTGGGGAAAAGTTCTTCCCCAGGTTGCTGTGGAACTCCCTGTGCTCCAACTTGCAGCCATTGCCCCTTGTCCTGTCCCCACAGACACTGAGAAGGGGCTGGCCATTCCCCTGCATCCCATCCTTCAGATAGTGATAGACATTAATAAGGTCCCCCCTGAGTCTGCTTCTCTCCAGGCTGAACAGCCCCAGCTCAGCCAGCCTTTCCTCCCAGGGGAGATGCTCCAGGCCCTTCAGCATCTTTGTAAATTTCTGTATCTATTTATTTCATTCTTCCCTACCAGTTGCAGGACCTGCTGCCCTGGGTGGTGCTCAGCCTTCACTCCCTGCAAGTGTCCCCCAGCAAAAAGCAGCCCCTCAACAGCCTCCAGCACAGCCTCAAGCCAAGCAGGCACCAGCTGCACAGCAAGCCTCACAGGTGCAGCCCCAGGTCCCTTCTACTCAGCCCCAAGCAACGCCTCAGCATCAACAGCAGCTCTTCTTGAAGCAGCAACTTCTGCAGCAGCAGCAGCAGCAACAGGCTGCATATTACCAGCAGCAGCAGCAGATGATGCAAGCTCAGCAGGTAGGTTGGTGTACCTTCCCATGGCCTCCACAGCTGCATCTTTGCCCTGGTTTTGGGGGGAGAGATGCAGTTTTTAGGCATTTTTCCAACAAGTCTCCTGTTCCCTGGCAAGATATTTTGCTGTGCAAGGCTGGCATCTACAAAGATAAAACAGGCAGTGCTGAGTAAGGCTTTGCAGCTCTGAGTATTTCTGGGTCTTAAAATCAGTGCTCAACTGAGGAGCAGAGGGGTACAGGTTCTCTTCTGCTCTCTTGGTGACATGAAGACACCTGGAGTGTGGGATTCTGGTCTGTTTTGTGTGATGGTGAGGAGGCATATGAACACATGATGTGTTAGACAAGGTGTCTGGATGAGACTTGTGCTTCACTGGGGTGTTTAGAGCTGCACAGCTCCCCAGGAAAGCATATTTAATGGAGGGAGCAAAGGGATGGGAAGTGTCCTATCCCAGGATAAACAGTGCAGAAGGGAGTTTGGGAGCACAGGGTGGTCTCTGCCCTGGGAGCCCTGTTTGGGCAGGTGTAACACAGAGCAGCCCTGGGGGCAGAGCAGGAGGGCTGTTTTCCATCACCCCTTTATGGACCATCTCCCAGCTGCACAGCCTGTTCCTGCTTTGCCACTTGCTGTGGCTGTTCCTGTGGCTGGCCCTGAGTTCTGGTGGTGGTACCCTGATTCCCAACCACACAACAAAACAGCTCAAGAACTGGTTGTTCCCCAGTTCCCAGTGATGCAGCAAGGAGCTCCAGCGCAGCAGCAGCTGATGCAGAACTATTACCAGCAGCAGCAGCAGCAGCTGCTGGCCCAGCAGGCAGCGATGCAGCAGAAGACAGCAGCAGCAGCAGCAGCAGCTCAGCAGAAACAAGCAGCCCCGGTGGCACCGCAGCCCCAGGCCCAGCAAAGCTCGGCCCAGCCAGCGCCCCCGCAGGAGCAGCCGGTAAGAGCTTCGTGGGAGGGGAGGAGGATGGCAGCGGGGTCAGGGCGCTGCTGGGTGCTCTCCTGCCCAGGAGCACCCCGGCAGCACGATGGGCTTTCTGGAGCCAGAGCACCCAAGTTACAGGTGCTCCAGGAGCTGCTGGACCTCTATGATTGAGGGGCAGATGTCAGCACTGCCTCAGAACTGTAGCTGCTCTTTGCAGTGGGTTGCTGGAGCTGGGCTCTGGGGGTGAGTAGGGGGTGAGTAGAAAGCAGATGAGAAAACCTAAGTAGCTGCTTAGTGCAGCCTCTCTTGATGCCTCCCCTGTCCTGCTGCCTTAGAAGACATGTGATAATCTCCTCTAAAAATTGTTTGTGCTTAATGCATCAGGCAGCAGAACTACTTCATATCACTGCTTGTTTGGAGAACTTCCCTCTCATGTTCAGAGCTCCAGTGCAGAGGAAGGTGCCAGCAGCTGCTTCTGGTGTTGGGGTAAACTTCCTTCAGTGACTACTATGGAAAAAGGACTTTTCAAAGCACCATCCAAAAAAATAAAGCATCCAGTATGCTAATCATCTGAATGTGGACCCAAAATAAATGCTCTTTACTCAATGGGAAAGGTGGCTGGCTGCAGCAGGGAGGCAGCCAGCTCTCTGCCTGGCAGGGAAGCTGGGCTGCAGGGCAGGAGCCCCATTGCCAGAGTATCAGGACAGCTGGGCGGAAGCTGTGGCTTTTGCTTTCGTTCCTGCCCAGCCCCATCTGCTCTTGCTTGTTTCTGAGGGTGCAAAGGGATGGCCCTAAACTCTAGTTGTGCCTTGGAGAGGAAGCACGAGCAGGCACTGCCTGAGAGGAGGCTGCCTGTGGCTGTGCTGTACCAGGTCGTGTGTGTGTGATGAAGCTGCACCGGGTAACAAACCCCTGCAAGGATGCAGCACTGGGCTCCCAGCTCAGGGTCAGTTTGTGCTGCTTAGTCACATGCTGCCAGTCAAAGAGTCCCAGGGGTGGGAAGGGGCCTCCAGAGCCCCTGGGGTCCAACCCCCTTTCAAAGCAGGGTCCCTAGGACAGGGCACACAGGGCGGTGTCCAGACGGGGCTGGAATCTCTCCAGAGAAGGAGACTCCACACCCCCTGGGCAGCCTGGCCCAGGGCTCCCTCACCCTCACTGGGGAAAAGTTCTTCCCCAGGTTGCTGTGGAACTCCCTGTGCTCCAACTTGCAGCCATTGCCCCTTGTCCTGTCCCCACAGACACTGAGAAGGGGCTGCCCATTCCCCCTGCATCCCATCCTTCAGATATTGATAGACATTAATAAGGTCCCCCCTGAGTCTGCTTCTCTCCAGGCTGAACAGCCCCAGCTCAGCCAGCCTTTCCTCCCAGGGGAGATGCTCCAGGCCCTTCAGCATCTCTGTGTCCCTCCTCTGGGCTCTCTCCAGGAGATCCCTGGCTGTTTGATCCCAGGGAGCCCAGCACTGGACACAACACTCCAGGTGGGGCCTGGCCAGGGCAGAGCAGAGGGGGAGGATCCCCTCCTGTGACCTGCTGCCCACACTCCTCCTGATGCCCCCCAGGATCCCACTGTCTCTCTCAGCCCCCAGGGCACACTGCTGGCTCATGGCCACCCTGTCACCAACAAAGGGACATCATTAGGGACCTATTTCATCTCTTGAATGTGCTTCCTTTGAAGTGCCACCAGGAATTAAGTTGGCTAATAAACTCCCTCAGGCAGTGACCAGAGCATGCCAGGGAAGTGGTGTTTGCTTTGCTCTCTGATGCATCTCAAGGCTCTGTCAAATTCACCCCCTTTGGCTTTTCTATCAGTGTTCAGCACTAAGCTGGTCATTAGGGTGGGTGGCAAGCTTGGAGCTGTTGTGGTCCCAGTCTTGTTACCAACTTGCTGAATGACCTGGGGCAAGTCATAGAACCCCAGCCTGGGCTGGGTTGGAAGGGACCCCAAGGATCACAGAGCTCCAACCCCCTGCCACAGGCAGGGCCACCAACCTCCAGGCCTGGAGCTACACAAGGTTGCCCAGGGCCCCAGCCAACCTGGCCTTGAACACCCCCAGGGATGGGGCACCCACCCCCTCTCTGGGCAGCCTGTTCCAGCCCCTCACCACTCAGTTTATTCAAAGTCAGTTTATTCAAACTGGTGGGAGATGTTCAGTACCTGCAGACAGGTCTTGGAGGGCACCCACTGTTCCCTGCCCCTTTGAGGGGAGAAATGCCTGAGATGTAGGTTTGGAGTGCATCTCTGAAGAGCTTTGCTGTGATTCAGTAGCACTAAAACAGTCTTAATTTTACTACACCAGCTGGATTGAAAATTAGCCTTGTTCCCTCAGGTGGCTGATCAGAATGGATGTGTCTGGACACTTCCACTCCTGCAGCAGTCAGGAGGGGAAAATCAGTGGTTGGCTCATTTAAAAGAAGAACCTGAGACATAGTCTCTGAGAGCAGAGCCTCTGAGCAGCAGATACCAAGCCAGGACCTGTCAAAACCTTTTCACATTGCAAGACTTCAGTTTAATAAGCTCTGCATTCATTCCTGGGGAGGTTTTGACACTACCCTTTTCCTTTCTCAGCACCAAATGTGCTGTTCTGCAGTGACCTCAATAGCAAGACGTAAGGTGGGTGCATTAGAAGCTGGCAGGTCAGCTTGCTTCTCCCCCATGGGGAATTAGTCTGCCCAAAATGCCAGGTGAAAAACAAGACAGCTAACTGCTTGTTTGAATCACACAGTCACCAGGCTGGAAAAGACCTTGGAAGATCATCAGGTCCAACCAATCCCATCCTAAGCTGAACCAGATCCCTGAGCACCTCATCTCCCCTCTGTTAAACACCCCCGGGGGGGAATCAGCACCTCCCTGGGCAGCCTGTGCCACAGCCCCACAGCTCTGCCAGGGAAGAACTTTGCCCTCCCATCTGCTCTGCCCCTGCCCTGGGGCAGCTTGAGCCCATTGCCCCTTGTCCCATCTCCTGTCCCCTGGCTGAAGAGACCATCCCCCACCTCTCCACAACCTCCCTTCAGGTAGTTGTAGGTGGTGAGGAGGTCTCTCACCAGAGTTAGGAGCTCACTGGGGTCTAACTTCTTGTTCCTGCTGCCCTCTCAGATCTTCCCCAGTCTTTCATCTGTCTGTCTTGGTTGAAAACAGCCTGGGATGATATGGGGAAGGGACCAGGGAGCCAGTGTGCAGGTGGTGGAGGTGACATGCACAGCTTTCTGCTCTCTGGGTCCTGGTTTTCCTGCTTTAAATCCAACCACCACAATTCACTGACAGGTTTGATTGTAAAAAATGCCCTAGTTGGAGGTGGTGATGATGATGATCACTATGAAGCAGTGTTCCAAGTATGTATGGGTTTGAGAGTTTAACACCAGGCTGAGGGAATGGAAACATCTGGGAAGAAACTGAGGGGATCAGTTGAAACCCCTTGAGATTCCCAAAGGGTTTGTAGCTGGGCTGTCTTGGCTTACACCTAAACCAAAGGGGCCTGGTTTTGTCCTCTGGATTTTAATGACAAACATTGCTCCTGGGGGCCTTGCTTTATTGTTATGTCTTTTTCCTCTTCCCTGAGAGTCCCCATTATCTGCTCTGCACCTCCCCTCACTCCTTGTGTCCACCTGAGAAGATTCCTGCACAATCTAATCTGATCTCCTTTCTTTTTTTGCCTCTGCCCTGGATCTCAGCCTCTTCAAAGGGCCTCCTCTCTCTGAACTTTGAGACCATCCAGCTTTTAATAACAAACACCCAGAGAGGCTTTGCCTCCAGAGCTGCACCACAGAAAGGGGCAAAAAAGCCCTCTGCTTGTGCATTTGCACCAATCCTGAAATCCTGTAGACCAGCAGATTCCCTCCTGTTTGTTTCCCCCCACTCCAGGCTGCCCCCAGTTCATGACTGGAAGGTGAGATCCATCAGCACATGGCTGTGTTTTCATTGATCAAGGACATGCTGTTGTATTTTCTCTCCTAGATGCAGGGGCAAATGAGGCAACAGCAAAAACCTCAAACTACCCCCCCCCCAGCAGTGCAAGGGCAGAAGCTGGGCTCTCTCACCCCTCCATCCTCCCCCAAGACACAGCGGGCAGGACACAGGAGGATTCTGAGCGACGTGACCCACAGTGCAGTGTTTGGGGTTCCAGCCAGCAAGTCAACCCAGCTCCTGCAGGCAGCTGCTGCAGAAGCCAGTCTCAACAAGTCCAAGTAGGTGCCTGCTCACTTGGTGTCCCAGGGTGTGGAGGGATGGGGTAGAGGAAGCTCTTCAGAGAGCTGAGTTGAAAGCAGACAGCAAACTTTGTGGTCTAAATGAGTCCTTACCTTCCCAAGGCTACAGCTTAGGGCTTGGAGGAAGCTCCTAAAAACCATCCCCAGGGCAAAAGTCCTCCTGAGTGCTAAACTAAGGCAAGGTGGCCTTCCCCTGGGTCACAAAAGCTGGTGTCACTTCAGCTGTCCCACCAGTAGCCCTGGTGTGTGCTTGACGCTCGCTGGTCAGCATCAGTGCTCAGCTGGGGCACTCTGGTGTCTACAGGCAGGTGGGTGCTGCAGAAAGCTGTTTCAGATGGGGTGTGGGGGGGGCTTGTTTTAGTGCCTGGCACCAGGATGCTCACCCAGATCACAACTAGACATGGGTAACTGGTCCCAGCCCTCCAGGCCTGTGAGTACAGTAACTCCTGCTGAGTGAGTTTTAAGTAGGAAGTAATTATAATATGGTAGCTTGGACCAGCTCCTAGTGCTGGCCAGAAGGTTTCAGGAGGGTTGTTAATAACTGTTGTTTGGTTGGGATGGTTGTATCCAGATCTGCTTCCACCACACCCTCGGGCTCCCCACGGGCCTCCCAGCAGAACGTCTACAACCCGCCCGACGTCTCCGCCTGGAACCCCTTCGATGATGACAACTTCTCCAAGCTCACAGCTGAGGAGCTGCTGAACAAGGACTTTGCCAAGCTGGGTGATGGTAGGTTCATGGACATGCTTTACTACCTCCCAGAAGATGGCATGAGATGCTGATGCTTTCTGTCAGGGGGTGCTCCCATGTTGTTGTGCTCCTCTGTGCCTGTAGGAGCATCCTACAGGCATCCTACAGCATCCTTCTGATTCCCCTTCCCAGTGCCTGTCCTCTTCACTGGGCAATTGCAATGGAATGGGCCTGATCCTCAGAGGTACCAGCTGCTTTTAAAGCAGCCTTGATCAGCTGCCATCAGAAGTGACAGTTTAAACTCTGCTTCATCTGCAAGCTGGGATTTGGAGGAAGGGGCTTAAGTGGCATAATGAAATAGTGTCCTAAAAATCTAGGTAGGTGGGTGGTCTTCAGACTGGGAGCTTTTCTCCTGAATCTACATCTGGCTTTTCAGGGAAAGCTCCAGAAAAGATGGGCAGTTCCACAGAGAACCTGATTCCAGGTTTCCAACCAGCTTCATCTGCAGCCCAGGCTGATGCATTTGGTGGCTCTTCCTTCACTGCTGGACCAGGTGAGTTTGTGAATGTGTCTTGCAGGGCAATGCCCAAACAGCAGCTCTTTGTCATTGTCTCTCTAACAGGAGAAATGACATAAGCTGAAGCACTGAGAACGTTAGGATAGGGTTGGCCCTTCAATGAAAAGGGAAGATGAGGAATGGCAGGTGTCCTGTCACAGGTGGGTAGCAGGGGGGGGGTGTGGTGTCTGTAGGCAGAGGTGAGGCTTTTGATGATGGAGGAAACTTCCTGTGAACCTAAAGGGTCCCCTTCAGCTTCTTCATGTATTGAAGTTCTGTGCAGCTTGTAATTAGAAGTGAAATAGGTAGTGGGCAATAAGGGAATTGGGCTCTGGTCATGCAGGGAGGGCTCTCCTCTCCTGTAGCTGTTTAGGCTGTATGAAGGAGGAGCAGGGCAGGGGTGGTAACATCTCTGCTGCAGAACAAGGAGAACAGTGGAGGGGAGAGAACAAGGAAAGCAAACCCTCAGACAGCACAGTTCATCTCATAATTGACATATTAAATGGCAAAGACAAGAAGTTTTCCACTGGCTGTGCTGTCTGGGCCCAGGGGCCAGGAGTCCTGGGCTGGTCTAAGGAATGGTTTTGCTTGATGAGGGAATAGCACATGATCCAGAGCTGGGAGGAGTGGCTGACACCCAGGACACTGTGCTGCCATCCAGAGAGACCTGGCCAGGCTGGAGAGCTGGGCAGGGAGAGACCAGATGGGGTTCAACAAGAGCAAGTGGAGAGTCTGGCACCTGGGGAGGAATAACTGGTGGAATCAGGACAGGCTGGGGGGGACCTGCTGGAGAGGAGCTCTGTGGAGAAGGACCTGGGGGTCCTGGGGGGTGACAGGGTGGCCATGAGCCAGCAGTGTGCCCTGGGGGCTGAGAGAGACAATGGGATCCTGGGGGGCATCAGGAGGAGCTTCTGACCAAGCTTGGTGGTGTTGGCTGTTACCTGAGAATTGAAGAGTTGAAGTCCATGACCTAAGAGAGTGCTTGGGGTTTACTCTCAGAGTTCAGCTGATCTGAATCCCAGACTGGGGATGATTTGGATGGACCTCTGGAGATCCCCCAGCCCTTCCAGAGCAGGATCCCCTTGAGCAGGCTGCACAGGGCAGCACCCAGGATCATGGGGTGCAAATGTCTCCAGAGATGGAGACTCCCCAGCCTCCCTGGGCAGCCTGGCCCAGGGCTCTGCCACCCTCCCAGTTCCTCCTCAGGGTTAGGTGGAGCTTCCTCTGATCCAGTTTGTGCCCATGGCCCCTTGTCCTGTCCCTGGGCACCCTGAACACAGACTGACCCATCCTCCCAACCCCACCCCTCAAGGGTTTATCAGCACTGAGAAGATCCCCCCCTCAGTCTCCTCTGGGCTAAGAAGTCCAAGTCCCCCAGCCTCTCTGTGTCAGAGGCATTCTAGATGTTCACTGCCTGGTGAACACCTCATGATGTTCCATCAGCCTTCATGGAGTGATGTTGAGTAGCAGCAGCTCCAGATTCAGCTACAATGTACCTTCTGCAGAGCCTGAGATGCACGACTGTGGTCTGGGCTTTCTGGGTGTCCTACCACGTTCAGTTCCTTCAGCAGTTGTCTTTAAACCATGCCCCTTGACTCCCCTGCTTGGGGGTTGGTGTGGGAAGGTGTCTTGGAAACTCTCCTGCTGCTGACACCGAGCTGGGCACTTCCAGCCCTTTCCTTGTAGACACCAGCCAGTGTGATGGAAGATGCTGTATCTTTTCTCACAGTCAGAGGCCCACCACGGTGTGTGTCCTGTTGTTAGGGCATCACACCTTTTGTACTCCCCCCTCAAGGAATGTTTTGAGACATGGGGGTCAAATTGTGTTGGAGAGCTACGTTGGTTGAGGTTTTTGAGTGTGGTGGTGTTGTGAGGCTGTAGCTTGGACTCTAATACCTGTGCTGGGACTTTGCTTGATGTGTTCTGCTGTTCCCTGTTTCACTCTGCCTTTTCAGAGCTACGTTGGTTGAGGTTTTTGAGTGTGGTGGTGTTGTGAGGCTGTAGCTTGGACTCTAATACCTGTGCTGGGACTTTGCTTGATGTGTTCTGCTGTTCCCTGTTTCACTCTGCCTTTTCAGAGCTACGTTGGTTGAGGTTTTTGAGTGTGGTGGTGTTGTGAGGCTGTAGCTTGGACTCTAATACCTGTGCTGGGACTTTGCTTGATGTGTTCTGCTGTTCCCTGTTTCACTCTGCCTTTTCTCTCCCTGGTTACCAGCTGAAAAAACAAAAGACATTCTGAGTTTGGACACTAGCCCTCCTCTCCTGACTGTGCCTGACCCTTTCGTTCCTCTCCCGCTGTCCGACACACCAGGTAACTGCAACTGGGATTTATGGAGTTGGGGGAGGGGGGAATTTGTCTTCTCTTCTTGTGCTCTGACTCTCCCAGGTTTCTTTCTGTGCTGGGCCACAGCCAGTGGTGCTGAGCACTGACACGCTCTGCTGAACTGGGTGGCAGTGGTGGGGTCATCAGTGGGGTTTCTGCCATTGCATCCCTGAGTGGTGCTGGAGCTGGGCCAGGCCCTGGGCACTGGGAGCTGGGTCCGGGCCCTGGGANGGCCGAGCCTGGCCGAGCCCTGGCAGCCGGGCCGAGCCTGGCCGAGCCCTGGCAGCCGGGCCGAGCCTGGCCGAGCCCTGGCAGCCGGGCGGGGCCGAGCCCTGGGAGCCAGGTCAGGCCAAGCCCTGGGAGCCGGGCTGAGCAGAAGAGCCTCTGGTTTTCCTGCCAGACCCTCAGGTTACCCTACCAGTTCCCATGCCGACAGTGTGGGTGCCTTTAAGGGTTTGCTATTCAAAGCCAAAAATACTCCCTGGGTAATTGCCTGTTCTGACCTGAGCCATTTCCAAATTGGTCTTTGACTTTTAAATCATAGTTTTAATGACTGTTAGTTTTATTTTCCTGTAAGACTTGGTGGTTCTTTGGCTTCCCAGGTCTGTTGCAGAGAAGTTGTGCTTCCCAAAGCACAAGTTAACATGTAACCTTTTCAGCTTTGGCACAAATTCCCTAGTGCAGTTGGTAAGCTTAGTTCCATTTACATTGCAGTGCTACTCAGAAGCCTTTCCTGCACTCACATTTCTCACTGCAGCAGCCAACACTTTTTAGCACAAGATTATATAAGTGCTAAAGAAGCTTATTTGCAAATCAGTGGGATTTGGAATATGGGAACGTGGGGTTTTGTCTTGGAGTTTCTCTAAGCTCTCTGGTGAATGTGTGTGATGGGTCCCACCTCAGAGGAGAAGTGCTAGTTGTAGCTCTTACCCTTGTCCTCAGCTCAAGCTGTGGATCACTCACTGGTGGGTTAACCCAAGCTTTAAAGGGATGTGCTTCTAAAGATGGCATCTTTCCATGGAGAGCTGAGCAATTCAGAGAGGGAAATAATCATTTTCCTGTAACTCTGTGCAACTTGCTTCCTCCTGGCTGATGTTCAAAGAGTGAGAGAAGTGTGTTTGGATTCTAAAGGGATTTTACTCCAAAACGCTGCTCTTTGAGAACAGAAGCAGAACTCAGAGCCTTTCTCCCATGTCCAAGTGCTTCCCAGGAGCTGACCTGCCCAGCTGATTTCCAAACCCCACAACCTCCAGAAGGCAGGTGACTGCAGTTTCTTTCCACACCCTGTGGAAATACCACCAAGGCAGTTGTTTTCCTTGGTGCCTGTTGCACTTTGATACAGCACAACCACACGAAGCAGCTGTCACAGCCTGAGCTGCAGGAGCTCTGACATTCTTTATAGCACCAAAACCCCTGCAGAGAAATTGCTGTCCAGCCCTGACCTTGGGTGCAGAATAAATCAGAGCTGGCAGCAGTTTTTATGGTGCCAGGTTGTTTGTCCCACAGATCTCTCCCTGACCAGTTGTGGATGTTTGCAGGCAGGTGCTAAACCTTCCTTGGCTCATCTCTGCCTTGGATTCTGCCCTGTGTTTGGCTAGGATGGAGTTAATTCTCTCTCTAGCAGCTGGTGCAGTGCTGTGTGTGGGAGTCCTGGGAGTTGGGATGAGAGTGGTGCTGATAACACAGGGGTGGTTTAGTTCTTGCCAAGCAGTCAAGGACTCTTCAGCTTCTGATGCTGCCCTGCTAGTGAGAAGTTGGGGGGCACCCAGAAATCTGGAGGTGGGGACACAGCCAGGACAGGTGGCCCAAACTGACCAGAGGGCTATTCCATACCATGACATCATGCTCAGCACAGAGCAGGCTGGTGGGGAGGGGTGCACAGCTCCTGGATGTGTACTTTGGGGACAGTCCAGCTGTGGGTCTGCTCTGACCTGTGGAGTCTGAGTTGTGTGGTGAGGAACTGCATCAGGTCTCACCACTTTGGTGTAGTTTGCTATGAAGTCCTATTACTGTTCTTTCTCCCAGAAAGCTGCCCTTATCCCCACCCACCAGGTTTGCCTTTGCCTTCCCTTTTTTCCTTGATCCTTCCCCCATTTTCCCTCCCTCCCTGTGCAGGAGAAGCCAGTGAGTAACTGCATGGTGCTCAGCTGGGGCAAAACCATGGCACCTGCACGTGTCTGGCCCTGCTGAGCTCTGTGGATCTCCTTCCTTGGGGAGGCAGGAGTGTGCAGGAGATGTGGCTTGCTTTGGCTTCCTGCAAAGACACCTCTGTTGGTTTGGGGTTTGTTTTTAAAGTATTTTGGTTTTTCTGATAAAATGTGAGTCCAGGAGCCCCTGAATATTTTCAAGGACCCAAGCTACACACTTGGCCTTAGCTTTGAATACCAAGAGAGGCTGCCTGTGCTTGTAAACTCAATAGAACAGATAAAACCCCTGAATTTGCACTCAGGTTCTCAGTCTTTATGTCTGTCATGCAGAACAGAGCTGTCTGTCCTTCCATGGCTGCATTACCTGTGCAGAAACATCCCCATGGCAAGCAGAGAGAGGTCTTGGATGTGAGGGATGTGCCAGCCCATATGTGGAAGGTGTTCTTCAAGGTGAAGCCCCTTGGCTCAGCTGAGCTGGGACTGACTTTCCTCCTGTGGTACATCAGCATCTCCTGTTGCTCATTTCAGAGCTGCCTTGTGCAGAAGCAGCTGAATTTCTTTTGAATGCTTTCTAAATATTTACTTTCTGTTTGGGAGTATTTGTATTTCTGAGGAAGCCCTGATCCTGACTCTCCCTGCTTTGAAAACATTCTGCCTCTTTTTATAGACTGGGAGCACACACAGCCCTGTCAGATGTACCAGTGGGAGCCTTTCCCCCTTGCCTACAGGAGTGGTGCTGTTCAGGAACACTTCTGGGATGGGTGTGAGTGAGGCTTGCAGTTGGGATTTGTTGGACAGAGCCAGTTTGGTTGGCTTTCTGCTCTCTGAGCCTGTGACAGTGAGGGGCTGGCTGGCAGCTCAGCTTTGCATTGCTTAAGCCACAAACTTGCTCCCTTTGCTGGCACCTCAGGGTGCAGGTGGCATCATAGAGTCTCCCAATCTCTCCTGAGCTGGAAGGGACCCATAAGGCCCATCAGTCCATCTCCTGGCTCCACACAGCCCAGCCCAGGCAGAGCACAGCACTGAGCACATCGTCCAGACGCCTCCTGCCCTCAGCCCAGCTCGGGGCTGTGACCCCTTCCCTGGGGAGCCTGTGCCAGTGCCCAACCCCCCTCTCAGCACAGACTCTCCTCCTGACACCCAGCCTAACCCTCCCCTGGCCCAGCTTCACGCTGTTCCCTGGGGTTCTGTCCCTGGTCCCCAAAGAGAGGAGAGAGATGGGTGCTGCCCCTTCGCTCCCCTGGGCAGAAAGCCACAGACCCCATGAGGTCTCCCCTCAGCCTCCTCTTCTCCAGATGAACAGCCCCAGGGCCTTCAGCCTCTCCTCCTAAGCCTTCCCCTCCAGACCCTTCCCTGTCCTTGCTGCCCTCCTCTGGGCACTCTCCAATAGTTTCCTGTCCCTCTTGTCCTGTGGCACCCAAACCTGCCTCAGGGCTGGAGGTGAGGCCGCCCCAGCGCAGGGCGGAGCGGGACAATCCCAGCTGGCCATGCCAGGCTGGATGCACCCCAGGGTGCAGTTGGCCTCCTGGCTCATGGGTAACTTCCTGCTCACCAAATCTCCCAAATCCCTCTCAGCACAACCAACCTCCAGCACCTGACCCCCTGGGCTGGATGTGCAGCCAGGGCTGCCCCTTCCCAGGGGCACAATCTGGTACTTGCCCTTGGTGGCTTCATGCAGTTGGGGACTGCCCAGCTCTCTGATCTGTCCAGGTCTTTATGGCAGCATAAACTCACAAAGAATCATCTGTTCTAAAATGGGGTAAAAAACTCCCCCTCACGATGGAGAGACTGTGCACAAGGCAGCACTGCACCCGGAGGGGCTGGTACCAGCACCCTGCGCCCCCGGCTCAGCCCACGCAGGGGTCAGGGCAGCACAGCCTGCAGCATGGGGGAGTCTGTTCCCCAGCCAGGAACAGAGAGGAGCAGAGCTGCTTCCCAGCTCCTCCACCTCAGCGCTGCTGCTCGACACCTTCTCGCTCGCTCTGCTGCCAAGGACTCACTCCCACCACCTCAGCTCTGCTCCAGTGCTGAGAGGATGAGCCAGGCTGGCTGAGAGCAGGAGAACAGTGTTTATCTGGAACTGGAACAAGGGGAGGAGACCCCTGTCCCACCCAGAACTGAGAAGGACCTGGGGGTTCTGGTGGGTGAGGAACTGCCCCTGAGCCAGCAGTGGCTCTGGCAGCTGGGAAGGGCGATGGGATCCTGGGCTCCATCAGCAGAGGGGTGGCAGCAGGGACAGGGAGGGGATTGTCCCTCTCTGCTCTGCCCTGGGGAGGCCCCAGCTGGAGTCCTGTGTCCAGAGCTGGGGCCCAACACAAGAGAGATGTGGGGCTGTTGGAGAGGGGTCAGAGGAGCCACGGAGATGCTCAGAGGGCTGGAGCAGCTCCCCTATGGAGAGAGGCTGAGGGAGCTGGGCTGGGTCAGCCTGGAGAAGAGAAGGCTGTGGGGGGACCTCACTGCAGCCTGCCAGTCCCTGGAGGGAGCAGAGGAACAGGAGGGGAATCAGCTTGTTAAAGGGCAGAGACTGGCAGGACAAGGGGGATGGAGTGAAGCTGGAGGAGGGAAGGGTTAGAGGAGAGACTGGGGGGAAGTTCTTTGCAGAGAGAGTGGTGAGGGGCTGGAACAGGCTGCCCAGAGAGGGGGTGGGTGCCCCATCCCTGGGGGGGTTCAAGGCCAGGTTGGATGGGGCCCTGGGCAACCTTGTGTAGCTCCAGGCCTGGAGGTTGGTGGCCCTGCCTGTGGCAGGGGGTTGGAGCTCTGTGACCCTTGGGGTCCCTTCCAACCCATGCCATTCTATGAGTCTATGATGAAAGAGTTGTTACCATGCTGGAGTTTCTGAGGCTTTTAAATAGCATTTTAGGGATGATTTTTGCTTTTTTATTTCCTTCAAATGCCCATGGACTTGTGCTTGGGGTTTGTTATGTCAGCCAGAGAGGATGCTCCTCTGGGCCAAGGGAGGGAGTAACTCCCAGCACAGTTTTAAAGCAAAATGCACCCAGCCCCCTGGCCTGTTGCTGGAGCTGACTGTCAGAAATACACAGCCCTGCTAACTGGTCCTGCTCAGAACATTGTTGGCTTCAAAACCAGCAGTTTTAAGGAAAACTGGAGCTTTCTCCTTGTCCTAATGCATGGCCTTTGGGAACTGGGTTCCCAAGTTGTGCCCTTGGGGTGCTAAAGCAGCGCTGAGAGCTGGAGGTGAGTGTCAGGCTGTCCCAATGATGGGAGACCTGGAAATGGGTGAGAATTTGGATCAGATTGCTGAAACTGACAGTTTCTAGCACCTGGCCATATGAGCCAGGACTCAAATCCTTGACATCCCTGTCAGAACACACACATGCAGTTGCTTTAACAGCACTGCTGTTACTGACACAGGAGGGCTTTTTTTGGCCCAAAATACTCAATGAAAGATTTTTAATCAGTGTAACTTCTATCCCAAGCCCCTAATTTGAGAAGATAACTGTATGCCCACCTATGTCAGGGACTTTATAACAACTGTAAAACCCTATTTCTAACCAGACCTTGTGTTTGTTTTGAGATGATGTGTTGGGGTAAAGTCCTTAGGGATGTGCACAAGTAGGTGTTGCTGCACAGTTTACATCCTGGGTTGGGAAAATGCAAAAGAGGAGCTCCTCATCTAGTAACTCAGTGAATTAATTGGTGTGTTATGAACTGGTAATACAATATGGTGTTTCGATGATTTGGAGTAATAAAGCCAATGGACTGCTGAAAGCCCAAGTAGATGAGTGTAAATAGTTCCTGGTGGTGTTTGTCTGGGCTTTGGGTTTGATCCAAGAGAGTGTTGTTTGACAAATATTGGAGGTCTTGAAAGCTAAACTAAAACTGTTTGGTTCTGATCTCATAAGGAGCCACTGTTAAATGCTGTCCCACTGTTCCCTGTGGTGTTTACAGACTCAGGTGCCAGTGCATTTAAATCCTGCCCATTGCTGTGTTTTCTTCTCCCTCTGTTGCTGTATCAGAAACAATTCCATTTCACACAAACTCCATTAGGAAGATGAAAGCCCTTGATTCCTCAGTCCTCTGTTGCCCAATAACAGGCAGGGCTTCCTTCAGTCTTTACTACTTGATAGGCAGGAATCTTCCCAGTGACTAATCCATGCTGACCTCAGCAATCTGCCCTCCCACTCACAGGCAGGAGTTTTACAACCTTCTCTTTCTTTCTCAGTTGGCCCCAGAAGAAAAGGCCTCTGCTGTGTGCTCTGTTGAGCTGTCTTTCCTTTTGCTAGCCCTCTGCAGTACACAAGTGAGTAAGGTTCCTGCTGTGTGCAGTGCCTGGCTGCTGGGCTGCTTCTGGCTTTGAGATGTTTTGGGTTGTTGCATCTTGGTTGTTCAGCCTGTTACCAACCTATGGCAGACTCTTCCCCTCTGTTCCCTTTTTAACTTGCAAGCTTCTCAGGAATCTTTATTCTTTCTAATTGCCTGCTCCAACTAAAAGCCCATTTCTCTCCCTCATCTCTTGATCTATGTATTTCCCCCCCC
>VZTU01017677.1:18605-39074 GCA_013400835.1 Zapornia atra | reverse complement strand
ACCCCCCAGGACCCCCAGGTCCTTCTCCACAGAGCTCCTCTCCAGCAGGTCCCCCCCAGCCTGTCCTGATTCCACCAGTTATTCCTCCCCAGGTGCCAGACTCTCCACTTGCTCTTGTTGAACCCCATCTGGTCTCTCCCTGCCCAGCTCTCCAGCCTGGCCAGGTCTCTCTGGGTGGCAGCACAGTGTCCTGTGTGTCACCCACTCCTCCCAGCTCTGGATCATTGGGTACTAGCTGATAGGGGTCTGCACAATGAGATCCTCTGACCCATGTTCCCATGGTGGGTTTCCCTGCCAGCCATTGCTTTGTTTCCTTTTTATTCCTAAGCTGGTGAAACTGGGGACACACATCAAAGTCCTGAGGGAAAGATGAGGAGAAAAACCCTCAGTGTGACTGCAGAGACACGGTCTGTCAAGGCAAGGGATGTATTCCATGATGCAGGGAGACAGCAGAAGGGATGCAGTTGCCTTAAAGGGGGGGGTAGGTTTATGATACACAGCAACAGGCTTGAAAGTGAGTGTGCTCTCCTTTTGTTTGGGATGGGAGACCTGCTCTGGTGCTGCAGTGCTGCTTCTGGAAGGGAGCTGGTAGCCACCCGTCCCGGCCTCGCAGGGTGTGGAAGGAAAGGGATCTTTATTTTTAACCCTGGTTTCTCAAGAGTTCTTGTCCCTAGTGTGTGGCTGAGCTCTTTCAGGGCTTGGAGAATGCTTTTCTTTTCTGAGGTTATCCAGAGAAGGTTCTGGAGTCTCAACTCCTCAAAGATGAGTGCCAGCCTTAGCACAGCATCCAGAAGCAGCGCTGCAGAAGAGCCACAGGCAGCAGTGGTCATTCCTGAGAGCTGCACAGCAGCCCTGGCAGTGCACCAGTATTTCAGTTGGAGCAGAACTGTGCTCTGAGTTCTCTTTCCACCCCAGGAAAGGACCTGCAAGGTCCTTGCAGAGGACCCTGGAAGCTGGGACATAGCTAGTTGGAGTTTAATTTCCTGTCCTGAAGCTGCAGAGCATCCAGCTGACACCTCCCCACATGATGTGCCTGGCCAGGGGCACTGGGATGGTTTGAAAAGCTGTTGGCTGGAGTGTGACTTGCACCATGACTTCTCTTTCCTGCTGTGTCCTGGCACATCCCTGTCGTGGGCTGAAGCAGTGGTGAGCAGGGTGTGTGTCCCCTGGGGATGTGTTAGTGGGTGGCTCTCAGATAAACCAGGCTTGTAGAGGACATTGGGTAGTTCCTGTCCACCCAGATGGGAGGGACAGTCGTGACTCTTGTCTGCTTATTGTTTGAAGCAAGAGGCCCAGAGCATGAAAGCTGATTGCTGGGTGCCCCTTGCCAATGGGCTTTGCTCTGCTCATTTGGTAGGGATCCCTATAGCAACAGAAAGTGATCTGTCCTCAGAGGACTCACTGTAACAACAGCCTGTAATCAGTTCTTACACTTGATGGCACTTCAGAAATGAGTTTGTGTTTTTCATAGAGCTTTTGGGCTTAAACAAGCAGTTGTTCTAATTGCTTGTTGCCATAACACACTGCCACAGGGCTTTATTGTGAGGCAGTGGCTGGCAGGGTACATCCAGCACTGATTACTCTGTGTGTGGAACACAGCAAAGCCAAAACCTTGAGGGTGTGACCTGATGGGAAGGGGAATGAACAGATTCCTGTGTGACTTCTCCCAGCCTGATCCCTCTGGGATGCAAAAGGCTCATGTTTGAGGAGGGAAGTGAGGCTTCTGTTAGCAGGAGTGTGGGTGGGGGGGCTGAGATATTAAGCTCTCCCCAAACTCCTTCATGGCTTGTTTCCAAACCCTGTTTTTATAGCTCTGGGAGTGGTCACTAGCAGGACATCTCTCTCAGTGTCTCTTTACCCTCTGTGTTGTGCTGTCCTGGCCAATGCTGCTGGCTGCAGCTGCAGTCAGCCTTCAGAAGCTCAATGCTGCACGTTGCCAGCGGGACCAGGAAGACTTTGGGGAACAAAACCACCTGGGATTGATGCTCCAAGCACAGAATCCTGTCTGTTGGGCTTTCCTAGGCTGGTTTCTAGCCTCTGAATTTTCCTTCAGGATTTCTTACCTTGTATTTGCTGCATTCAGCACCAAGCTGAGAGAGAAGGGAGAATTGTATTCCTGCCTGTGATGCCACCTAGTCCCTGAGGTGAGCTCAGATACCTTTGAAGGACTTTTTGCCCAGAGAAGGATGCTTGCCAGCCTTTCCCTCTCCCTAGGAAAGATAGCCCAGGGTTGAGTGGTGCTTCTTGTACAGCAAACCCCAGAGCTATGAGCAATTGTATGTGTAAGTGGAGCAGAATGGAAATAGGATGCTTGCACAGGCTCCCAGGTAGGTTGAAAAGAGCCACAAATAATGCAATAAGATGAGATTTTCTGTTAAGATGAAACATCTTTGGGGTTTTGCCACCTCACAGGCTAGTCTTCTATACAAATTATGGGGTTTTTTGTTCTTCAGGGTCTGGTCCTCCAAGGGACAGTGTACTTCCAGAAGTAGCTTCTTGCATTGTGCCACACACAACCTGTCAGCATGTGTGTCAGCTTTAGGTAGAGAGCTTTTATTCTGGATAGGAGTCAAACAGGAATGTTCCCACCCCTTGGAAACCATCGACTTCTCCCTGTCCTTGCTGGGCTTTAGGAAATATTTCCTGTGGTCATTGAGGACAGAGCCCTGGAAGGTATTTTAGGTGTCTAAAGTAACCAGCAATGATGCACAGTGAGAGTGTGAAAGGCCCTGAAGGGATGTGACTGCCTGAGAAGGCAGATAAATGTCTCATCTGCTGTTGGAGACCTGAAAGTGCCTCCCACCAAATGCCTGACTGCAGCTGATGTGCTTTGAAATCAATGGGATTTTGTGCAGAACCCTCTCTTTGGGTATCTAGTTACACCTTCAGGCATTTAAACTTCTTGGAAAGGTCTCTTCATATTGCACCTCCTGTTGTATTGCTGTCAGGGAACCCTCAGGGGGTTTGTCTCACGTAGGTGACTGGAATTTCTTCTGTATTTTTCCCCCCTCCCCAGCCCTTTTCTTCTCCCTGTGCATGAGCACCAGTAACCAGAGAGCCAGGCTGCTCTCTTGAAGCGTCCTGACACCTGACAGCCACTGGATATGGCAGAGAACATCTCCAGTCCCCAGGATCTCAGGGCCCAGGCTTTTCCCACAGCTTTGAACTGCTCCAGTTGTTCAGCTTTCAGATTGGCCACATTTTGGTTTGGTTCTCAGGCCTTGGCTTGCTTTTTGGTTTGTATTCCCTCTCCCTCCCCTCCTTTTGTATTTCATTGGCTCTCTTCCTGCTTGCCTTCTCTACCAAAGACTTACCAACTTTATTTCACCTTTTAAAATGAAACTCCTGCTTCTAGAGCCTGTCTCTGAAAACAGAAAGATGCCCTAACCCTGTTTAGCCACACTAACCAGCCTTCTGTGCTATCTTTGCTTCTTTCCCTCTGTTTCTCCTTTACGCTGCAGAAGATACTAACCTGATATCAGGCTTTGACGCTCCTGAGGGCTCTGAAAAAGTGACAGAAGATGAGTTTGACCCAATTCCAGTGTTGATATCCAAAAATTCACAAGGTAAGCCAGGATTTGGGGGTGAAAAGGGGAAGGGAAAACTAACAAACCCCAAGGAATAGTTGCGGGGCAGTGGTGCTGCAGCACGTGTGAAGGCGTTCATATCCTAAAGATGCTCTCATTGGAGATCTTAGTGAGCTTAGTCTGCCTTGAAATTTCTCCAGGTTCTGATGGTGGGAAGATCCCACATCCAGAGAGATAATAGTGCAAGCATCGTTAGGTCCCATGAAGTAATTAGCAGCCTGCCAGGCAGGGCACACAGACACCGCTGCGGCTGGCGTGCGATGGAGAGCTGTGTCCTCCCATGTTATTTACCAGTCGTGCCAATGGCAGGAGGTCCTTTGGCTTGGAAGTGAACTTGGCATGAGGCACAAGAAAGGGAGGTGATGAGGATCCTCCACAGCTCTGCAACTCCTGCTGGAAGTGGGGTTCTCTTTTCCCTTCTGACTGATGACTTTTCAAAGGCGCTTGTGGGAACTGAGCATTTGGGAGATGCTACCCACCTCCTCTGAAGAGCTTTGAGCAACCAGAGTCCTTAAGACAGGGACTGAAGAGTTTCTTCTACAGCATCTGCATCACCTAGATCCTGTTACCTGATCTCTGGAAGCAGTTCAGCCCTGTGTAGGGGGCTGCCGCCAGCAGCACTCTTCCCTCAGCAGAAGGAGAAGCGCTGTGCTTTGTAGCTCGTGGAAGGCAGCGTTTCCCAGTCTGCTCAGCCAAGAGCTCTTTGCTCTGCAGTCAGGCCACTGAAAGGTTTTGATTACAGCCTTTGCTGAGCTGGCAGATGTTTAAAAACACATGCCAGGGCTCTCTTTTTTGTTGGTTTCTCTTTCTTTTTGAATTTAGTAGAACTTTAACTTCCTTCAGTCCCATTTTGTATTTACAGCAGGAAGGTGCCTCTGATGCCGGCTTGCAGAGAGCGATGCTCCTGAGAAACAGTTCTCAGACATTAAAAACCCTGCTGCTGCTGAGACATTTCTCCTGAAGCTGAGCTAAGATAGGCTGCCTTGAACAGAGAGGAACATCTCTCCTTCAGTATCAAAGCACCAATTTTAGAAAGCCACATGATAGCTCAACTCTCCTTGAAGTAGCCGGCAACTCAAAGATGCTCTTAAAACAGCAACTCCTTTTGTTCAAGATTCAAAGCTCTGCACGGGCTTTTCCAGAGGCTGTGGGAGTTCTTACTGCTTTGTAGATGCTTTAGTGAGGACAGGGTTCTGCAGCTTGGATGTAACACCTTTTTTGGGGGGGGGGGGGAGGGGGGAAGCACTGGTTTGTAGAGATTTCTTGGCTGCCGTGATGTTTTTCCATGGAAGTCTAGGTTTGGGGTGGGGAGAGGGAGGAAGAGTGAGCAGGGGGATGTCCTTGCTGTCCCAGTAATGAGAAGAGCTGGAGCAAATTTTTCTGCTTTGCTTTGACTTGATTTTTTTTTTGTTTTCTTTCTTGCTTGCTCTTGAACATCTGAAACTGTCGTGTGTGTGTGTGTCCTGTTCAATACTGAATTCCTATCTCTCACACTTCCAGGTGGGCATTCTAGAAACAACAGTGGAAGCTCTGAGTCCAGTCTTCCCAACATAGCCAGGTCTTTACTGCTGGTGGATCAGCTCATAGACCTGTAGCAGTGACACAGTAGCAGACGCAGTTTCTGTAACGTACCTAATCCTCCGTTTTCATTTCCAGAAGAGTTACCTTCAGTTGTGGTTCTTTTGCTCTTTCCCCTCCTCTTCCCCCCTTCCTTAATTAAAAGAAAAACAAATCTGCCAACAGGAGACAGTCACCCACCTTTCTCCCTGTCTTCCCATGCCCCAGGAAAGATTTCTGTCTTGGTTTTCCAGGTAGTCCTCTCTAAAGCTGGTAAAACCCCGTTCTGGTTCCTTCTGCATCTGTCTTTAATAGCTGATGTCTAAAGGGAGCACTGTCCTTAGCCACCCCTGCTGAGATGTACACCTAGCACCATGGACAGCCTACCTGTGAATGAATTAGATAATCCTAGCTGACATGACCCCTGCGTACAACAGCCTCCTTTCTTCTTAGAGTAGTGTGTGACCAGCTGTGCTTCAATCTTTGTGGTTGGGTTTTGTTGGGTTTGGGTTTTGTTGGGTTTGGGTTTTGTTGGGTTTGTTCCTGTTTTTTCTGATGAATGAGCCAGGAGGAAAGGGATGGGTGAAGTTGGTAGAGATGTGTCCCTCTCCTGCAGAACATGGGTTAGGAGAGCTGATGTTCCTAAATTGCTTCAGAGGAGGACAAAGCACCAAATTCCCCCTGGAGTAGCCTTGCCTAGTACCTCTGGTGATGGTGCATATGAGTTTTCCAGATTGCCCCCAGCTAATGGTTTCCTCCTTGTGAAGGAACTGTGCTTCCTTGGGGAGGGGGGACAAAAAGAAAAGGAAAAAACAAAAGGAAGGGGGGAAAAAACCCCATGAAAACCAACCCAAACCAGATTGTTCAAGCTGCAAAAATGACCCTTAAGTGAAACACAACGAGGTTTTGAACCAAACACCTGTGAGTAGAGCTGTGACTGGCGTTTTGTTGACCTTTTTTTGGATGCAAAGGGCATTGTGGCAGCAGCAGATGTATTTTCTGTGACTTTTCTGTGTTTGAAAAAAGGAAAAAAAAAAAAAAAAAAAAAAAAAAAAAGAAAATTCCCCCCCAGTTCTCCCCCCAACCTCCTGTAAATGGTGTATGAAACAAACTGTCCTAGAGCTGTCTGTCCTTTTTTAACCCTGGTTTTAGTCAAGCATCTGGTATCTGTTCTGGGCTCCCTGTTTTTCCCTTGTTATCTGCATCTAGTGCAAAGCAGTTGTTCAGTATGGGACCGTTTGTTTTGGTAGGCAAAAGCTCACCCTGGACTTTACTCCACTCCTCAGGCCCTGTGGAACAAGCACTCACCTGGTTCCCACAGGTTGACACAAGTGCTGCTCCAACCTGCTGGGCTCTTCCCTTTTCTTTCTCCCTTCCCCACGCTCAGTTTTGTCAACCAGCTGGATTCTGCTCAACTTGGGTTGTGTTGGGTTTGTTTTTTTTCCCCTTGGCTTTTTGGTCCTGAAGTCTGGAATTTCTATCTTGTATTTGAAAGCTCTTTCTGACCAGGAGGACTCTTCCTCTGTCGTGGATTAATTACTAGCTTCCTGCTAACCTTGTGTATGTGTATGTAGCTGTATTAGTAACAGTGCAGTTTCTCATGTGCGAAAGTTGGAACGACTGACCCTGTGTATGTACTGACCTCTGGCTAAGAAGGAAAGAAATCCAAGTTTGTGACTCCTCCTTTCCTATCTCCAGTCTCTCTGCTATTTTCCCCCACCCCAACACTTAGTTTAACAAATTCTGTAAATAGAAACTACCATCGATTTGTGTCTGCTCCACCTTTACTCTTCTTTTCAAACCTCCACTTAATAATAAAAGTATTGCTTAAGTGTGTTGTATCATTACCTGTGTATACTGCACTTTCCAGGAGAAGCTTTACATGAAAACTATGGAAATGACCTTAGGAAAATTGTGGATAGAACTCTATTATTATTTTTTTTTGTTTTATATTCCTAAAGCACAGGCAAAGCTGGACTGGAAAACACGAAGCCGCTATAGATAGAAAGTTATTGTATAGTCAGATACTGAGATTATATGAAAAGAGAATGGATTTTAAAAAGTTAACCATCTACTGTATATTAGAAACAAAGATTTCTGTGAATTAAAGTACTTTTAAAGAATGTTTAAGATTTTAAATCTAATGGCACTTGTTCAAGGGTTCTGGAAAACAAAATGATAAATGCACTGGGTTGTTCATAATGCTATTAAATAAGCAGATGTGAATGTTTATTTTATTGCTTTCTCCAGTAGCTCTTCGTGGATCTGGGTGGGAAATACACACTTGGAGAGGTGTCTCTTAGCTAGAGCTCCTTCCTCAGAAAGCACTTGTGAAATGAATGGAGAATGGGAGAGAGATGAAGTGAGTGGGTGCTTGGGATGAGTTTTAAGCTCGCTGAAAACCGTGGCTGCCCCACGGGCGTGGGGTTGGTGTCAGTGTGCTGCTTAAACATTGAGGAGTTTGTGTGGAAGCTGCTGCTGTGAAGGAGTGAATTGACCCATCACCTGGTGTCTGCATGGGAGACAGTTGGTACCCCACGTGCTGTACTTTGTTTGAACCCCCAGGACAGGTTTCTGGCCCCTTTTTAAGGGTCGTGGGGTTGGCTGATGATAAATAGCAGAATACAAACCTACAGGAGTGACTCTCAGCCCAGTGGGTGCTGTTTGCTCATGGGGGGATGAGGGAGGAGCCTTTCTGCCCTAGCAGGCTGGAGCTTGTAGCAGTGACCTTGGCATTAGTTTTGAGGGATCCTCCTGGTGTAGGATACTACACTTGCAGCCACGGGACGTGGAGCAGTTTCCTTTCGAGCCCAGGTTGTGCTTTGGATGCAAGAATAAGCTCTGGTGTTGGGGGAGTGAGATGGTCACAGGAATCCTGGGGGCTTGGATGTTGGTTCTTGGGCTTTGAACACTGGGAATGTCCCCAGTTCACTTTTGAACCGGATGAGCACAAGTGTTGCACCCACAGTTCAGAGATCAGCAAACTTGGGGTGTATCTGGTGATACCCACTTGTCAGGAGCATCTGTCCCAAAAATAGAAGGTGCTGCAGGTTCCAAGTCTTCATGGGAAGATCCTGGGGACTTGGCCAGGGCTGCAGGCACTGTGCAACCTGCTGGAGAAGCCCAAGAGATGGGTGGAAGAATCTTGGCTTTGTGGCAGGGTTTCTGCACCCTCTGAAGCCTGTCTGCACAGCCAGAGGGCAGCTCGGGTGCATCTGTGTAGAGCAACATGAATTGAGAGAGAGCCTGAAGGCTCACAGGGTGCTGCCTCTGGTGACCCTGATTAAACAGAAAAACATTAAAAATATTATTATAATGAAAGTTCAGATCTGATTAAGACCAAAGACAAGTTTAGGGGTATCCAAGCCACCATAAACCACGGAGCATGTTGGCCTCTGACTACAGAAAACATCATCAAGCCCAGGGTGTGCAGCATCCCAAGTGTGTGTGTGTGGAGCAGGTCACTCTCTTTTTGGCCAGTGCATTTTCTAGTTGAGGAACTCTCTTAGGAATGGGTCAGAGTTGGGGAGTAGCTGGCATGGATGTTTGGGAAGCAGGAGAGTTCTGATGGATGGGGCTTACTGGTCAAACTGGGTGAAACTAGTTCCTGGGACTTCTCTTTGAGGTGGGCAGTGCCTGTTAAACCTGCATCACTCCAGCAGGAACCAGACTTGGGGTGAGGGGGTTACTGCGTCGTCTGTCTTGGGGAGGGAGAGGAGCTGTGCTCTAGGGCCAGCCGTGCCTTGCTGCAGCATCAGCTCTCCTCATTCCTTGGGGGGATGGGTGGGCTGCTCAGCTGGGGTGGTTTCAAGGACAGAGATTGGGAGATGTGTGCTGCTGCCCTGCACAGGAGCGACTCGAACCCCCAACAACTCACGTTCTCAGCTCGCAGGCTGCACCCTAAAAGTGACATAATGCTGGGCTTGTGCACATAGCCATGGGGGGAAACCAGTCTCCAGCTGCTGTCTTGTTCATAAACCACAGGAATATGGTGTGTGGGGTTTGTGTGTTCAACATCTTCCCTGTCTTGCTTTGAACAGTACAAATGACTGTGCCTAAACTCAAGCACTAAACCCCTTCCCATGTGGGACTGACAAAGCCCAGCTGTGCTCCCAGCTCTGCCCCTCTGCAGGGGCTCTGGGCAGAAGCACTTCATTCTGCTGTGCAGTGCTGCAGTGCTGGTGATGCTGTCCTTCAGGTGATGCTTCAGCACTGGAAGCAGTGTGTGGAGCTGTTGTGAATGGCTGTTGAGTGATGTTGCTTCTAGGAACACAAGGGAAAAACCTCCACTGATTCAAGAGCAAAGGAAAGTTTTTTGACCCATTTAAAATGCTAGACCAGTAACAGCTGTGCTGGTTTTCCATATGTTGAGACCTTCCTGGCTTTGGGCTTGGTGAAATGAGGACAGTTACTTAGTGCAAGAGTAGCTTTAGACTCCAGGAATGCCTCTGTCTCTCCTGACCAACTTGTTTTGGACTCTGCTCCAGCAATGCACTCATCATCTTGGTGCCTGCTCTGCCTCCTCCCAGCTCCCTCTAATAGGAACAGTAACTCTTGTATGGCTTCATTGCTTCCTTTAAGCATGGAGGAACATGGCTCAGCGCTGCACCTCGGGGGCCAAGGGCCTTTACTCCAGCTTGCATCTGACTACACGCAGGGTGTATTCCTGCTGTACAGCTGAGAGGTGGTTTTATTACTGAAAGGGAATCTGAGTATGGCTTAGGGGTTGTTCCTTTAGTACATATCTGTGAGCCTGGAATGTCTGTGTGAGTCTTGTACAGGGTAGAGAGAAAAACCTTATGTATAACCTTAAGTTTCTCTAAAGATGTTGGGCTGCAAAGATGTTACACTGTGGAGCTTTGCAGCTGTTAGGAGTGAGTGTGTGTGTGAAAACCTGAGCCCTGACTGAGAGCAGAAGGGATGCTTCCCCGTGCAGTGACACCCAGACCTCGGGGGTCCAGAGGAGGAGGGGACCAAAGAGGCAGTTGCCCACTGCCAGTGCCTGTCTCAGCGTAGGCAGGTGTTAGGAGATGCTGTCCTTGCAGAGGAGGCACCTCTCTGTGTGCTGGGGGCTGCAGGTGCTTTATGTGTTGATTCAAGCAGCCCATCTGCCCCCATCTTCCCACGTCTCTTGGTTGTGAAGGGGAGCAGAGTCATCGCAGAGAAGGGGCAGGGTGCCAGACAAGAAGCACTCGCAGCGTCACGAGGTTTGGCTCTTCCCTGCTCGCAGGGTGCCCCTTTCCCTCCTGTGCTGTGTCACTGAAGAAAACTGTTGTCCCTTTCCACATGAAGGTGTCTGAGAGCTTCAGTGTCGCTGGTCTCAGACCTGCTGGAGCACCCATCAGCACTGGGCAACCTCCATTCTCTGTCAGCCGGCCAGTTACGCGGCGTGCGCCTCCGAAAGCATCGTCTGCAAAGCCCGTGGCTGCTCACCAGAGCGCGTCTCCTTAGCTCTGACCTGCCCTCCACACAGGGGCTTTGGGTTCCTTTGGCTTCATTGCACGTAGCTCGGACCTTCTTCAACAGAGGAGGTTGCCAACAGTGAGAGAAGCTGTCTGAGCCGCTCCAGTCAGACTTAGCACCAGAAAGAAGAGTGCCAGCGTGGTGTTGTCAGCCTCATAGCAATGCTGCCACGGTGTCTGCTGGGCCTGGCCCTGTGCTTTCTGCCAAGGGAAACTGAGGGAACCCAAGAGAAGGCGCCTGAGCTCACGTGCGGTGGGATGATGTCTGGAAGCCAGGTCTTCCTCCTGAGAGACTGGAAAAGTGAACACGGGAGTGTAGGTGGCTCTCTGAGGTCAGGAACCCCCCCAACTTTCTCAGGTCACCGCTGCGCGTCGGTATCGCTGTGCCTGTCGCTGTTGTTCTCCAGTCTTGCTGAGTTGCCTGGCAGCTTTGCACGATGCCAGCGCTGGACTATGGGCCAGAACAAGTTCCAACCTCAGCATCGCTTCGTTTCATCCTCCCAGAGTAAATCCACAACTCCCATGCTGGCTGTAGCAAGGGAGAAAACTGTTTCTGAGCAGTTGGTGCCCGTATCGCTCAGGAGGGGCAGAGAGAGCAAGAAAGATTTGGGAAAAGTAAATATTTTTCCCCTGAAAATAAAGCGTTCTGCCCATCGTATGGTGCCACCAAGTCCAGAGACACGTGCTGCTCCTGTCCTAAGCCGGTGGGCTCACCTCCTGCCCACCCTTCTCCTCCTGTGTCCTAAACATCATCGCTTACACCAACACAGACACCTGCTAACACAAGTAACTCTCTAAACCCAACATTCTCAGATGACTTGCTTGTGGTGCTCTTGTGACAAGTGGGTTTGCATTGGTGTCACATTCACCACAATAAAGGCCTTTTTCCTTTCGTTTTCCCCTCTGCTGTATTTTGGACTGGGTAATTTGGAGGCATTTCAGTGATGTGGTGACTGATCTCGGTCTGCTTCAGCCCCTATCCTCAAAAATCTCACTGGTAAATATCTAAACAGGCTCCTGGGATTAAGCACTGCAGTTCCTGTAGTGGGACGTGAGCATCTGAGGTTAAACCACTGCTGGCTTTGGGAAAGATGGGTGGTATTTTTGTAGAGTAACTGATAAAAGGTCCAGCTACCCACACTGTCCTCTCTTGAGCAGTATAACGTGTCCAAGTGAATCATTTCCCAATAAATACTGATTTTGATGCCTAACGAATGACTGCTGTGTCTTTAATGGTGAGAAGTGGCTGAGAACAGGTCAGTGTGTGTCCATCCATGGACACGGTCAAGAAGCATCTATGGACCTGGTGCCTTGTGGGCTGTGATGGGTGCACAGACGTTGATGGTTAACCTGGGCAGAGTTTTAACCTGGGCAGAGTTTTAACCTGGGTGATGAGGTTATTTTGGGTGGGTTGGGTAGTGCCTCGCTTCTCCAGCGGTCAGTGGATACCAACCAACCTCCCCCCACTCCTCCTCGGTCTTCCTGCAATTCCTCCTGCTTAGTTTTCACATGCCTCTTTCCTATCCTTTTGCTAACCCGAGTCCAATGACACACTCCTAACCCGCCAGTAGTTCTTTGAAGGTAAGATCTCTTCTCTTCTGTCTGTGTGAGTCGTAAGGTGAAACCAACCCCATCTCGGGCTCTTGTTGAGTGGAGACGAGCAGAACAGCAAGCCTCTCCCCGCACTGTCTCCGTACACTAACGCAGAGGCGAGCCAGCTCGTTATAGTTACCTTAAGATACTTGATTAACTCATGGAATGGATTGTTTAAAATCATTTATCCTGCAGTGGTTTAACCTGATGCTGCTGTAGATACCAGGACTCATGAAAAGCTGTCGGCTGACCTTCATTCAGTGAAGTGTGTACGTTATTTCAGCAGATCATAGGGCATCCCTGAGTGCTCTACACACCCCGGTGTAATTCCACGCACCCGTGGGGCAGCTCGCAGAAGCTAAGGCTGTGCCAAGCTGTACACCTGCTCGTAGGGCAGGCAATAAGCAACAGAATGAAGCAACTAAAATTGCCCCTTTGCCGGAGCTTCGCTCCAGGCAGCAGCGCTAACGACGTGCAGACCTCTCCGATGGTGGGGGGCAGAGAAAAACCTGGTGGAGTGGTGCTGAGAGAGTGCTGGGTGCGCCCGCTCGCGTGGCAAACATCTTCCATCTCTTTCTCAACGCTGGTACTTGTGGTGTCCCCCTGCTGTGAGGCAGCGTTGAGCTGCGTGGCAGTTTGTGTGTCGTAAACTCCTTCCCTGGCATTTTAATTTTTATTGGTTTGTTGGTTTTTTTTAATTTGCCCTCCCTCTCCTTCCCATGTTCCATGTGTGATGGTGGGTTAAATCTGAACGGCATGACATCTCTTGTGTAATGAGTACCTGTCAGTCTTTTCTGTGACTGGGGAGATGGAGGCAGTGAGTAACACTCTTCTCTTGCATTTTTAGGTCTGCAGAGGGATCCGGCCCCCTTCCCCGTTGTAGCTCTTGAACTCCATAAGGGACCTTCCAGCAGTGATGGACTTGCTTTGTACAAGGGTCAGTCTGAGGTGCTGGAGGCGAAAAGGCAGCACAACTCCGAGTCAGACTACCTAACAAGAGATGGTCCTTCAAGCAACAGCTCCTTCTACAGCAGCGAAGGAGAGGGGACAGACCACGAAGGAGATATTTTGGATTGTAGCGGGTCCCGGCCTTTACTGATGGATTCGGAAGAGGAGGAGGAAGGCTGCAAGTTGGGTGTGGGGTTCCTGCAGTCTGTGCCCAAGGAAAGACGTGAGGCCTCCAAAGAAGATCCCCACTCCCAGTCTTCCCAGACTAGAGCAGGGGAGACGCTGTTCCCTGCCTTCCAGTCGCACACCGGCGAGGTGTTCAACGAACCAGATGTTTTTGCCACGGCTCCTTTCCGAAGCTCAAGAAAAGTGCCTGATGAGGCGGATGTCTTCACCAAAGCTCCTTTCATCTCCAAGGGCAACGCAGCTCTTAGACATCCAGAAGAACCAGATGTATTTCTGAGAGCCCCTTTCACTAAAAAGAAAAGCATGGAAGAGTTGACGTCTCATGGTAAGGAAGCGTTCACACCGGCTGCCTTCCTAAGCCAAGGAGGTGATGTCCAACACAGAGCAAACCCCGCGTTCCCAGCCCTGGATCCATCAACACATGGGTCCCCGGCCTCGGCGCGGTCTCCATACCCCTCTGCTGGGTTTACTCAGCCAAGCAATCTTCATCCCTCTTCCGTAAGAGCTGTGGAGACCCAGGAGAACGTCCCTTCTAAAGGCATGCTGCAGGAGCAGGGTGGTGTGCCCGCAGAGAGGAGCCAGGGAGGACACACACTGCCCCAGGAAGCCGTGCTGGGCTCCGTGGCGAACAAACCTTTCCGTCCACAGTCCTTGTCCAAATATTCCCGTCACTACAGCCCAGAAGATGGGCAGGGTCACGAAGTCAAGCCCATAGCTGCTTACAAAGTGGTTTCTCAGACCAACAGACAGGTGGTAGCAGGATCTGTCTCTGTTGCCCCTCTCTCTTCCAGGACTACAGAGCTGCCCAGCGGGGACCCCTTTGCTTCAGCACCGTTTCCTTCCAAAGCTGGAAAGCAAAAGCCTTAATCTGCTGTGAGCTGGGAGGTGAGCTGCCCTCCAACCGCCTCTCATGGGACCCTGAACCTCTTAGCTGCAATGAATGACATAGCAATATATATATATATATATAAAAAATAATTATTATTTTTTGGTCAGAACTCTATTTGCAGTGACGTATAGTTGAACCATTTTAAATTATGTTAGTCCAATCTCCTGACTCTCAGGATCTTCATATCCTTTTCAGATGCTTCTTCTCTTCCTCCTCTCCCCATCTTGCCCCCCCATTTATTTTTCAGATGCTTTTCCAAACCAGTAATACCCCATATTTTCTGGCCCTGGCTGGGGAAATGCATTATAAGATGAATGAGGAGGTTGATTAACTGTGGAGCAAGTCAAGCTGGACTTGCTAGTGCTCTGGCCAGGAGAAATGATTTCACATGTTCAAGAGTTACTGCGACTTTCTTGGCAGTGGGGGCTTGTGGAAAGGAGCAGGGCTGCTGCTTGGAAGGGATGCAGACCTGGCTGCTGCAGCTCTCATGTGCGGGTGGTTGATGACGTGCACTGAGTGAGAGCTGGGCGGATGCTGCCCTGGTTTGCACAGCGCTGATGTGAGCAGAGCCACGGTATCCTGAGTGAAGCATTTCTGCCCAGGCGTCTGTGCTGGAGCCCAGAGGAGTTGGTGGAAGGACTCACAGTGCCTTCAGTCACTTGTCTTGCAAGCTGTGGGATGCAAAGCGATCGGTCGGGCTCTTCTGTTGCCGTTGTTTGGAAGATGGAGTGATGGGGCAAAGCTTTTGGTTTTACACATGTTTTTCCTTCCTGGTTTATGTAGGACCCAGAGGTTTGCTTAGGGTGTTGTGAAGGAGAGCGCTGTGCATTGCTACAGTATTAAAAATATACCTTAGGGAAAAGCTTCCCATGCAGAGAGCTCTGTGCCTGTGACCACCTATCTCCTTGGGTGAGATGCAGCCACTGTCCGGTCAGGCTGCCCTGTGTGAGCAGAGAACCAGACTCTGTGTTTGTCAGTTGGGCCTTTTTGTGTTCCTGTTGATTAAGGATGAACCTCAACAAAAGCCATTCCTGCTCCTTTGGTGACGTCTGCTGCGCTTCAGAAATACAAAGCCAACTTTCTGTTTGGTCAGTCGTCCATGGAGTGGATCCCAGGAGGAAAAATCACCTGAGAAGAACCCAAGCAGCACTTTGCACTCCTCTTTTCAGTAAGGAGTAGGGTGGAGATAAGAGTGAAACCTCCCATCTTTACTTTGCAAAATGCCTGGTTGCATAAGTGGTCTTGGATCTGCTAGTTATGGCCCTCAAAGGCTACCTGGAAGCATGGCTTGGCTTTCAGACCTTGGCAGCATGGTAATCCTCCCTCTGAACATGTCGTGATGCTGCAGAATGTCTCCCAAGGGAAAAAAGAAAAGAAGTAATGGTGGTTTTATTTTTAAGGACTTGACATCTATGGAAAAAAATTCCCTGTTGATTCCAGTGGCATCTGGCCAGGTCTCCTAAAAGCTTCACTGTGGCCTTTCCCAAGGGAGTTTGTTCGTTACAGTGTGAGCTGGAGCCTTGCGCTGGGGAGGGGGAGAGGACACATCTTGCCTTTGGGATCTCCCACCGGTGGCTTTGGGTTCTTGGGGCATTCACAGGGGAATTGTTGGAGCAATGGCTTGGTGGCTGAGATCAGGATTGGTTATATGTAGGGCAGGGACCTGGTGTGTTTGTACTCACAGGGCTGCCAAGTACTGCCAACCTGCAGAGGGAAGGATCCACCCCAGCTCCTCCTGCTCGCTGGCATCACACCCTGGAGAGCTTCTGCAGCAGAAAACAGACTTCAGTCTAGTTTTGCATGGAAAAAAAGCATCACCACCTCCAGTACATAGCTTTGTCCAGTACCCAAATAAGAAGCATTAAAGGAATGCAACAGGCACGTTAAAGATGCATGTGAAGGCTGCTTAAACAAAGCAGAACATTACGCAGCTCAGGGCTGGTTTCCTCCTGACTTTGAAGCCCAGAAGAGTAAGGGAAGGATGGATGGCAAAACCCTGAATGCCAGGAGACAACTAGCAAAGCATCTGCATGTAGGACTCACCCACTGCTCCGTGTTTCCTTTCCCCTCCCTGAATCCAGCTGCCCTCCAGAATAACTCTCCTGAGCCAAATGCTCAGCTGGACGTGCATGGCACAGGGATTGCCTGGAATGGCAGAGGAGAAGCTCAGACAGATGTCTGTGCAGAAAAGCTGAGTTTTCTGTTTAAATATATCCCTGAAAGGGGGGGGTTGTTTGAAATTTATCCCCACACCTGTCCCAGGCTGGTTGTTGCTGGGTTGGATGGGTGAGAGATGCTTGATTGGTTGATGGCAATACCCACTTCAGGGGGTACCAAGGAGGTTGAGTGGGATGACTCAGATGTATCTCAGTACGCAGCCTGTGTGCAACCAGGAGGCTAGATTGGACCTCGAGCTGTTGAGTTCTCTTGGGGAGCTGCTGGAAGGGAAGTCAGGCCTTGGTAGCACAGGGATGACTCGGGAATGGGAAGATGCTTCGCTGGAGCGAGTGGGTTCTGCGTCTGAGGTGGGGGTTCGAGATGTTCCCTCTGCTAACTGCATTCAGGTCCTCCTTCCTTTCCTGACTTTTTTACTTGAAAAGCATCTTTTAGATAATCCTGTGAAACTTCTTTGTCCAGGTCTGGCTGGGTTTTAGCCCATTCCCCTTCCCACTCAGACCGCAGCCCCGGCGAGGCGGGGCTGAGCCATGCGTAGCTCAGCCCTTGCAATCCTGCAGCCCCAGCCAAGGGAGAAAGGGAAAAACACACCAAGGATGCTGTGAGGGCTTGTCCACAGCCCTGATTGGCGTCAGGCTGAATTTCCAGCTACTGTTTTGACAGCTTTTATGTTCTTTGAGCACTTTACACAAAGAGCAAGCTCACCGTGCCCCAGAAGCTGAGTCCTGCCAGCGTACAACCAGCGCTTACGTGGTTTGAAACCTCTTCCAGGGGACGGAGGCAGCTTGTTTGTATCCCCGTCCGCGAGCTCTGAAGGAACGGGACATCGGGTTATGGTCAGAAACATGGATTTCAATGCCAGTTAGTCTGATGCCCGTCTCATTTCCAGCCTGTATTCCTCCTGCCCCTGCACTGCCAGCACAGGAGTATCAGCTTGAAGTGGGATCTTCATTTCCACAGTCCCCGATGCTTGCTGTCTTTAATGAACGTGCAAGAATAATGCTAATTGTTTTCTTTGCCATGCGACTGGTGATCTTAATGAAGTAAGGCTGGTACAGCCACAAAGCAGCGTTTTGAAGTCCATTTTCTGAACAGAACCACTGGTTTAATCTTTTTTTATTTAAAGCTGTAGTAAATTCAATCTGCCTGGGGGTCCTCACACCCGGCCGGAGGGTCTCAGTTACTGCTGCAGCCCTGCGACAATCTTAGATTCTGGGAAAGGGACTAGTTCTTACCCCGTCACCAACGTCACCCTGAATGCACTTACAAGTCTCTCTGCAAAGTCATTCATCAGAGTTTTCTGTCTGCAAACTGAAGACAAAACCAGAGTCAGCTCGCTGCCAGGACGTCCGTACAGCGCACGCAACGGGACGGGTGGCCGTGGGGGTAACCTGCTGCAGGATTGGGGGGATTTTGCCCCGATCTCCTCTCCTGCTCAGCGCAGCACCGACGGGACGTGGCGTCTGGTGAAGCCGTCGTGCGCTCAATGGGTAAGGCATGGAGCACGTAGGTGATGTTCAGCTGGTGTGCAGCGACGCAGTCGTGACGCACAGCCCTGGAACGTGGCTTCAGTGGGACGTAAGCAGGACGGAGCGCGATGGGTGTAACTGCTGAACTCTCAATCACTCCAAAGCGGTAATCAGTTCCTTTAACTCAGCTTCCACCAAACACTCTTGTGCTGGGGAGTTGAATTTTATTTTTTGGGGGCGTGTGTTTATTTCTTGTGTGTCTCACGGTGTGAAATCAAGGCCTTTCAGCACACCAAAAGACTCCAAAGCATTTTTCCAGTAGAACCTTGACACAGAAATCTGTTCCAGCTCTGAAACACATTCCTGAAACCTGATCAGCTGGCTTAGTGCTTCTAAAAGTAATCCACGGCTGGTGGTTCCCATTGGAGGTGGGGTAAATACCCTCACGCACACCTAGAAACACTCCCCTGTGAAATTAGAGGGATAACGATGCTCCAGTGTTCCCCAATCTCTCCCCTCCAGTGCAGAAATAATGCTTTGTGGGGTTTGGGAGGGCCAGGAGCTCAGGTGTAGGATGCAGCATTGCTATGCCCTGACTCCAGCGGTGAAAGAAAGTCTTTGTTTCATCGTGGGATGGAAAGCCAGAGCTGGGAGCATCAGTGGTCTCTATTAAATGTGACAAACAATCTGTGAGCTGTGCCCGAAGAGCAGGGCTTCATTTGCACCACACTGTTTTTAAGGTAATTTGTTAACGGTCTTGGAAGTACCTCTGACTTGCAGGTTTGGTGGAGTCAAGGTTTGCACTCCAGGTGTGATCACCTTGTGTTTCTGGTAATCATGATGAAGAAACGTTTTGAGTTGTAAACTTAACGTACATTTTATTAAAACTGTATCTGATTGCAATACCCTGCCTCTGGTGTGCCTTCCTCCCCCATTCCCACCCTAAATATTTCTACCAGATACAGAGAATTTGGTTTTTAATACGTTTTCCCAGCAGTGGGTCTGTCCTTACCGTTTGATCCAGCATTTGGGAAGTCAAACTGATGCGATTGCTTTAAGTGATGGATATTGGAGAGAAACGTTCATGCCCAGGGCAGTGCTGCAGCCAGCATGGAGCTGTTGAGCAAACCCAGGAGCTGCTGCTGTGGGAGAAGAGGTGCAGAACTAACCCCATCACCTGCACTGAGCCGTGCACGCGTGCAGGGGGACGCGGGGGTGTGGTGGTTTGACCCTGTCTGGAGGCCAGACGCCGACCAAAGCTGCTCTATCACTCCCCTTTTCAGCTGGACAGGGGAGTAAATACCTATTGAGAGTCTCAGGAGTGGAGATAAGGACAGGGAGAGAGCATTCTGTAATCAGTGCTACCAGCAGAACAGACTCAACACAGGATAAAGGAAAGAAAACTAATTGATGACCCTGCCCTGCACCCCCAGTGACACCAGAGTCGGGTGATGAGAAGCACAACCAGGTCTTAAAGCACCTTCCCCCACCCTCCCTTCTTTGCAGACCTCATTTTAGTCATCATTTTGCTCCCTTCTTCCCCCCATTGTGGCAGAGGGAGGGGCAGGGACAGGGGAATGGGGGTTTGGGTCAGTTCCTCACAAGATGTTTTCGTTCTTATCCAGGGGGGTCATTCCTCACCCCCTTCTCCTGCTGCACGGTGGGGTCCCACCCACGGCAGACAGTCCTCCATGAACACCCCCAGCGTGAGTCCTTCCCCACGGGGCTTCAGCTCTCCCCCTGCTGCCCCAGCGTGGGTCCCTGCTATGGGTGCAGCCATCTATCACACGATGTCTCTCAGTCCCTCAGGCCCACACTGCTCCAGCCTGGTCTCCTTCCTCCCCGGGGTGGACCCATCCTCCTCTTCCTCGTGCAACAGCCTTGGATGGCCGCTGCCCCCCGCCACATGAAATCAAATCGATGCTGTCACCAGGGCGCACACATTTCCTCTGCCTTTTCCTGCAGCCCCGTCTCTGGAAGGGCGTGTGGGCGAGCTCAGATTGGGATTTCTTGATGACCCGTGAGGTTTGGTGGGGGAGTGGGGCTGGAAAAGGCTTTTAGTGATGTGCTGGGCTCTATGGTAAAGCCCGACCTGGAGGCGCCTCTGAGCGCCGTGCGGTAACCGCGGCGGCTCCCCTGAGGGTGACGCCGCCGGCACACGCCCGCGGGGCGACAGCCCGAAGGAGGAGTTACCCGGGCGCTGCTCGCTGTGGGGGAGGTCTGTATTTCTAGTCAGGAAAAGCTCTGACTACACGGAACGGCCCCATGACCTCTCTGGTGCGGGCGGGGCAGCTGCAGAGGAAGAAGCGGCTCGGCGCTGACAGGGCGGCGGGAACAGGCGGGGCCGGGAAGGAACAGGGCGGGACCGAGCGGGGCCGGGCCGGGGGAACGGGGCGGGGTCGGGATCAGGGCGGCCTGAGGAGAGCCAAGATGGCGGCCGCGCGGTGGCTTGGCGGGGCTGCAGGGCTGGGTGGCTGGTAGGTGATTGCGAGGCCCCCTCGGCTCCTCGCTGCCCCGGCCCGGAGGAGGGGACCCGGCTTTCTCCCCGAGCAGTTCCCCTCTCGCCCCTTCCCCGCGTGGCTGAGAGGTGCCGGCCGTGCCGC
>VZTU01017677.1:1257-18478 GCA_013400835.1 Zapornia atra | reverse complement strand
AGGGGCGGCGAGAGGCTGTTTCTGCCTCCAGCCCCGTTACTAAAGCGAGGCGTTGCTTCTCTGCCCGCACGCAGGTGCTCAAGGCCCGCCTTCGTCTGAGGGGCCGGCCTCCTCTCCCCCCGCCCAGGGATCGNCCTCCCCGCGTACCGGGACGGTGCAGCCAGCAGTAATTCCCACCCGGCCGGGCTCACGCCGTGAGGAGCAGTTCGCTCCCCACGCTCGTATCCTCAGGGCGGCAAGGGGAACCCCCCCGTACAGCCGGTGAAGATGCACTAAGGAGAAAGTGAAGGGCCCGTGTGGCGATGGGCTCGCCGCCTGCCCTGTGTCCGGGCGGGAAACGGGCTTTCCCCCGTTCCCAAAGCTCAGGGGCAGGGAGAGAGAGCCTTTCACCCTCGCGCCTCCAGCCTGGGCTCTGTACCTGCCATCAAGGCCACGGAAACAGGCACATCACGGGATCCGGGGCTCTTTCTGAGTTCGTGTCTCCCTCGCTCGCAGCGGAGGGGTCTGCCTGATGAGATGGAGCTCTGCTGCTGCTCCCACAATTGCGGGATCGGGGCCGGGGGCAGTGCAGGGACTCGGCGCCCTCTCCTCCCTTCTTCTTCCTGCTTTCCCCCCTCTGTACCTGATGAGGAGAGAAGCCAGGTAGTACTTAATCCTCTGTGCAGGGTCAGGCGTGCAAGTACTGACACGTTTCAAAGCTGGGCCTCTCACTCCATCACTCTGCCTTGCTTTTTATGTTGGTTTGTAAAAATATTTCTCTTTCCCCTTGTGCTCTGCCCCTTCCTAACTGCATCCAAGGAGATGACACCACCACAGATCACACTAGAAGTTTTGATGGCCAGTGTGAATTACATGGCCAGTTTGGAGCAGGGCGTCTTCTTAACTGGCCTAGTTGCATTCTGGAACAGTATCTGTACTGGAATATACTGAATTTCTTTATTCTCCAAAGGGAAACATTATATAGAGGTGGACAGGGTGCTGGGTATGTGTAGCTAATAAGAGTTTTTATCTTTTATCCCAGTGTTGTCCTGGTATATTTTGTTTTCTGAGAACTGAGTCTGTAAGAGCAGCCATTGAGTTGCCTTTTTGTTTTCTGAGAGTTATTTACAAGAGCCTTACGTTTGGCCAGCTAAACCCACAGAGTAAAGGAGTAAATTCTGGCCTTGGTTTAGCACCAGCTGCTTGGTGTTGGATTTATCTCAGCTGCCTAAAATTTGGTGTTTAGTCACAGCTGGGTTTCCAGGTGCTTGCTGCTGTCCCAAGGAAGATAAAAGGCTCCTTTAAGTCACTCTGCTCTTTTCTGTTACAGGCAAGGAAGGTGCTTTGTTTGTCTGCAGTGACTGAGGGAAACTAGATTGTATTTTTAGGTAGATTGGAGAGTTGTGTGTTATGAAACGAGAGGGAGGGAGTGCTCCAAAGGGGCAAATTAAGGGACACTTTGTTACCTGAGAGGTTTCAGGTAGGTGAGTGTCTTGCTGAGTTGGGGGGTTGCTAGAAGCCCATGAAATACCGTCTTCTGTGGGGCAGTGCAAACCTTTGGTAAAATTCTTTTTCTCTAGGTTCTGTCGTACGATGTTAGGAGATCACAGTCTGACAGCTCGACAGTCTTTCCACCAGCTTGTGCAAAAGAAACCATTTCCTCCATCTGCAGTATGGCATCAAGCAGGTAAGTCCCAGGCAGAAACAGGTAGCTGAGCCCATTGAGAGTTTCCATGTCTTGTGGTTATAATAACAGCTTATTCTTCTTTCTGAGACCTGGGTGCGATAATGTTCCCTGGGTGGCTTTTAATGAAGTGCTAGTGCATTTAGATGTTTGGAGCTTGGACAGAAGATGTGGATGGCTCACTCTGTGCTTGATTATCCATGTTTTTTTCTGTGTAGTTTGGCTGCCAAGACTTGATAAGGGGCTTTGCTGGTGCAAAATGTTGTTTGGGCTTTGCCAGGCTTCTTAATTTCATTTCTATAGGTGCAAATGTATCCCTTGTGAAAGACTTTGTTGCCTTCTGTCCTACTTGAGCTGCTGAGCTCTGCCTGATAAAATTGCTGGCCCTCCAGATAAAGCCTAGCAAGGGTGAAAGTGAAACCCTTTGTTCTTAGAGCTGCAGTACTTTCTTTTTTCAATTTTACCCCTCTTGAACATACATCAATGTATGGTGGGCTAACAGCATTCCCCATTAATAGTGCCTGCAACTTGGTATTACCCTGGAAAAGCAGTGGTTGAGTTTGTTGTACCTACCAGTTTGTTGGGGTTTTTTTGGTAAGCTGTAATGCTCAGGAACTTCAGTGAAAATGGATCTTTTAAGCATCTTTACCTGTAGATAATTTAGTTTTGAACTGTTTGGTCAGTTGAATTGCTGGAGGATAAGTGATTGCATGCTGTAATCTTTCACTCTGTGGAAAATACTGTGCACAGGATGTGGTTCTCTGACTGGTTTTTTTGTCGTGCTGAAAAATGACATGAAACTTAAGCCTCCTAAATCCCATGTGCCTCGAAGAGAGGCCTGGTAAAGCTGAGTTGGCCTGGATCAGGAAGGGATGATGCTGGATGAGGGACATCACAGCATTTGAGGTGTGTAAACAAAACCTGAACACAACAGAGAGATGAGGGTTGTGTCTCTGGCCTCACGCAGTCGGATGCTGTTGGAGCAGGATGCTCTTTCCTAAATACAAGTTAAGAAGCAAAGACAAGGATCCATTTAGCATCTTGTTTCCTGTGAGATAACATAGCAGTGTTTATCAGTCTTCCTCTGAGTCTTGATGCTTCTGTAGAACCCCCTGCATTGTGTTTTCAGGGTGTTGTTGCTGCACAGGCTGCTCTTTACTGTGGCACAGTGCCCCCCAGTTTTGGCTTAGCGAGTAATCAGGATCCTTGACTTTGATTGAAGCTGCTTAGGTTTGCTTACATTCTTTTTCTTCTTTCTGTTTTGTGGTTTGGTTGTTGTTTTTTTTTTTCTTTCCAGTAAGATGCATGTTTATTCAAACTCAGGACACACCAAATCCAAATAGCTTGAAGTTTATTCCAGGGAAGGAAGTGTTGGAATCAAGGACTATGGAGTTTTCCACACCAGCAGCAGCGTTTTGCTCACCTTTAGCAAGGTATTATTAAGCATCTCATAACTTGGGGGACCTGCATGGGCTGTGTGGCTACAACTGATGTGTTTTAAGCACAATTTCTGATCATTCTGTTCTTCCTTATACTCAGGAGTGGCTTGGCTGGATTTAACTTCTGTCAATTATGCTTTACAAATTCAATCTGGGAAGGTTGCTGGTGTGGAAGTAGTCTTCCTGTGTACATCTCCCCCATCCTGTATCGGAGCAGAATTCATCACTGTCTAGTTTATGCAATAGGACTGAGTGGTATTGTGAATCAGTGTTCTTGCCCAGTTGCTGCAGTGCTGGTGAGACCTCTGGCCCCCATCTTGCAAAATCCTTTCCATGTGCACACTCCTAATTCCAGTGGTTCCTTGGAAATGGGGCAGCGTCTCAGGACGGGGGAATAGATGGTGTAAGGAAGTAAACGGTCCCCAAATGCTACAGGTTACATGTAGGAGTTTGTTTGCTTTGGCAGATGTTGGTGTTAAGCTGAACTTCAAAGCCTATGGATTGTTGTAAGGTTTATAATGTTACAGTCAAAGGAAAGCCTGTTGTGGCCTGGTCTTCCAGGCTGGATCTGTAACAGGTCTCAGGAGCTGCAGCTTTCAATACTAAAATGCAAAATCTGGAGTCAGAATTGCTGAGCAGGTAGTCAATCCCTATCATTTTGGCACAGATGGGGTTTGGAGCACCAGCACAGCCTCTCTAGGGGTATTTGGAAGCATCCATTTCTTGGATGTTTGTTGTTGCTTTCCTGCTAGCCTCTGAAAAGACACTTTTTATCTGTTAACACATGTGGAGGGGCTTCAGTTTGGGGTGATAGCCATAAACGTTGCAGTAGGTTACCTCTGGACATCCCAGTTTGTCATCACTGTCTGTGTTGTGCATGAAAGGAGAAGCTGTTTGATGTGCCAGCCTCTCCAGGAACTGCAGGATTACCAAACACGCAGCTCTGACGTTTCCAGAGGTCTCTTGCAGAGTTGTTTGAGAGCAAACAGGATCTGTACAAGCAAAGCTCTGTGCCTCAAAGCAGGAAGTACACTGTGAGAGGGGTTTGAGTGCACAGGAACGTGTTAGTGGAACACTGAAGCTGCAGGGTCTGATTCTGCCAAACCACACCAGGTTGCAGGAAACAGTTGACTGTTAGAAAGTGGCTTTTTGTTGTCATACATCTGGAAATAGATGTTTTCAAGGGTGATGTGCACTGTGACAGAACACCTCCAGGATGTGCATTGTGCAAATTAATGGGAAAAAACTCTCTGCTGTATGTCCTTAAAACCTGGATTATGTTTTCTGTAACTGAATGCTTGTTTGTTGTCAGATGGAGTATTCATTCCCCAAAGATACAATGAGAGCTTTCTGAAGGGGAGAGAGAATCACCGAATCCCAGGGGTGGGAAGGGGCCTCCAGAGCCCATGGGGTGCAACCCCCTGCCAAAGCAGGGTCCCTAGGACAGGGCACACAGGGCGGTGTCCAGACGGGGCTGGAATCTCTCCAGAGAAGGAGACTCCACACCCCCTGGGCAGCCTGGCCCAGGGCTCCCTCACCCTCACTGGGGAAAAGTTCTGCCCCAGGTTGCTGTGGAACTCCCTGTGCTCCAACTTGCAGCCATTGCCCCTTGTCCTGTCCCCACAGACACTGAGAAGGGGCTGCCCATTCCCCCTGCATCCCATCCTTCAGATATTGATAGACATTAATAAGGTCCCCCCTGAGTCTGCTTCTCTCCAGGCTGAACAGCCCCAGCTCACCCAGCCTTTCCTCCCAGGGGAGATGCTCCAGGCCCTTCAGCATCTNCATGGCCACCCTGTCACCCCCCAGGTCCTTCTCCACAGAGCTCCTCTCCAGCAGGTCCCCCCCAGCCTGTCCTGATTCCAGCAGTTATTCCTCCCCAGGTGCCAGACTCTCCACTTGCTCTTGTTGAGCCCCATCTGGTCTCTCCCTGCCCAGCTCTCCAGCCTGGCCAGGTCTCTCTGGATGGCACACAGTGTCCTGGGTGTCAGCCACTCCTCCCAGCTCTGGATCATGGGCACTTGCTGAGGGTGGGTGCTGTTCCCTCATCAAGGTCTCAATGAAGATATTGAACAGGACTGGACCCAACACCAGCCCTGGGGACACCGCTGGGCACAGGGCTCCAGCCGGACTCTGCTCCACTGATCAGCACCCTCTGAGCCTGGTCCCACAGCCAGTTCTCAACCCACCTTACTGTCCTCTCATCCATCCCATGCTCTCTCAGCTTTGCTATATTTTTGTCTATAAATGTCTTCTGGAGTAGCTTTTTTCTCTGTGGGAGCTTAAATTCATCTTCATGAGCTTGCCTGAAACATGTCTGTGGCTTTTCTTTTCTCAACAGACAGCTATTCAAAATTGAAGGAGTTAAAAGTGTTTTCTTTGGACCAGACTTCATCACAATCACCAAGGTGAGTGGCACGGAGATGCAGGTGTGCTGAAAGATGGGCTGAGGTTCAGCTGTCTCATAGGTGTCCCTAGAGAAGGTCCCATCAGACTCCCAGACCTGCACAGTGAAAGCACCAGAGTCAGCACACACACACAAGTGGCATGAAGAGAATTGCCTTTAATTGAAGAGATAACAGATGATCCCAGTGATGATGTGTCCCAGAGATCCTGTGTGGTGACTGTGTGGCCAGGGCGCAGTGCAGGCGGTGGTGGCTTTACCCAAGGTGTGGAGCTCTTGGCAGCAGAGATAAGCTGTTACAGAGTAACTGTGGGGAGAGCAACAGGGCAATTCAGTGAGGGAAAACCTGCCTCAACATTAAATGCAACCCAACTAACCTGAGTCTCTGAAACAGTTCAGTACAAACATGCCAAAGAATCTATTTAGGAGACTTTATTTGTCATGTCTGTTACAGCATCTGGCTGGCAAGGAAGGAAGCCTTTCTGTTGGCTTAGAAATTTATTCTTCCTGAACTTTGTGGCACAGCCACTGGATGATGCTAAGAAGTCAAATCCATGCATCAAGCCTGAGACCATTGTGATCTTTGTAGTTAGTAGGAGGTGGATACTCTGCTTTTGTTCATTTTTATTTTGATTCTCATAGGAGAGTGAAGACCTGGACTGGAACTTGCTGAAACCAGATATTTATGCAACGATAATGGATTTCTTTGCCTCTGGCTTACCTGTAGTTACTGATGAGGCACCTAGGACAGATACAGGTAAATCAAACTATTTGGGAAGGGGCCAGTATCTGACTTAGGGTTTAGTTTTTGTGACATCCAGAAGAGCTGCCTTTTGTCTCTCAGAAAAACATGTGAGAGAATTCCAAGTGAAAACTGCTCTAATTAACATGCAGAATTTGCAGAATGTGTATGTTCTGGCAGAAGCAATGCCCAGCTGTGTGAAGGAGTTGTGTATCCCTGAATACCAAGCCTGGTTCTCATCTGCCCTTGCAGAAGGAGTGTATCTTCACAGGAGCTGTGCTGAGCTAGGTGGTTCAGTGGTGTGGAGAGACTTGTGTAGGTGAAGGATTTTTTGCAAATACAGAGGCTGCCTGTAGAGAGGTGTTGCTGCATATTCTTTGTGTATGAGTGCCTACAGTGGGTTTTAGTTCCCTCCTTACATGAAAAACAGGAGTGCCCAGGCTTAATGTCTGTGTCTTAACGATAGGGTTTTGGTCTTAAATGAGCAAGAAATAAATGAGCAAGAAGTCTTTTCCAAACTATAATAGAAAGTAGTTGAGACTAACTTACAGTTTGACTCATGGGTAGTGGTCTCTTGTTTTCTCATTTGTAACTTCAGCAGTTTTGCCAGTGTTCTAAGGAGGATTATGACTACTGAGTTCCTCTCTGCTCTGTTCTGCCTGGATTTAATGTCAATATAGACTGTTAGAGAAAGTTATCTTCAAAAAAACACTTCTGTGAGACTAATGCTGAGCTTTAAAGTGCACCCTGACTTGCTAAGCCCAGACACATTCATAATTCTTCTCCTCCTGCATTAAGTGACTTCCCTTATTGGGATCCTGCCTTAACATGTGCATCCTTATTCAGTTTTTTTTCTAATTCTTTTTCTTTTTTGCATGTCACTTGCTCTGATGTAGTAGGTGGCACCACTGTTAAGGCCTTTGCCTGCTGAGAAGAACTCTGAACTAATACTGGTTTTTGTCAGGGGAAAGCTGGGATGTAAATACAGATAATACAGAAAAAAGATACTCAGAATTAAGACTTCTGCCTTTTGGTTTTGGGCACCTCTACAATGTTTGTGTGCTGTTTCACTGCTGTCATGGATAACAGGGTGTGTAATCCTGCTGGGTTTCTCTCCAAGTCCTGATTTGCACGCTTCTCTCTTCCCAAGCTGCATCAGAAGATGATGATGAAGTTGTACTCATGATTAAAGAGCTGCTGGATACAAGAATAAGGTAAATCTGGAATGTGATTGCTGGATGGAGCGAGCTAGTCTTGGAGTTTGGGTTTATTAACAGTGTGTTTTTCTCTGGGTATGTGTGATTTCATGGCTCAGTACCTAGAGTGGGGGCTTAAGGTGCAGAACCAGCCAGAGCTGGGAGTGCTCTTTCCTCTCACTGAACATTTTCGGTCTAGTTTTCCTGTTTAAGCAAACCCAGTGCTGAACAGAGTCCTTACTGCTTGGGAACTCCAGAAAGCATTCAGACAGGTCCCTTGGTTTTAACCTGGGGGGCATCAGGAGGAGTGTGGGCAGCAGGTCACAGGAGGGGATCCTCCCCCTCTGCTCTGCCCTGGGCAGGCCCCACCTGGAGTGTTGTGTCCAGTGCTGGGCTCCCTGGGATCAAACAGACAGGGATCTCCTGGAGAGAGTCCAGAGGAGGGACACAGAGATGCTGAAGGGCCTGGAGCATCTCCCCTGGGAGGAAAGGCTGGGTGAGCTGGGGCTGTTCAGCCTGGAGAGAAGCAGACTCAGGGGGGACCTTATTCATGTCTATCAATATCTGAAGGATGGGATGCAGGGGGAATGGCCAGCCCCTTCTCAGTGTCTGTGGGGACAGGACAAGGGGCAATGGCTGCAAGTTGGAGCACAGGGAGTTCCACAGCAACCTGGGGAAGAACTTTTCCCCAGTGAGGGTGAGGGAGCCCTGGGCCAGGCTGCCCAGGGGGTGTGGAGTCTCCTTCTCTGGGGAGATTCCAGCCCCGTCTGGACACCGCCCTGTGTGCCCTGTCCTAGGGACCCTGCTTTGGCAGGGGGTTGGACCCCAGGGGCTCTGGAGGCCCCTTCCAACCCCATGATTCTATGATCTGTTCCAAAGTAGCTTATACTCTTGCATCATACTCTAAAGGCAAATTTTCTCCTGGGTTTCCCTCACTGTCTGAGCTTCAGTGGATTCTGCCCTTGCAGTCTGTTGCAGATTTATGGGTATTGTAACACAGCTTGAATTTCAACACTGGCAGTAACTAATGAAGTCTCAAGAGTGGCTATGGATTGTGTTGTTTACCTGAAGTGTATTTTTATGCTCATTAATTGCCTTCCAGTGTGAACTGAAAGGAATAAGCAACTTGACATTTTACATGCAGAGGAAGATGTCTGATGTGTTTCTGAAGCTGTGATACCTGATGGTGACATCTTCCCAGCTCACAAATTACAGGAACTAGTAGCTCATATGTGGGTCAAAATCACAGAATTGTTTGAATATTCCCCCTCCCCCCCCCCAAGAAGTTACAACAAACTTGGAATGTTTATTTCAATTTTATTTAGAGACTGAATTTGAAAAGCAGTATTTAAAAATACCGCTTTGGTTATTTGACAGCTGATGCTTCACTTTTCTTGAATGGAAAGAGGGGAGGGGGAAAAAGCAGAAATAAGGTGGAAAATTGTTCCCAGGTGTACATACCAAGTGTTGAAATGTGTAACACAAGTTTATGGCTGTACAGAAAGTTCCATCTGGGAGGCCCTGCTCTTGTTGGGTACGTGGTCATGTTGAGTCCTTGATTTCCCAGTGGCCTTTCATAACAGAGAGTTTCTGCCCAAATTTCTGCTTTTCCCCACCCTTTTCTTTCTTTCTTTCATTCCCTTTCTCCTGTACCCCTCAGTGGACCATGAAGCTGTTGAGGAGAACATCAGCAGCAGTGTGTCCTGCTTCACTTCACAGCAGGAGAGTTCACAGAAGCTGGGTATAACCCAGTGGAGTGCACAGAGCATTTATTGTTCAGGCAGTTAAAAATAAGGTGCAGAGAAGCTGACTGGAAGTGCTGGGTGCAGTGAATTTAGATCTGAAAGGTCCTGTAGTGTGGTTGGGGTTGGTTTTTTTTTAAAAAAGCTAATTTCAAATAAGAAAAAATGTCATTTTTAGTCATGTGCTTTGGTTCTGTGGAACAGAGATCACTTGCTCTGGTGAGTTGGTAATAAATGTGTCGGATTTGTAGATGATTCTCTTAGGAGCCAACAAGTTCTTTTGGAAATCAGTATAAAGAGCTTCTGTTAGAGGGACTTGATGGTTTTAGCTTGGTCTGGCAGAATGTTGCTATGGGGATGCAGTTACAACACTGGGCATTTGTGGCTTGCAAAGAGACCAAGCTGCAGAAATGCCAGTAGGACCAGGATGCGATCTTATCAGACGCCGGTTTCTTCACCCCTCAGCAGGATTAAGCTTTATATAGCTGGAGGTTTTTCCTATCCTGTGTAAACAATGGTAAACTGCATATTTATTTGTGGGTGCACTTAAGGGCTGCTTATCACTGTCCCCAGTCAGGTAGCAGATGCCTGTGTGTCAGGCAGTAGGACGTGGGCCTGTTGCTCTGGCACGTAACTGAGGCGATCGCTGTGACATGGAGAGGGCCTCAAGGTGAACCAGGGTTTGTTGGGCACCACAGTACAAGAGGGACAGGAAACTATTGGAGAGTGCCCAGAGGAGGGCAGCGAGGATGGGGAAGGGTCTGGAGGGGAAGGCTTGCAAGGAGAGACTGAAATCTTGGGGTTTGTTCAACCAGGAGAAGAGGAGGCTGAGGGGAGACCTCATGGGGTCTGCTGCCCAGGGGAGCGAAGGGGCAGCACCCATCTCTCTCCTCTCTTTGGGGACCAGGGACAGAACCCTAGGGAACAGCGTGAAGCTGGGCCAGGGGAGGGTTAGGCTGGGTGTCAGGAGGAGGGTCTGTGCTGAGAGGGGGGTTGGGCACTGGCACAGGCTCCCCAGGGAAGGGGTCACAGCCCCGAGCTGGGCTGAGGGCAGGAGGCGTCTGGACGATATGCTCAGTGCTGTGCTCTGCCTGGGCTGGGCTGTGTGGAGCCAGGAGATGGACTGATGGGCCTTATGGGTCTCTTCCAGCTTAGGTGATTCTAGGATTCTTTGCAGGCTGCATTGAGCTCTGAGGTGCTCTCTTGCCCCTAGGATTGCAGTCATTCCTTCCTACCCTGCTGCAGTCACTGTTTCATGTCCTACACAGAGCAGTAGCTGTCAGAGTGAGAGGGTCCAGCAGAGTGTGAGTTGTTGGAGATTTGAACCGGGTAGTTGTAGAGAAAGAGGGCTTTAGTTACTGTACCTTGACAGTTCTTTGTGTGCATGAAATTGAGCTTTACTAAAGATTTCTTGAAGGAGACAGGTTTCAGCTGTACTTGCTACAGATTGAGTATCATATTCCACCAGGCCAACAGTGCAGGAGGACGGCGGCGATGTTATTTATAAAGGCTTTGAGGATGGGATTGTGCAGCTGAAGCTGCAGGGCTCGTGCACCAGCTGCCCCAGTTCCATCATCACCCTGAAGAACGGGATACAGAACATGCTCCAGTTCTACATCCCTGAAGTAGAAGGCGTGGAACAGGTGGGTTGGGGAGATAATAGCTGTTTGTAAATGGAAAAGAAGGCCTTTGTCCCTTTCCAGTAGGGACAGGCTGGTGATTTATGCAAAAGGGCACATTTATAGATGCAACTTTCCCAAGTTAGCTGTACCTTGGCAAAACATCCAGAACTCTGCCAAGTCCTGTACAACCCCACCACCAAAGTCTGCTGGGGAGTGCCTGGCTGAAAGCAGCTTTGTGGGAGAGGCCCCAGTGGATCCCACGCTGAAGCTGAGCCAGCCAGGTGCCTTCATGGTGACCGTGTCTGGCAGTGCCCTGTGCTGTGCTATGGGCAGTGTTGCCTGCAGGTTGAGGGAGGCCCATCCTCCTTGGGCTCTCCAGTACACCTGCATTCCTCTTGTGCTGAGGAGCCTTGAGCTGGTCGCCCTGTTTACCAGCAGTTGTTCCCTTTGTGCCTTGGTATGTTAATGAGGGATGAGTTCTTGTCCCCTAAAAGGCAAATTCTTTTGTTTTCTCATTAAAAATCCAATACACTGTAGTTTTTGCTGTAGTGGCCCTTTGTAATAACTTGTCAGCTGGTTATTTCTTCCACATGGCCTCCTGGCATTTTTGACTGAATGTTTCCCTTACCTTTTCCATGTGACCACTGTTACTTGGTGGTGTAGAATAACTGCTGTTCTGCTTGGGTCCAGCAAGGATTCGCTCTCATAAATTCTCTATGCAGTCCTACAGGACTGAGAGTTCAGACTGTTCACCTACACCACTGCTGGGTTTGATTTCAGGTTGTTGACGACGATGACGACGTGGAGAAAGAAGCAAATTCTACTTGAGCTACCATCATCTATGGCCAAATAAGTATTTACCTCCTGGTGTATGTCAACTAGCTTTGTGCTGAGGAACAACCAGATTTGCCTGCTTCTTCAGAACACGTTGCACACTTAAATCTTTGAAAATATTTCATCAGTTTAAGCAGTTTGTCCACTAATTTATGAAATGCCCTGCATTCAGAAAACAACCCTTTTGCTCTACTTTGGACTATGTCTTAAGAAAGAAATGGTGGGCTTTATGAATGGTGATGTGTCTTTCTGTTGGTCTGTTTTGGTACAGAAGATTGAAGACTGGAAAAAAGAGGAGGAGGAAGTAAAGTTGCCTGACTGGTTTTTTTTTTTTATGCAATAGGAATATGAAGTGTTTATTTCCCCCCCTCCACTTTCTTATGGGGCATGCAGAACTATCTGCCCTTGCTCTGTAATTGGGAAATTCAGGGATGTTACATTTCATCAAGCCTTGTTAAAAAGCTTTGGATTCTTACTGGGGTTTGTGTGGAAAGATAACCTGTAACTTCAGGCGTTTTAGAGGATGTGATATTGGCATTGCTTGGGGAAAGTCACCTGCTTGCTTGCTACCACTGTACAAACAACAGTAACAGAAAGGAGAAATAGGAGGTTTTGGTTATAAAAATGGTGTCTTTTAAAATAAATGTTAGAAGATGATGATCCTTATCTGCTTTAGTAAGTAGAGAGACTAATTGGCTTATTTAGAGGTAAAATTGTTCACCTGGTATTAGTGGTCTGTTTAAACTTGCACATAGAGGTTTTTTCAACATAATACTCTGAGATCAAGATGAATCTGCAGTGCTTAAGGGCACCAATTACAAAGCAAATGAATGTGTTTACCTGTGCTGTATCCTGTCTGTTCCTTCACAGAGCATGGCACATGTGTGACTTGGCTGCCCTGGCTGAGCAAGGGGAGATGTAGCAGAGCAGAACGAGTTCCAGTTTGAGAGGCCATGGGAAGAGAAATACTTATTGTTCTGAGATGGAAATACGTAAATCGGGCTTTGCAAGTGTTCTGTTTACTTGTGTGTGTAGGAATTAATTTCTTCCTGGTGCCTGGCTTTAGCAGATGGCTTTGCTAATGGAAATACTGTTTCCTCTTTGTGCTGCTGCAATCGAGCTGAGTTTGTGGTGGTTATTTGGCTTATGGTTACAGTGGTAGTCCCTGCGTGCAAGGATTTGACAGCCTCTGGTATGTTCCCCCCCTTTCACTCCTTCCCAGTGTAATTCCACTGGATCAATTAAGTCAGCAGAGAATCTTTTATGCAGCATTTGGTAGCCATAAACATCCTACTACTTGTTAGAAATTTGAAAATAAATATTTTAGCAAAATGTTTCTTTAGCTTTCATGGAGAGTAATAACCTGCAGTCGTTTAAATCACCCAGTCAGGATTTGGAAATTGGTTTGAAACGACCTTGTTTTCTCTACCCTGTTGTGAAGTATGCAGTGCCTGATCTTCCACGTGCATTGATGCCAAAATTCCCCTTGAGGTAGGCTCAGACTAACCAAGAGAGCTTTGTGCTGATGTTATCACCACGTTCTTCTCTGTCAGCAAACCATAGAATGCTGAGGAATGCTTCTGGTTTCTCAAAAATGGAGATTTTTAGGCCTGATTTGTCAGTTTAATGCACTTGAAGCCAAAACTGAAACAGCAAAGTGGGTGTTTCCTGTGTAAAATAAAATGCCTCTTAAAGATGTGGTCTTTATTCTTCAGTTAAGGACTGATCTCCTCCAGGTAATGCAAGGATCCAGTTGTGCTGCCACTGTCTCTATTTCCAGTCTGGTTTTTAACAGGGTTTTGATTTCTACAGATAGGACCATATTAAACCTGTGTGTGCTGAGGCCGAAGATGAAGCGTCTTGTGATCTTTGTGAGTGAAGAGATTCCAGCCCCAGCACAAATCCTGCATGTCTTGAGGTTCCTCAAGCTCTTGTGGAGAGAGAAGTGTGTAAAGCTGGCATCCCACCACAAAGTAAGCTCTTCAGGGCAGCAGTTGTCCACAATTTCTACAGCAGAAAGCATCAGGGGGCTCTCCCAACTCTAGATAAAGGAAAGCACAGGGTGCTTAAGGGAAAGCCTAAGTGCCACTTGGGGAACAAAGCAAAGCCCAGCTGTGTTTGCAGCATTTAATAACCATAAAGTCTGATCCTGTGACAGCCAAATGTGGGAAAATCATTTGCCCAAATCATGAGGAACCTTCCAAGCTCTGCCTGGAGCAGCTTGGTTCATAGGAAGAATCCCATTAGTGGGAGCTGCCCTGTCTCCTCTGCTTGCCAATAAAACCTTTCACGTTCACCTACACTGAGGCACACAGGGGAATATAGTGATGACCCTTCCTCATTTGGCTCAGGAGCTAAGGAGGTGGGCAGCACCGTTTGGAACGGGCTGGTCTTGCCCTTCTGTGTTTTAAAGAGGGTTTTGCTGTCCTGTAACACCCAGGTCAGCAGAGTGTTTTTTGAGCCTGGAGTTTTTTCTGTATGTAGCAGTTAGTCATTCCATTTAAAACAGTTAAGGACTGCTTGAAATGATTCTGGCAGTTCTTTAAAAGACAAGAAGCCCTTTGGTGTTCTTGCTGTGCCACAAAGGAGTGCCAGATGACAGTCTGCCATTCAGCCACTTCTGGTTTCAGCCCTTTAGGGTAGAGGAAATGCACACAATCCATTTCCTAAGCACTGTTCTAGCGCTCTCTTTTACAGGAAAAATTGATTACACCTATCCAGACTCTTGTTACCTTGGAACCATTCACAGGTGGAGCTGTGCTTTTTGTCAGGATGTGTCAATCCCTGCTTCTAGGAGAATTAGCCTGTTTGTCTGTCAGGCAGCTGTCTGGTGACACCATAGTGTCCAGTGGGAAGTGGCTGACACCCCAAGCCTTCACTGACAGCTCTTTTGGAGCAGGTACTTTGAAGGCAGTGGGAGGAAGAACTAGCTTGTTACCTAGTGTTAGTATTCCAAATGTGTTGTATCAGGGATCACCAAACATCCTCTTTTTCCAGGTGAGAGTTTGCAATCTCTCTGAAATTCAGGTCTTTAGCCACAACTTCAAGTGAAGGAGGTTGAGCTTAGAGAAGCAGGAAGCAGGTGTTTTTGTTCCCCCACCCATGACCCCTTGCTGTTAAATTTAAGGGTTTCCTTTTATTTATTTAACTTCTCCCATTTCTCCATTTGGTAGCAAGTTGCACTTCTACATGAATGCTATGGTGGTAAACCCCTGTACAGTGTGTATGGCACACCTCAGGATGAAGCAACAAGTTATGTAGGGGATAACTAGTGGCTTTGGGGGTGCAGAGGGGATTAAATAGCCACTTCAGGGCTAAACACAAGGCTTTAAAGTTCTGTTGGTGTAAAACGCTGAGTGTGCACCAGGTTAGTACAGCTGGGTGGGTGAGTTAGCCTCAGCTTGAGGGGTTCATTTTTATAACATCAAGTATGGCATAGGTGTAAGTCATAAAGTTTGGTATTTGCTGATGCAGGCTGGATTTTGAGAGTGTTTGAGAGGCCTGTTCCTGCTCCTTCGGGCCTGGGGCATCCCTCACAGGAGTAGAGATGCCTGCCAGTTTCTCTGCAGGTAACGCTGCAGATTGGTTTAGATTTGTAGCAAATACTTTCAAATACTTTAGGAAATTGCCAGCTCCTGAAGTGCAGGGCAGCAAAGAACCCCACAGTGCCCAAATAAAGGAGTGGATGAGTTGGGTGTGTCTGGTAGATCAGTAACAAGAGGTTGAACAGTCGCCAAAGCTGAGGAGAGCAATGTGTATCAATCTGTGGTGACCACCTTGAGATGGTGCTCCCTTCTGGTCTGGGAAACCAGCTGCCACAAGGGGTTCAGCTTCCTGGTTAAAGATGTGGAAGTGTGTGTGGGGGGGAGGAAGCTTAGAGTGAAGGAAGCTTCTAGAAATGATGAAGGGGAGATAAAGCACGAAGCAGCTTGGTTCCACATCACCCCTTCACGTGAGCCAGAATGAGGGACCAGCACTGTTGGCCTGGGAGGGTCTGAGGTGTCTTTGCTGCAAACTTCTAATGTTTAAGTTGGTGACCTTCCTGCTTCTGCTTGAGTTCAGCCAGGTTCTTGCAGCAAGTTCAGAATCTACTGGTTTTTTAACAGCTACTATCAGTGTTGGTTGTGTCCAATTAAGGAAATCTTTTTTTTATTGACTTTTTAGTGCCAAGATAATGCTGCTCACTGGAACTTGAAGAAGGGATTGCTAGAAATCTTTAGCCTTGGGCTTCTAATAGTTTTTCCAAACAGCATGTGATAGTGGTGGTTCTGCACAGACAGTGTCGCTAAGCTACCTGGCTGTACCAACAGGCATACAGCTCCTTTGTCAGTTGTGCCCATCCCAGTTTGCTTTGCAGATTCATCTTCATGGTTTCTCTAACTTCTGCCTGGGTTCTGATGCGGGGTGGAGCAGAACATGGGAAGATGGGCTGTGGGGGGTATGGGAAGGTGCTGTTGCTTGCCACCTGGCTTAGGAGAGTCCTTGGGTGCTGAGGGTTCAGCACCTGGAACCGAGGTGTTCCTGCCAGGGTGTGAGGTGAGTTGTTGGGGGGTTATCCCTATGTCTCAGGGCCAAAATGAGACTGCCACCCTGGTCTCCAGGTGGTTACTACGGGGTCCAGCCCAGGGTTTATTTCAAAGAGTCGGTTAGCGGTTGGAAGGGATCTTGAAAGCTCATCCAGTCCCACCCCCTGCCAGAGCAGCATCACCCAGACTGAATCCCACAGGAACACATCCAGGAGGGTTTGAATGCCTCCAGAGAAGGAGATTCCCCAACCTCTCTGGGCAGCCTGTCCCAGGGCTCCCTCACCCTCACAGGGAAAGTTTCTTCTGACTTTCCTGTGGAGCTTCCTCTGCTCCAGCTTGTGCCCGTTGCCCCTTGTCCTGTCGCTGCCATCCCTGAGCAGAGCCTGGCTCCAGCCTCCTGACTCTCACCCTTTACATAGTTACAGACATTAATGAGGTCACCCCTCAGCCTCCTCTTCTCCAGGCTCAAGAGGCCCAGCTCCCTCAGCCTCTCCTCACAAGGAAGGGGTTCCACTCCCTGCATCATCTCAGTGCCCCTGTGCTGGGCTCTTTCAAGGAGTTCTGTGTCCTCCTTGAGCTGAGGGGCCCAGAGCTGGACCCAATATTCCAGGTGTGGCCCCACCAGGGCAGAGCAGAGGGGCAGAAGGACCCCTCCTGACCTACTAACCACCCCCTTCTGCCACACCCAGGATGCCATCGGCTGCCTTAGCCACGAGAGCGCAGTGCTGGTCACGGGCATCCTGCTGCCCCCCAGCACCCCCAGGTCCCTCTCACCTGTGCTGCTCCCCAACAGGCCAGTCCCCCACCTATACTGGTACCTGGGGCTGTTCTCCCCGGATCCCAGACCCTACCCTCGCCCCTGTTACATTCCCAAGGCGGCGGCTGCGCCCAGGGGCGCGGAGCTGCTGACGGGGCCGCGGATGAGTGGCCTTTGTCCGCCCCTCTCGCCCCGCCCGAGCCGGACGTGGTTCCGGCTGCCACGTCCCGGGGGCTGGGCCCTGCGGCACGCGCCAATGGCGGCCCGAGCGGCGAGCCTGCGCCCTGCGGCCCGCG
>VZTU01017676.1:86103-102067 GCA_013400835.1 Zapornia atra | reverse complement strand
TGCACACAATATCCCAGATGAGGTCTCCTCAGGACATAGTGGAGGGGGAGGAGAACTTCCCTCAACCTGCTGGACACACATTTCTTGATACATTCCAGGATGCCATTGGTTTGCCTGGCCACGAATGCACACTGCTGGCTCATGGTTAGCTTGTCCATCAGGACTCCCAGGTCTCTTTCCACAGACCTGCTTTCCAGCAGGATGACCCCTAACCTGTACTGATGCATGGGGTTACTCCTCCTTAGCTGCAGGACCCTACGTATGCCCTTGTTCAATTTCATAAGATTACTCTCCAGCCTGTCCAGATCTCACTGGATGTCAGCACAGCATTCTGGTATGTCAGCCATTCCTCCCAGTTTTGTATCATCAGCAAACTTGCTGAAGGAACACTATCCCTTCATCCAAGGTGTTGATGAATATATTGAACAGGGCTGGACCCAGGACTGATCACTGAGGTACAACACTTGTTACAGGTCTCCAACTAGACTGTGCCACTGATCACAACCTTCTGGGCTCTGTCTTCTAGCCAACTTTCAATCCATCCCACTGTCTATTTATCTAACACATTTCCTGATCTTGCCTATGAGAGTGCTGTGGGAGATGATGTCAAAAGCCTTGCTGAAGTCAAGATAGACCGTGTCTGCTGTTCTTCCTTCATTTACCCCTCCAGTCATGCCCTTGTACAAGGCTATCAGGTCAGTCAGACACAACTTCCCCTCGGTGAATCTGTGCTGACTACTTCTGTTAACCTTCTTTTCTTCTGCATGTTTTAAGCTGACCCACAGAACGAGCTTCTCCAACATCATTCTGGGGATGGAACTGAGGATGACTGGCCTGTAGTTTCCTGAGTCGTCCTTTTTGAAGATTGGTGTGACGTTGGTTTTCCTCCAGTCTTCAAGCATCTCACCTAACTAGATCTTCCTCAACTAAGGGAACATCTTCACATTGTCCAGACTTTCTCTGTTACCTCCAAAGTCTGGGGCTCTCGAGGGCTGGCCTAAGCAGTAAAGACTGAAGCAAAGGCGGCATTCAGTAACTGCGTTTTGTGCATCCTCTGTCACCATGATACCTGCCTCATTCAACAGTGGGCTCACATTTTCCTTAGTTTTCCTTTTGCCACCAATATAGTTGAAGAAACTCCTGTTAACCTTGACCTCCCTTGCCAGGTTTAGCTCTGAAGAGGTCTTGGCTTGTCTTGTTTCATCCCTGCATACCCCGACAGCATTCTTATAATCCTCCCAAGTGGTCAGTCCCTTTTTCCATAAAATGTAATTTCCTTCTTCCACTTGAGGTTTTTCAGAAGCTCTTTATGCAACCAAGCAGGCTTCCTGCTTCCTTTGCCTGATTTCTTGCTCTTAGGGATACATTGGTCCTGAGCGTGGAGGAAGTGGTCCTTGAATATCAGCCATCTCTCATGAGCCCCCCACCCCTGCCTTCCAGAGCCTTGGCCCATGGGATTTCTCTGAGCAGTTTCTTAAAGAGGTCAAAATCAGCCTTTCTAAAGTGCAAGGTTGCAGTCCTACTTGTTGTTTTGTACCTAGTACTCACGATCCTGAACTCTATCTTCTCATGATGTCTACAGCTAAGGCTTCCCCCTACCTTAATGCTCTCCACCAGTCCTTCTTTGTCAGCACTAGATCCAGTAGTACTCCTCTCCTTGTTGGCTCTTATACCATCTGAGTTAAAGTTATCATCAACACACTGGAGGAACCTCCTGGACTGTACGTGCTTGTCTATGTGGCTTTCCCAGCAGCTGTCAAGGTGGTTGAAGTATCCCATGATAACCGAGGCCTGAGATTGTGAAGCTACTTTCATCTGTCTGTAGAAGGCCTCATCAACTTCCCCCTCCTGATCAGGTAGCCTGTAATAGACACCCCTAACAGTATCTCCCATATTAGCACGCCCCTTAATCTTTAGCCACAAGCTCTCTGTTTGCTTTTCATCTGCCACCAGGGAGAGCTTGATTTGCTCCAGTTGCTCTCTCACATAAAGAGCAACTCCACCACCTTGCCTTGTTGGCCTGTCTTTCCTGAAAAGGACATGGCCATCCAGGACAGCGTGCCAGTCGTGTGAGCTATCCCACCATGTCTCAGTAATCACAAAGTCATGGCCCTGTGACCACATACAGATCTCCAGTTCCTCCTGCTTATTCCCCACGCTTCATGTGTTGGTGAAAAGCACTCTGAAAATTGAGAAAGCACTCTTGTGTTGTTGAGATAGATGAAGATAGTTGCCTTTCTCTCATTGTCTAAATCAATATGCTGATTCATTCTGAAATTCAGTGAAGTATAAATATGTAATAGTTTAGCAGTTAGTGGTCACTATCTCATGGCCACCTGAGATACTGAAAATACAATCTAGCTTTGGTGTTGTGTACAGTAAGTTTCAGTAGACTGCCAAAGACACTGATTTTCTGAAGAAGGTTTTATTAGTGTGTGTTCATATATACATCTATATACTTTTTTTATAGGTGTATGTATATATATACATGTGCTGTCACTAAAATAAGCAAGCATGAATTTAGCACTTTGGATTGATAAGGGTTTATATGGTACCAGCTAAAGTTACACTGTAGGTTATATGAATGCCATGTGAAATCAGTCTTTTTATATGAATGCATACAAATTGAAACAAAATGTTACTCACATTTTTAACTCTTGTGATTGATAACTAAATTGTTGTAGGTCCAAATGATGGAGCAAAAGGTGAAAAAATTGTCAGAAGAACTGAATTGCCAAAGACAAAACGCTGAGAGCGCTCGTCAGTCTTTAGAACAGAAGTTAAAGGCCAGGGAGAAGGAATTCCAACAGGTAAGGCAAGAAGAACTTTTAAATTGTAGATATTTATAAGTAATGATCAGATCTCCTCTGTCTTCTCCAGGCTAAGTAGACCCAGCTCTTTGACTTTCCTTACAGGTGAGATGCTCCGGTCCCCTCATCATCTTTGTCATACTCCACTGTAGTCTCTCCAGTAGTTCCCTGTCTGTCTTGAACTGGAGAGCTCAGAACTGTACACAAAACTCCAGATGTGGCCTCAGCCACACAGAGTAGAAGGGGAGGATAACCTCCACTGACCTGCTGGTCATGCTCTTAACTTACTCACCGCTGGCCTTCTTGGCCACCAGGGCACACTGTTGGCTCATGGATAATTTGTTGTCCTGCAGGACTCACAGGTCCTCTACAGTGCTGCTTCACAGCAGGTCAACCCCTAACCTGTCCTGGTGCCTGGGATTGTTCCTCCATTGGTGCAGGACCCTAAACTTGCCTTTATTGAATTTCATTAGGCTTCTCTTCACCCAATTCAATCTGTCAAGGCCTCCCTGAATGGCAGTGCAGCCTTCTGGTCTATCAGCCACTCCTACCAACTTTGTAGCACTTATTTTGGGTTTTTTTAAGCATTCATCTAAAGAAATAAAGGTTTTCTGCAGTTTTGGTGTTACAATATAACACATAGGGCTTAGAAAGTAGAGTCTTTTCAGTGCATCTGCTTTAGAAATAATTATAGGAAAGCCTGGGCACATAAAGACACTGAATTCATCATTTCATTAATAAGGTGTGCACTAGGGTTCCAAGGGCCTCCTTGCATGAGGTTTGCAGGAGAGCTCTTTGGAGCTAATATGTACTTAGCATCAGTCAGTAGTGTCAGCTACGTGACACCCAGCTGGTGTCACCTATTTCCTTTCTAAATTATATAGTGCTTCTGTCACCTTCTTGTGTGGGAATGCTGTTGCAGATTTTTCTGTATTGGGTTTTATGTAAAGAAAAAAAAAACCTAAATTAGATGTTTGTGCATATATATGCACACACATATGCTAACATTGATCTTTCCAGGTTTTGTTTTTTGACAGTTCCACACTCAGCCATACTTTCCCTGATAAACAAGATCTGTTTGTTTACTGGATGTCTTGCTGGTGTAGGAAGTGCTTGGGCCCCTTGTGCTGGTTTTGCTCTCAAGCAGAATGTAAAGGGTGCTGGCATCACTTCACAGATAGGACTGACTAAAATACCCTGACTTGTGTGCAAGGGTGTATGTGTACCTGGGAGCCAGAACCACACTGCAGAAAATGTCAAATCTAGTTCACAGAATCCTTCATGGGGAACAGTTCCTTTCTTTTTTTTCTTTTTTTTTTCCCCACCTTGTTTTGTTTGACTGGTGACAGTGTGGTACTGTGTCTGCTAGTGAAGCAGCTTGTCTATATGAAGACCTATACACTGAAACTAGTATGAGAAGTGCAAGAGCTTTATAGCCTTTTCCAATTGACAAGGATCTCCTGATTTGCTGGTTGAGCATATAGCAACTTTTGCAGAGTGATTATGGCTGATAAATATCCTGGAGTTTTTTCCTTCATTACTTTCTTATTGTTTTACACCCTAAGAAACATCTGAAATCTCTGCAGATTCACAACTATAAGGTCCAGAGGCATAGGAACAGGCCTCCTGAGACATGGCAAGTACAACCATGTATCCTAATGGATGATGACTTGACATGTCCTAAGATCCACAAAAACTATATCGTCCTTCTTCAAGAAGTCTGTTTTGGAAACAGTATTTTTTGGGTGGTTTTTTTGTGACTGCCTTTCTGAGATTATCTTGTTGCTCAGTTCCATGCCAGGTATTCTTTTAAGACAATTTTTAAATTTTTCTAGAGGAAAAAAAAAATCAACCCTATAGTAAGTAAATAATAGCAGAAATTAATTTGTCCACTTGTACTGTAATGTGATGCAACTTTAAGGTGAAGATTTTTAATCCCATTACTTTTGTTAGTTTTAATTTATTTTTTCCTGTTCTGTGATAGGATGTTGTAATGGAGTTTTTAAGCAGATGATGTAAATTGAGTTAGGACCATTCTTGTCCATGTGACATTTGCAGCATGCATCAACGTGTTTTTAAACTGTTGTTCACTCTAAGTGTCTCTGAGCAGGCAGCATCTGGTAACAAAAATCAGTTGTTACAGCTCCAGTAACCAAAATAGAGACCTGTTGCAGTTCTGTATGTATTTCTTTGTTACTGTGCCACTTTTTTCTAGGAACTCTCTTGTCAGCAACGTTCCTTACAAATGCTGGATCAGCAGTGCAACCGGATAAGTAACAAACTGAACCAGGAGCTACAGCACGCCAAAAATGACTTCAATGCTCTGCAGGCAGAATTTGACAAAGTAAGCTTTTTAATATTAAAATCTTCTGCTAGATCTGGTATTTAGTTATCTTAGCAGTACTGCCTTTAATTATGCATTAAAAGGAATTAAAGTGGGGACTTGTGTATTGTACAGTTTGCATTAGCTGTTTTGTATTTACCGTTTTTCACTGAAATACTGTGTACTTAAATGTAAACTACAGGCTTTTAAAAGTTTGGAGCTAGTCCACTTCCCACAGAGAAGGAGTGAATGCAGAACACTGCAGCTATAGTAAGTCTGTGTGAGAGAGGAACAGCTAAGGCTGATCATGAGACACACATTATATGGAAAATGTGCAGATGTGCAGTTTGACAGAGCTAAACTGGGCAACAGGTAGTTGCCCTCTGGAACAGCAGCTCCATTTCGTACACCCTGGCTATGCACCCCTGGTGGTGCTTTTTTAGCAGTGCTACTTCTTGTGTGACCCTGCAGAGAAATGATACCGGAGCTAAAAGAGCAAAGGAAAAAAATAATATCTAAATTAGCATATGATGTAGGTACAAAGTTTGCCATCAGTTTAGCTCCCAGAACTGGTTCTCTGCAAAATCAGGTGAGCATCAGGGCTTGTCTAAGGGAGGACACATCAGTATGAAGATCTTCCACAGCTTTAGTAGCAACTATCTGTTAACGCACATTGGTTGACAGAAAACCACAACTTTAAGGAAGCCAGGAAGCAACACAAACCTGAAGAGAAGGGGTGTTCAGTAACCTTAAAAAAAAACCCTTTGAGAACAGTTCTAAAGCAGCAGAGCTAACAGAGTTTCTGAAAAGGGCCACAAGTTTTTTGAAAGTTGTATTGAGAAGCCCCATCAGCAGGCAGACTGAGCTGAAATGCATTTCTAAAACTAGCAGCTTTCTTGCAGGTTTGTTTTAGTTTGAAATATAACCATGGGAATACATTGTCACATCTTTTCAGTGAAGGTTCTTTTATATGCACATTCTTTTTGTATATGCTTACTGAATAAATTGATTTCATGGAAAGAAAAATTAGGTGTCTTTTAGTTCTTTCTCTAAGAAAGCTGATTTATTACCTAATGGCCTCAGAATAGACTTTTTCTGTTTTTTGATTTGATAATGTATTCCATTCCTTTTTAATCTAGAGCATTGTAGGACTATTTTGAAAGAGCCAAAACCTGTTCTTTTATTATAAAATCTGTGTCAATGGAGTACTGAGCGCAATTGTGATCCTAATTTTCTGACAGGAAAAACTATTACGTTCCCAATCTCATTTGCATCCTACAGAGATCATTGTGATGATGTAACTGCAAGTTGGACATATTAGTCCAATTTCAGGTGGTCTAGAAATACATGTGTATTAGATACGCCACCTTTCTGGTCAGAAGCAGCCCAATTAGGTTCGCAGTTGGATAAAAAAATGTAGTTTTAATTTGTGACAGAATGTTGGAGTTCAAGAACAGGAGCTTAAAAAAAAAAGTTATGTATATGCTTGTGAATACAGTCTATTTTCATGAAATTACAGAATCACTAGGTTGGAAAAGACCCCTGAGATCGAGTCCAACTGTTCCTGTCCCCTACTAAGCCATATTGGAGCACAGGAAGTTCCACACCAACATGCAAAAGAACTTTTTCACAGTGAGGGTGACAGAGCCCTGGCACAGGCTGCCCAGGGAGGTGGTGGAGTCTCCATCTCTGGAGATATTCAAGACTCGTCTGGACGCCTATCTGTGCAATTTGAGCTAGGGAGCCTGCTTTGGCAAGGGGGTTGGACCCCATGATCTCTCGAGGTCCCTTCCAACCCCTACAATTCTGTGATTCTGTGATATCCCTGAGCAATCTTTTCACCGTTCCTGCAGGTAACGGCAGCGAAACAACGCTTGGAACGTGATGCCAGTGATCTCACCCAGAAGCTGGGCAGAGCAGAGCAGGCTTTGTTAGCAGCCCGGGCTAAGGAAACGGATTTGACAAGAAGCTTTGAGGTAACAACTACAGAGGAATAGTTGATAGAATTAATATCATAAACTGGCAATCTATAAACACTAATGCTACCGAGCATTTAATCACACGGTGTATGTTCCTGTCAGCAGTCTTTAAAAACTCTTGAGGATTGTCTTAATAATGTATCTCAGCTGTAGCACAAAATGCAGTCTTCACTAATACCATGTAAATCGATACAATTTGTGGAATTGGCTGCATGGTGAGCATTGTTTGCTGTAACGCTGCTGATACAGTTCTAGTTTGTGTTGGACTTAACTTTTGTCAAAAATAGGTAAGTTTTTTGTTTCAAGAGAGTCTTGCTTTTGGTTCTGAAGTAAAAAAATCTGTCAATGCTTGTCTGATTTTAAAAGTAAATTCTAGAATTGTTGACTGCTGCTTTGATGCACACTGTCCTATATACTTTTTTATAAAATACACAATTTTCTTAGAAGAAACAGAGTCCAGAAAATCCACACTGCTGTAAAGATTTTCATCAAATTAAGATAAATTCAGAGAAGTCTCTGGGATGCTGCTGTACTACCTCATACTCCCACATGCAGAAATGTTTCCTTTGTCTTCCTGATTCTAGTGGTTTGTGTTGGTGGCAGATAGAGCAGGTACACTTGAAATTAAGGTTGTGCCACAATATACGTCTCAATGCAAATTTTATCATTTCTTTGGAGACTGAGAAGTAAAAAGAGAGCTCAATACCTATGTAATTCATGTCACAGTTTGTTTTATTTAATTTTAATTTGCTTGTTGCTCGTTGTCATGAGCAGATACAATCTGGCATAATTTGTGCCAAAAATTTACCTGTCAGAATTCTATGAACATATTTAAAGTAAAATAGGTAGGTTTGTTCAGATCAGCACAAATGTTGGTACAGCTTCACTATATTGTAAATCTTTAGGTACATTTATGCAGATAGCTTACAATGCTTGGGAACGTTCCCAGCTATTGGAATACGACTATTTATACTGTTAATTGTTAGAGCAGCACTTTGCATGGCTTTGGCCCAGCTGACTAGCACTCCTTTATAGAATTCCCAGGCAGTTTGGGAGCCCACGTGAGCCTGGGACCATTCCCAGCAAGCGATTTGGTTAGAGCCACCTGTTTTAGAAGACAGAAGACTTACTGGTTACAGATATGGGCTGTTCCATGCCACTTGGCCTCAATGCCAGAGAGTGGTCCTTGAAATCTATTCAGTAAATAAATGTAACTGGTGCCTTTCAGTGCTACTAATTAAGGTAATATTTCTTCCTCCAGTGTATCCCAGAGGAGGAAACCTCCATCACCATTCTGCACATTCTTAATGTAAACTTTAAAAGTATGAAAATTTATATCTGTTATTGTGGGTTCATGTCCTTTCTGGTTTTGAAATTATGCATTAAGGTTAGATTTGCTACAGTTTTTTGAGATACTTTTGGCAGCATCTTATTGATAGAAATACATCGAATTTTTTTTCTGCAAATTCTTGAGTGTTTCATTTTATCTACTAATCTTGTATCCATCCTACTAGAGTGTAACTACAGTCAGATATTTTTCTTCATATTTGTTTGTCTTGGTCAGTCAATTGAAGTGCTGGAGACAGTGGTGTTGTATTAGAACATGACCAATACGTTTATAAAAAAGATTAATCTGGGCGAGATATTAATACTGTGAGAGATCAGTAATGCTACAGTTCTCTGTCTTAAGACTTGCACATGGCAAAGTCTGGTATATTTCAGCAGAATTTAGGGCATGCTTGTAAATAAGTATAACACAAAAATTACTTTAAATTGTTTTGAAGTCTTGTAGGCTTTGTTTATAGCAAAAGAAAACAAGGGAGATTGGCTGCCCCCCACACCCCCACCTTTATTAAAGGGAAATTCCTGCCATCTTACACTAATGGTCTTCCTATCCTGTGGAGAATACAGTTGTCTTCTGCTGGTTAATCTATTGCTGTGTTTAGTCCTTATTGTATAATGTGACTGATGTTGCAAAACACAGATACACTTGAGACATACTGAATATGCTTAGTGTAAGGACCACTAAGATTTGCAGTGGTGATATGTTAAAACAGCTTAGCAGTTCTGGCATTTTAACATATGTGCTCATAAGCCTGCTCCTAAAGAATTTTTCCAGAGTAATAGGACTACCTGGATACGGGTGCCGGAGTTTGCTTTGAAGGGGCAGTTGCAAAATGGCTGGCTTGAGTAAAACGATGTACAGGTAGAATTGACAACTAGATTGAAATCAAATTGATTCTTTTGCTAGTCCCTTGGAAAGTGTAAATGGTTAGTTACTGTCAGATGCTTAGCCATTAAATTATGGGTTCCTGGGTTCTGCTGAGTGCTGCTTATTTGGAATATTTGCACCAAATCAAAATGATTGGACTTTCCAGCTGTTTTCCTTCTGCTTGTTTGCTTTCCTTTCCATAGATCACCCTAGATTTTTCTAATGAACAGAATTGTTTAGTTTCTGTAGTTATAATGCATCTGTGTGTGTGCTTTGGATGCAAGAAGTTTGGACTCTCGTATTTCTTTAAAAAATTATTGTTGAGAGTACTGAAAACTTCATTGAAACTTACATGTAATTTTTTAAAAAAACTGTAGGCGGGGAAGGGTCTGAGTAGAAGGGACGGTAACTGATAGTGACAGTGACAGTTTTAATCATGTTTTGAGGGTGATTTATTTATGCTGCTGCAGAAACAGGCCTGCCATGCCAGCAAGCTTTTAATTTTTTTTCATCCAGACCTTTCAATTTCTTGAGCTTGGCTTTTGTGAATTGCTGCCCATCTGCTGGTAGTAAACGGATGAATAACTGACGGCCTGTTTCCAGTTGGGCCATGCCAGTTCTGTGCCATCTGTTGTCCAACGGCACAGGAGTTTGGAGAAAAAGGATCAGTTTCCTTAAAAGAACTTTTATTTGGCTTCCTAGCAATGCAGTTACATGGTTTTGTTTGTGCTTTGTTTGTGGAGTTTTTTTAAACTTAATTTATTTGGAAGAAAATACTCTTAATGACAAAACAACCTTGTGAAAGAGTAAGCACTTCTAAATGAAATTTGACCAGTGTTGCCACGATGGTGACATTCAGTGAGAACTTGTCTCTATGTGAAATAATAGGTGAAACATGATCTGTAAATTTCTTGTTAATTTTGATGCCCTTGCAGGCATTTGTTTCCTTTGTTGTTTTGGGAAAGCAGCCCAACTTCAGCAGCATATGTTGTAGGTTATGTCTAGTCTTGATCAGTTTGGGACAGGTCACGTGGAGCTGCTTACCCTGTGCAGACAAAGGGCCTGCTAAAGATGTCAGCTGGCAGCAATCTCTCAGATGCAGTCAACTAGTTAAGAATAGATCAGCTCATGTTCCCAAGCAGTGTTTAGGAACCCAGGCGTAGCTTCCCAAATATTTAATAGGGCCTAATGGAATATCTATCTTTGATTTAAATGAAGTGAATGCTTTGATCATCTTGACAGTTCACATGAAATATGGTCTTGCTTGGATTTGCTTTAGGAAGCGAAGCAGGAGAAAAAACTTCTTGACTGTCAACTTAAAAAAAAATTGCAAGAGATCTACCAACTGGAAGAAGAACTAAATACACTGAAGCAGTCTCTAAAGCAGAGCCAGGGTTTCGCAGAAGAGATGAAAAGTGAGTTACATATTTAAATTGGCAGAACTCCTGTTGCATGTTTAACGCTGTGTGTTTCCTGTGTTCCTCTAAGTTTCATTGTGAATTGAATAAAATAGGATTAGCGTTTTCAGAAAACATTGCATTTGCCCAAACTGGAAATGAATTTCTGTCTATCAACATACACAGTTCCTGCAGGTAACACAGTTTTGAAATTAATCAGTGTACTGAACTTATCAGCAAACTGAATTTCATAGAATCTACTTAAACTTCTGATGTATAATTCTCATATGTGCTTCACAGTTTAAAAAAAAAAAAGGTAGGAAAATATTACATGACCACTGGTAGCTCAGTCTTGCTTTCAGAGTGTTTCTAGTTGACAACACAGGGTTTTAGAACGGAGTTGAAATATGCTGTCTAGTTCTGCTGGATCAGACTTAAACAGGATAGATTCCCACTTGTTTCTATGATTCTGTTTGCTTTCATGCATCATCAAACTTCATGTAAGATTTCAAAAAGAAGCTTTTGGGTTTGATTCTGTTTTCCTTAAACTTAATGACCAAACTTTTCATTGCCATTCATCTGATGGTTTGTGGGGGTTTTTTTAAATCCTATAGCAAATTTGCAGTATTTAGGAGCTGCCTAGTGGAATGTAATGCCTTTCTCCCCTCCTCCTCAATACTTATCCTTGGTGGTTTTAGTTTGTTCCTTTCCAGGAAAACAATTATAACAATTTGGAAAATGACCGTGTAGAATTTGACATTCTTTGGCAGCAACAGAGTATACGACTGATGCACAAGGTCACATAATGGAATTAGACCTGTCTTTTTCTTACAAAAAAAAGAGAAAAAAACAGTGCTATTATATATAAAAACTATGTGAAAGACACAGAAATGATGGGTGAGAAGTAAGGAGTGGTCAACTTGGAGTGCAGACTTGGTTCAGATTGCACAATGGAAAGCTGACAATGTCTATGAGTACATAGTGTCCGATAGCCTAAAGTGATATAAACCTTTATCCACTGATATAACTTCAGTAATACTTTGTGCTAGAATAAGAATTGAAAATACTATAAGTAAATGGTAATATTTCATCTGGAAAATTATCAGTAAAATTGTCAGGATTGACTGGTAAAGATTTGATTGTGTTTACTTTTACAGATAAGAATGCTTCTCAGGAAGCACAGCTGAAGTTAGTACAAGAGGAATTTAAAAAGCAAGAGAGCTCCCTTTTGCTGGAGAAGTTGAAAATAGCTTTAGCTGACATGGAGAAGCAACAAGATGCTACCAAGGACTTGCTCAAGGAAAAAGATAAACATATTAAAGAACAAAACTGTAAGATAAGTAAAATGGAGGAAGAATCAGAAGCTTTGCACAGACTCCTTGGATTCAAGCAGAGAGAATGTGAAGAATTGCAGAAAGAGGCTACTGCTTTTTCCCAATGGAAAAATGAAAATGATCATCTTATAAATGAGCTTAAGTCTGAAAAGGAAGGTATGCTGAGTCATATTAATGACTTGGAGAGTTCCCTTCAAAGTCAGCAAATCAAAAATCATGAGCATAGTGAGAAACTCAGAATGATGGAAACTGAAAGCGATAGAAAAACCAGAGAGATTACAGAGCTTAAAGACATGCTGGAACATAAAAGCGCAGAATTAGAAGAACAAAAGAAAGCAGTTAATGAACTTCAGCAGAAAGCAGAATGTTCTGATAAAAAGTACTGTAAAGAGATAGAAAATATGTCCTGTAAAATACTCCATCTTACTAATCAAGTTGGTGAGCTAGAAGAAAAGTTGCAGTTAGCAGCAAGCGAAGGACTGCAAAGGGAGCAGTGTTATAATGACCTGCTTGGTGAATATGAAAAAATCCGTTGTCTTGTAAAAGCACAAGATACTTCAGAAGATGGGGGAGTCGATTTACAAAGGGGTCAGGGTGAAATTGGTGTAGATAATACACAACTTGTGGCAAATAACTCCATTGCTGAGGATCATGGATGTGCAAGAGCTCTTCTAGAAGTAGAGCAAACTAAGGATCTGGCCGTTTTGCAAGATCAGATCTCTCTTCTTGAGAATTCCTTAGAGGCCCCAAAGCAGCTGAACTCAGATCAGCAGCAGCAGTATGAGGACTTACTGCAAAGAAAGGGTGAAACAGAAGCAAGATTATTTAATGTAGAACAGATGCATGAGAGCTTCATGGAAGAAACCAAACAGCACATCAGTGACTTGCAAGCAGATATTTCAGCACACCAGAAGTTAGTTGAAAAAACTTCAGCTGTTCTTGAGGAAAAAGAGATGCAACTGCAAACTCTGAGTGAAAGGTTAGAAAACCGAGAGGCTGAGCTTCAGGATTTAAAGATCAATAATAAATTGCTTGAGGATGCAGTAAGACAGCTGGAGCTCATGTCTGGAACATGGGATTCAGAGAAGAAGGACATGTCTTCAATGATTTGCTCATATAGCAAAAAAATTGAGGACCTTACAGAAGAAAATTCAACCCTTAGGAATTTAAGCAGAGCTTTAGAGCAAGAACAAACAGCTTTGCTGGAAGAAAATAAAAATATTTCTGATAGTTTAAAGGAAAGAGAAGAAATAATTTCTGAAATATCTGGGAAATACAAGGAGGAAAGACAACACATCGAATCAAGAACAGAAGAAATCAAAACAGAGTTTGAAATTTTGCAAGCAAAGTATAAATCAGTGGAAGAAGAAAATGCACACATGATGAGCATTCTGAGAGAGCAGACAATTGAATTTGAGGAAAAGAAAGCAAAATTAGAACAAGAGAAACAGGTATATAGTGAGAATAAAGATATTTTATGTAAGCTAATAGCCTCAGAAGAAATAAAAAAGGATTTGGTTCAAGAACTTCAGCAACTGCAGTCAGAATTTTCCAGTATCCAACATGTGTCTTCTACAGAGCTTGACTTTTCAGGTCAGGAAATGTTAAATGTCAGGGAAACACAAAATGCAGTGCAAGAGAAATGTGCTGCCATATTTCAAGACAAGGAGCAATTGGGGAAGGAACTAGAAACAAAAAGCAAACCTCTAATGCGTGATGTTAGTTGTGAGCACAGATTCCAGTCAGAACAGTGGAGGAAGTCCATGGAAGAAAAGGATGCCCAGCTGAGTAAATACCAAGTTAAACTTGAGCTTCTTCAAATGGATTTTGAGGACAGAGAACTCTCCCTAGAGAACTACAGGTTAGAAGTGGAGCAGCTGGAGACTGCTGTAAAAGGCATGGAGGTGGAACTTGAGAAAAGTGTGAGAGAAAACGAGAGACTGCAGCAAGAACTACTGTCTGTCAAAGGATGGAAAACTTCAGATTCTTCATCGGATGAAGATGACCACTCACTGGAGTATAATGATGACAATGATTCCCAGAGTTGTGGCAAAAGTGGAATGGATGAAAGCTATTCATCAGTCTTGCTGGCATCCTCTTTGCAGGCAACGATGAACAATCTGAGCAAGCTCGAGAAAATGTGTGACAGGTTGCAGAGTGAGAACACTCTATTAGCCTCAGGATTTAAAGACTCAAAAAGCAGTGGCATCATGGGTATTAATGAAGTGGCAGAGGAGGAAGAAAACATAATGAATGCAGATAAAAATGTAAAATTGGAGAAAGCGATTTTTCCTGATGATCTTATGGATCAAAGTGATAACAGTGACCTGAGACTGTCTTTTGATGATAAGGAAATGACCTTCAAATTTAAAGAATGCAGTACTGGACCCAGGCCTGACTATGAAGATTTAAAATTGTCCAACAAAGAAGTTCAAATACACTTTGCAGAAGTAAGAGAGAAGCTTTTGTCTTTCCAGACTGAACATATAAAATTATACGAACAACATTGCAACATGAGCTCCAAGATATCAGAGTTACAGTCTTGTATTGAAATACTGAAGGCAGAAAATTCTGCATTGTCAACAAGTCTGAGCAGTGCTCATGCAGATAGTGTGGGACTGCCATTATCTTCCACCCAAAATGACACACTCTCTAAACTAGATGAGACAAAGTCCACAGTTTCTTCCTCACATCTTTTTGCAAGTCCTTGTTCTATAGAAGCGAGTGAGGTGGTTGATTCCTGTAACAGTAGTATCTGCAAATGGTCGGAGGAAATGAATCAGCCAGAGTGTTCTGCAGTAGTAATTCCAGAAGGTACGTCAAAAGTTTTGGTTGAAAATTGTCATGATGATTACAGTCTGGATTCTGTTAGAGAGCCCAGGAATATTACTCCTAGAAAATCTAACCTTGAGGATAGGATTGAAGAGCTTCAGCTGCAGTGTCAGACATACGAGAAGGCCATCAAGGTGCTGGAAGACCAATTTCATGCACAAGACAATATGAAAAATGAGGAAATACAAGAGTTGAAAAAAGTTATACTTTCTGAAAGAAAAGAAATAGATCATCTCAAACAGCAAAATCTATCTGACAAGGAAGAATGGCAGCAGAAACTGGATAACCTGACTATGGAGATGGAGTACAAACTGGCAGCAGAAAGAAAACAAGCAAAGACTCTGGCTTTGGAGCTGGAAGCAGCAAGATTCCAACTACAAGCCCTTGATTTAAGTTCTCATTCACTGCTGTGCACGGATATTGAAAATGTAAGTAATGTCTGTCATGCAAATCGGGTTTATGTAAACCCTTTTATTTATGGTAAGCCAAACCATTTAAAATTTGAAATGAAATGTGATTGAAATTGTCTCCCACAGAAAAGGTTCTGTTCTATGGAGAAAGTAGAAAAATAATCCTTCCCTTGAGTTCTGGATGATGCATCACTGAAATCATGAGAAATAATGAACAAAACCAAGGAGTTTAGTCTAGTGGAGTTGAGTAATACTTGGCACTACTTTCTTGAGGCCTGTGTCAGTGCGGATCCCACTGCATGAGCACACAAGTGCTGTGTGCAGCCATACTATNNAAGTGCTGTGTGCAGCCATACTATGCTTACAAGAAACTTAGATCTCTGATTTAACACAGTCAGTTAAAGAACCATGTCCCTTTGTGGAGCAAGTGAACTAGGACTGCTTCCACAACTCTAAATCCTTTCAGTACCGTCAACAGCAGAAAACAGTGAGCTGTTAGCAGAACAGTTAATTCTCATTTCTCCCTGAATTCCTTCAGAATATCAACAGGAACAAGTAATCTGGGAGTCAGCTCTGTCCTTTTTTTTCCCCAAAGATGTAGATGTCATGCAACTAGATTTTGATGCTCCTCATAAGGAGTGGCAGAATCAAAATTTCACTTGTAATG
>VZTU01017676.1:0-85737 GCA_013400835.1 Zapornia atra | reverse complement strand
CTTTTTTAAGATGAAGTACTGAGTACAGATCATTCTGGTGCTGCTTTCAGACCCAGCTTGTTATTGGAGTCCTCAAGTTTTGAAATTACTGATTTTTATTGTTTCAAATGAGAGCATCAGGTGATGCCATATGTAAGCCCAGCTCTGACAGACAGTGGTAACTTGGAAAAGCGATTGCGGATTTGGGCTTGTGTCCCTTGGAGACTCTCTGGTGTCTAATAGAAAGTGGGCCGTAAGCCTTTACCCCATCAGTGAAACCAGTAATTTTTCACTTTGTCACATAGACACTTCTTTTCTCAAAATATGGAGGCATGTGATATCTTTGCACTTATTCTTCCCAGTAACTTTGGCTGAAATTTCTCCCTTGGTATCTTTAAAACCTTTTGGCCAGCAGGTTCTGAAGGAGGCTCTCTCTCTGTTTTGCACAAGAGCTTTACTACTTGGGGAAAAAAAAAAACCACTTTAAAAATTCAACTTGTTTTTTTCTTATACGTAGTCTTTTTATATTCCTTTTTCTTAATGGATTGATTCTTAACCCTTGCAGAACATGGAGCAAAACCCCAATTGTCTTTATCAGTTGGAAAACTCAGCGCTGAAAAGCAATAAACCTGAACTAGTCCCTATTGAGAGAATGGCTGCAGGAGATACCTCTGTATCTGAGACTGCTGAAGCAAGATTGATAGAAGATTATACAGAGAAGATTTCTGGAGAACATGAGCATAGAAACATGTCAGAAAAAATAGCCAGCCCTTCAGATGATGCCAGTGCGCTGTCTTTTTCCAATAGCACTATGTTTCTGAGCACAGGGGGTTTCTTTGAAAATCCAGGAACCACTGAAATGCTTCAGCACAAGGCAAAACAACAAACTGCTGAAAATCTAAAGCAGATCTCTGAGACAGAAGAAAGCCATAAAAACATTGAGTTACTAATGAAAGCTGAACAATTAAGCTCGGAGCTGAAATTTCAGAATGCACAATTAACTCTGAAGAGCTCAGCTTTTGTGGAACTGGAGGAAGCCTCTGTCATTAAGGAAGAAAACTGTGACATAGGGGAAAAGATGGGATCTGTCAATAAGCAGCAATTATCTCTTGGAGTAGAGTTGTTGGAAAAAGAACCTGAGGAGGTAAAGTCTGATATGGAGATAGATAAAGTTAGATTGCCTAATGCAGCAGACACATTGGATGATGTAGAAATGATTAAGCGAGATTGCTATGAACACTCTCCTGCAAATGAACAGAGGCGGCTCAGATCTGAGCAAGTTAATATTGAGAACTGCACCTTGTTCACAGAGAACGATATTGAAATGCTCCAAGCAAAATGTCAGCAATTAGAAAGAGAGAGGGAAGTTAACCTGCAAACTATTTCTACCTTGCAAGAGCACCTTTTTACAGTCACAGCTGAGAGGAACCATGTTGGCCAAGAACTGAGTGTTTTGTCTGAAAATAAGGAATTGGATCAGAAGTATCAGGAGCTGCAAGAGAAATTAAAAGAGCTGGAGTCAGCTAAGGTGGATTCTACTGAATTCATTAGAAGGCTAGAGGGTGAAGTGATAGCACAAACAAATCTGCTTGAAGCCGCAAAATCTGAGGCTAATCAGTTATCAAATGAAAGAGATCATCTTCTGCAGAAGTTGCGAAGTTTGGAAGAGGACGCCGTGTCTTTTGCCTTAGAAAAAGAAAAACTCCAAAACAAAGCAGAAGACTTGCACAAAGAGAAAGAGCTGCTCATAAGAGAGTCAGAAATGATGCAGAGTAAATTAAGTTCATCAGAAATAGAAAACTCAAAACTTTCTAGCTCTTTGGAACGCTTGTTAATGGAAAAAGGTGAACTTGCTGCTAGACTCAGCTCGGCACAGAAAGAGGTAGACCAAATGCGGTACGGAATTGAGAAGCTGAAGGTAAAAATTGAGTCTGATGAGAAGAAAAAACACCACGTTGCTGAAAAGCTGAAAGAGAGTGAACGGAAAGCCGACTCTCTTCTGGATAAAATAGAGAGGCTTGAAAGAGAATTGGAGATGTCTGAGAAAAACCTGGAAGATGCAATTGTTCAGTCAGAGACTGCAAAAGCAGAGGCAGAAACATTAACAATGGAGATGGAAGAGATGGCTGAAAAGCTGAAGTGTTGCAACTTAGAAATCGATGTCTTCACCTCACAAAATGAGTGTTTGGCTAAAGAGTTAAAAGAAAAGCAAGAAAGAATTCTTCAGCTGGAGTCTTCAAATTTGGCCACGGCAAAACTGTTAGAAGAAAAGGAGGAAGAAAAAATGCAAATCAAGGCTGAGTATGAAAATACTGTGGTGTTGCTGAACTCTGAGCTCAGAGATTTAAGCGAGAAATTAGAGTTTTCTTGCAAGGAGGAGGCAGATGCTAGAGCAAAAGAGCAAGTCTTGATTAATCAGGTGGCTTGTCTTGAGCAAGATAAAACAATACTATTACAGGAATGTCAGGAAATAAAAAAAGAAAATACCAAATTGGATCAAATGAGGGAAGTACTTGTTCAAGAATTGATGGATTGTAAACAAAGGCTTGATGAAAAAGTTCAGGAAAATGGTGCTCTCCAAAAGGAGGTGAAAGAAACAGAAGAGCTGTCTTTACAGCTTACACACATGCAGCGTGAGCAGGAATGCTGGTACCAGGAAAAAGAAAGACTTCGGAGTTTGATTACTGAGTTGAAGCTGAAGGAGCAACATTTTTCTGATAATTTAACTGTTCCGGATATCCTGAATGTTCTAAAAGTGTCTTATAAGGACCTTGAGAAGGAGCTGGAATCCACACTCTGTGAAAAGAGTGCTTTATGCAAAAAGGTAATGCCATTTCCATTAGGGTAGAGTTCCCTTTCTAGGAGTGAAGATAGAGAGTCCTCTGGGCTTGCCACTTCCTCAATAAATTATATCTTAAAATAAATCTAACCTCAGACTTTTATAGTAAGCATCCTATTTTTAAAATGTTATTTCCAATACAATGATGAGTTTGCATCAAAGTTACAGAGCTGGAAAGCAGCACATTGTTTGGTGTAGGATGAATGGGAAGGTTGCTTGAAAGTAGGCATAGAAGTTTAGGTAATTGAATAATGTGGGACAGTTTCCTTTCTCCTGTAGGAAAAAAAGAGGAAAGACAAATTGGTATTGGGTGAGCGAGTTTTATATCAAGAATAAGTACTTTGGGAGCTCAAAAGAAATGGAAACAATTGGACATTTTCCATGTGAAAACAGTGTTAGCCTGTTATGACTTGCTTGGAGTTGGACCAGATAAGGAAATAAAATAACCTATCTTAAAAACTGTTTGTTGCATGTAAGACAATTACTTGGTGGTCATGACACGTGTATTAAAAATAATTCTGGACAATTTAATTTCAGGTAAATGAACTGACTGAAAGTTGTACTAAACTGCAAGCCAAGCTACGTGAAACCGAACAGAAGATTTGCGAGTTACCGGAAGAATTTACTGCAGAAAGAAACAAGCTTGCTGAAGAAATACAACTTATTCAAGAACATTTAGAAAAGAACAAGGTTAGTTACTTCATGTGTAGTATTTCGGTGTTCCAGGGCAGATGCTCAAGTACAGTAAATGTGTGGAGGTTGGTCAAGGGAGCTGAGCTAATGTACAGTAACAGTTCTTGCATCCGAATTTCCAAACACCTAATGTTCTTTCTCTGAGCCAGAATGATTAATTAATAATTTTTCCCTCTTCCTTCTTATCGAAAATACGTTTTCTTGGCATAAAGGCCACAGGTGGATGTTTCAGTGAAATGTTTCAGTGCCAAGAAATTGTCTCTACTGCAGGCATTCAATTGTCAGACTGAGGTTGTTAAATAAAATTGTAACATTTCTCAAGTTTGTTTTAAAACTAAATTACTTTCAGTGTTTCAGTAGTGTTAAAGTGCTTTTAGGACAAATGCAAGAAAGAAACAATTTTAGAGTATTTTTAATCTGTTCATATTTAATTCTTAATTGACAGGCTGAGAGAGTTGGGGCTTGTTCAGCCTGGGGAAGAGAAAGCTTTGGGAACACTTTCTAGAAGACTTCCACTACCTGAAGTGGCCTACAGAAAAGCTGGAGAGGGGTTGTTTGTCAGGAAGTGTAGTGATAGGACAAGGGGTAATAGGTTTAAACTAAAAGAGGGGAAATTTAGGTTAGATTTAAGGAAGAAATTCTTCACTCTGAGGGTGGTGAGGCACTGGTTGCCCAGAGAAGCTGTGGATGCCTCTTCCCAACGCCAGGTTGTATGGGGCTTTGGGCAGCTTGGTCAAGTGGAGGGTGTCCCTGCCTATGGCGGGGGTCTGGAACTGGATTGTCTTTGCGATCCCTTTCAACCTAAACCATCCCATGATTCTTAGAGGCTGTTTTACCATGCAGATGATTGTGAACAATGTTATGTGTTTAAACCAGCTTAAGTGGATTTCTGACATACTAACTTTTTAAAACAAAATTTTATAACCAGAGACTTGTTACTGTTGTGATTCTGAGGATTCTGAGTAGGAAGAGAAAGAGATTTCTGCAACTTTCAGAAATCCTGTATGGAAATTCACACCAGCTGTCCAAAAAGTACACTTATAAAAGTGGATCAAAATGAAAATACTTAGGTAGCTTTGTCATCTTAAAGAAGGTGGGGAAAGTGACCCTCAGCCTCTCAAGTCACTCTGAGGGAACAATATTTGGAGAAGTTAAGCTTTAATTTTGGCACATTGCTGGCAAACTTGCATTCCAGATCCCTTCAGATCATAATGTTTCTTTCTAGAAGACCTGTCTTTACCTCCTATTCTGCCTTTTGTGTTCAAATGTTATGTACTTTGATTAAAGTGTCTTTAGCCACTGTTAAATATGTCTTTTGTACCAAGTTGTTTCAGGAAATTCAAAGATGTTTCTGTTGTAAAGTCAGATAGTTTAATGGGTCAACTGTTTCTCTCTTGAAAAAATTCTAAATACCAAAGAATGTGCTACCACTGTTTACAGATTCAGCTGCATCAAACTATGTCAGGAAAAAATGAACTGGCTGAGACTTTGGAAGTGGTCCAGAAAGAACTACAAGAAAAAGAAAGTGAAATGAAAAGAGAAAAATCAGAATACGAAGACAGGCTACTTCAAGCAGAGAAAAAGCATCAGGATGCTCTGAGGGAGGCAAACCGAAAGGTAAATCAGTAAATGGGAAGAATGGTGCTGGTTTTAATTGAATCTGAAGTATTTTACAAGATTTTGCTGATCCTTTTGCAAAATAAATGACCTTTTCTAACAGTATTTCTGAACTCTACATACACTTACCTTAGCACTCTGTGAGAGTTAACTACTTTCCATATAGCAAGCAGCTGAATTTAACTTGGAATTCAGGAAGTGTTAAGTGTATATATACCTTTATCTGGGAGTATATGTTTGCAAAGGGGAAAGCAACAGTTTGTTTTAGCCTAAGAAATGGTTGTTTTGGTGTGAATGGGGAAGAAAGGTTAAACAGCTTTAAGGGATAAGGGGAATTTTTTGTGAAAGGTGATTGCCAGATGTGCTGCATACAAAGAGCCATCGTCCTTTCTGCAGAAGGAGCTATGAATATGTACTTGAAGCCAGCAGGATGCAGGCAAACAACTTTCTATAATTATTTCTTCATTTTCATTTTTATGAATATAAAGTGAATTTAAGAGCAAGCTGTAGTAAAATATATGGGCTTTCTAATGGCAGATTTCTTAAAGGCAAGATTCTGGTATTCAAAATGTATACTTGAGGCAAATTGCTCTTCCCGTTTTAGACTCCTCAAAACATCAAGCAAATTTGCAGTGGGATTCCTGTGGGCTGTGATATGGTTTTATGTACATCTTTAAAATACAAGTCAAATGTCTTTTTAGTATCGTAGTAATTAGGCACGTTTTCTTTCTCTAGAATGAAGTAGAAATTGAGGCCTGTCAAGATAAGATGAATTCACTGGAACACTTTATTAGCTCACAAAAATTGGAAATCGAGCATTTGAAGTCAGATAAAGAACAACTAAATAATTCCCTTAAAGAAGCTAATCAAACCTTAGGAGAACTCCTAAAATCTAAGGTAAGAAAAATTACATAAGCATTGCCAATTACATGAGACCGAAGACAACCGTAGGGTTGGGAACCAGTGCTCCAGAGCTTTGGCTTGACCTCGATACCACCTTTGTTTCATTAATGAGATTTACAGAGCATGGAGGAAACATTGTAACTATCTATGTTAGAACAATTCAGTTATGTGCCATAACTGAGATCAGTGAGACTTGGTTTGCGATACCGAACACAGCAGTCTGGTGTCTGTGTGGATGTTGTGACAGGGTTATGATGCAGTGAGAATGCACCCAAAGGGAATTTGCAGTGCCTCTCCTTCTGTTTGTGAATTACTTTAATGATGCAAGATACCATGTTCTGGCTTAAGCATTGGTCTTGATATGTTGAGCCAATGGGATCCTGGGATGCATTAGGAAGAGTGTGTCCAGCAGGTCGGAGGAGGTGATCCTCCCCCTCTACTCTGCCTTGGTCAGGCCCCACCTGGAGTACTGTGTCCAGTTCTGGGCTCCCTGGTATAAAAAAGACAGGGACCTCCTGGAGAGAGTCCAGAGAAGGGCTACGAAGATGATTAGGGGCCTGGAACATCTCCCGTATGAGGAAAGGCTGAGTGAACTGGGACTGTTTAGTCTGGAGAAAAGAAGACTTAGGGGGGACCTAATTAGTGTTTATAAATATCTTAGGCATGGGATGCAGGGGGAATTGGCCAGCCCCTTTTCAGTGGTCTGTGGGCACAGGACAAGGGGCAATGGCTGTAAACTGGAGCACAGGAAGTTCCGCACCAACATGTGGAAGAACTTTTTCACAGTGAGGGTGACAGAGCACTGGAACAGGCTGCCCAGGGGGGTGGTGGAGTCTCCTTCTCTGAAGATATTCAAGTCTCCTGGATGCCTATCTGTGTAATATGAGATAGGGAGCCTGCTTTGGCAGGGGGGTTGGACCCGATGATCTCTCGAGGTCCCTTCCAACCCCTACGATTCTGTGATTCTGTGATTCTTGAGAGTTAGTAATTGCTATGAGAATCCTATATAGAGTGGAATTGATGAACTAGTGTAAATCTCCAAATGACAGAGCTGTTCTCAGTGATGATAGAACATGAGCTCCACAAACTTTGAGCAACTGATAGCTGGCAACAGTTCTAGATGTGCTTGGTGTGCTTTCTAGTAACACAGGTGGAGTTTAGCTGTCCATGTAACTGAATATCTCTATTACTTTTCCATGCTCTACAACTCATACTGCACGGAAGCTGAGCTTCCATTTGGCATTGTCATGTTTAAATGCAAGAATTATGTTTCTGGTGTAATGACAAGGTTCCTTGTTTTGTAGGCTGATAATACTAACATTATAGATCAACTGAAGAAGGAAAATGAATTTGCCCACAGCAAAGTGCAGCTGTGGATGAAATCCTGTAAGCAGGTGGAACAGGAAAAGGAGATGTTGCAGAAAGAACTAGTTGAACGTGATGAACTATTAAAGAAGAAAAATCTAGCTATGTCAGAGTATACGAAAGAAGGTAACTGAGTCTAGATTCAGTCTTAATGCTTTCTTAGCAGTGCATTTGTTTGTAAAACTTTCTTTTTCCCTAAAGTGGCCATTTGCATATGCAGCTCAAAGTCAGAGCATGATTCTTAACTAGTATAAAAAAGTACAACTTAAATCTATCAAATGTTTTCAAAATCTAGTTCATCTTTTTTCTCTTAAAGTATCAGAGGAAGCTCTGGATTATGAATATACATGTTAAATATTACATGCTTTTCTTAATAACAGAAGTTTATGTACTGCTTGTATCATATTCCAGCAAGCTTTCCCCTCTGATTCTCATGCTTTATTATATTTCAGCTCATCTCATGAGAAGCACTGTATTGTAAGTGGTTAGGAGTACAAACCTAAGTGTTCAGAAGTTACACAATGATAGGGGAAAACGTTTGGCTGTGTACTGGTCAAACATTCTTTTCACATTGTCTGTGTTAATTTTCTATTTAGCAAATACATTATTATATCTAAAATATTCCTGATTTTGTCACTTTTTTGTAGTTGCACAGTTATAGAGCACGTATAATTAAAAGATGTGTGACCATTGACTTATAAATTCTTATATATGCAATTCTTTTTAAATGTCAGTTATATGAATAATGATATTTTGCTTTGAAAGGTGCTGATGAGAATGCTGTTACAGAAGACATTAAGTTAAAACTGGAAGAACTACAGGAATCTACAGAAATGAAAGCCAGAGAAGCAAATGAGAACTTGGAGAAATACTGCTCTCTAATTGTTAAATATTATAAACTAGAGGAAGAAAATGAGATGCTAAAAACCCAAGTCAGTCTGCTGAGTGCTCAGCTGAAACAGCCAACAAGTGATGCTGTCGGCACTCCTTTGGTGAATTCGGGTCACTCATTAACAGTGAGCAATCAGTCTGTCGAAGAGGTGAGGTCAGATGAAGATACTACTAAGCTTTCGAGTAAAAGGCAGAGATATGAAAACAACTGGAAAGATAATGGAGAACCAAAATCCCCTGTGCCAGAGTCTTCATCCAAAAAAAAAAGGAAGGATGATATCTATCAAAATCTGCTGTGTCAGGAGAATGAAGACGATGAGCCAGATGGGCTTCCAGAAGTAGTGAGAAAAGGTATTTATAGTGTTGTGGAAAGGCAAATGTTCTTTGAGCATACCAGGTGTGGTGTTGATTGTTTGTTTCCTCCTTTTGTTTTGCTGAATCAGATTTACTCTGGGTAAGTAGATGGCAAACGTTTTCGTGATGATGATGGAAGGTGAAAGTAGTCAATGGGAGATGTGCTGTTTAGTGCCAAGTCAGTGTTTGTGGAGCATAATACGTTTGTATTGGTTTAATAACTGCCATTCTGTTACAAGTGGAATGGTCCTGGCAGTCACAACTCTGTAGTTCCCCATAATGTGTGTGTTGGAATGTAGCAGCAACAAAGTTCTGCTGATGAAGACTTGCTGTAGTCATTGAAAAGCATCATTTGAACCAGCTGCTGAGCCTTACCAAATAGGTGTGGAGTGAATCCAGTCTTAAGAGCCGGGAGTGCTAGAGCCCTGTGCTGTGGTGGGGTGATGCTTTCTCCCTCCCCCACGTTTCCTCCAATATTAATATTTAGGAGGTGAAAGAGGCGGGTAATAGCTACGCAGGGTCTGACTGGTGCATGGTTGGTGGCAAGGGTTGCCCTGTGCCAGTTGGATGCTCCTAACTGGCTCCAAAGGACAGAACCATGCGCCAAGATGGAACTAGTCAGAGGAGTTTGACAACGCCTCTGGGAATGTGAGAAGGAAGGGTGCTAAATACTGAGATGAGGGAAAAATAATGACAGGGCTGAAGGGACAGGAGTAATGCTGAAGTCAAGTGTCATACGGAGCAGGGCATGGGGCTGAGGGCGGTGGTGGTGGCTTGAGCACGGCAGGAGCTAGGGGGTTGCAGACCAAGGGAGGCTGAGAGGAGACAAAGGAAAAGGTACAACCATAAAGCAACTACAGCTGGTGGGTTCCTCTATGCTTGAGCTACTGAGTTAAAAATGAGGAGCAGAATCTGACCTCGTCTCCTGCACTCCCATTGCCGCACCGAACGGACTAGGTGCGAGGCAAGTGGAGACCAGAAACTGGGGAGGAGAGGCGTCTGGAGGGAAGTCAAGGTGTTTTCCCTAAGTGTTTGCTTATTTGTGTGCTTTTATTTCTTTTAATACCAGAATCAGTAATTAAAGTGTGCTAATTGGCAATACATTAAATTGATTAAAATTCCTTGAGTCAAAAATGTCTTGCCTGCAGCTGTAATGTATTAACATCTTCATGAGAGCTCATTCTGCTGTGAATGCAATGAAATTAGGTAGCCTGATATTTCATATAAGGGCTTCCTGTAGCAGAAAATAACTTGGAAAACTGCACAAATCAGGGCTTGAAAAATATATTGTATGTTCAGCTACCTATTAAATACCCCTTTATAAGAAAAGCAGTTGCAGTCATTAAAGGGCAAGTTGTAGAGATAATGAATCTACTGAATGTCAGTGATGACTCTGGAAGTCAGGGTTTCTAAGTCTACGTGTTATTTTTATTTCATTTTCTTACCAGCATTATTACTTCTCTGGAAATACACCTGTGCTGGTTAATACTTCATCTCAGGCTATATAGAGATATCATAGACTATCTATAATGCCATAGTCTTACATAGAGAAAAAGATGAAAAATCAAGAATATCATGCCATGGTGTTGTACTCTGAAAGAATTCCAGTAAGGTCTGTACACGTTTTCAGACTGAGGTTATTCTCCAGATAATAATGTACCTATAAAGAAAAAGACTGACCATTTTGCTATAGAATTACTCTTGTACCTTGTCTACAGTTTCCAGGGCTTGTGTGTGAATTTTTGGATACACAAGATCTGTTCATCAACCTTTCTGTTCCATTTACTTTAATAAAACAAATTGTTCATTTTAATCAACTACTTTTATCCTTGTGAAAAAAGAGAAGATCCATTTGGAAAAGTGTAATTTATTGAGCTGTTTCTAATAGAAGTTGTTTATGTTTCAGGGTTTGCTGATATCCCCACTGGAAAGGTTAGCCCTTGCATTTTACGCAGAACAACCCTAAATCTAAGACCCAGTCCCCAGCTGCCTGCCCCAAGAGAGAAACTGCCTTTGCTGCCTACACGAGATACCCAAAAATGCAGACCAGATGATCTTGGTGAGCGCCTCTGTTCAACAGCTGGTGGCAGCAAACCACAAAAGGTAAGTTTAAAAAAAAAAATGATCTGGGTATTAAAGCCACGGGCAAAACGAATGCAGGCAGTAAGTGTATTCATCGTGCTGAGTAAGTTTGAGGGCATATCACTGTTCTTTGTGTTTCTTAGCAATACAGTGAAGATAAATCCTAAGTACCGAATCGCTAAAGCATCACAGAGGCCTTGGCTGTGCTATAGCAATCTGCAAATCTTGCCTGTGATGCAGTTTGTGACTTTAGAGGGAAACTTGTTGAGACATGTAAATTGAATACAGGTATATTTTTGGGTTTTTGTAATGGCCATTAAAAAGCAGATAGTCCTTACACTGTGGTTCCTTAGGTTTCAGAAAAAGTAAGTGATATAAGAATTAACTTAAGTTGAGGCTTAAATTTTCTTCTAATAACTTTCCTTGGAATTCCTGATTCAGGATGCTGTAAAATTACAGCTGTTTGAGAGGCTGTTAAACATCTAAGTGTGAAACATGTAGGTGGTAAAGAAACTATATTATAATGTTTGTGCTTACCAGATTTAAAGGTTATCAAACTACAACCAAACTACAGTTTGGTTTTGAAAGTTGATTTTAATAAAAGAGGTTTAGTAATCGAAGTTTACATTAACTTTGCAAGTGTTTTTGGTTAATAGGACAGTATTCACTACTGAGTGCTTCACAGCACATCAGAATAAAGGTGTTTTTTCTAAGCTGATGCAGGAGAGATGCAAATAGAGAAAAACGTTCCAACTTTAGGATAGAAATAAACTTTTTGATGTCTGAAATCTCCTCCAAAGTTTTTAACCATGCTATGTCAACTATTCTCAATTTTGTTGTTGCTCAGCCTGTTCTATAGTGACACTTCTTTACATAATGGCTGCATCCAAATCTGCCAGTAGATAAAAATTCTTCCAGTTTGCCAGGTTACACAAAAACATTCTTTTGGCAATCACTGGCATCTGCCACACAGCCAAATGTGAAGCCATAAAGCAAGAGTTTTGTTATGTTTTTATAACAAAAGATGAAAGCAAAATTTTTGTTATGTTTTTATTATAAATGTGGCTATTTTGTCTTAGTGCAGAATGTATATTGGCAAGATACCAAAAGTAAAGGCAAGAGCTGCAGAGTTGAGTGGATGTGTAGGTTTTGGGCCAGAAAGCATCACCAGGAAGACAAATCATATCAGAGTCATGATTTGTTTTGAGCTATAGCAATAGGACATCTGCATTTTAAAGATGGAGCGAATCCACTGAATTCGTGTCCGTTGTTTCAGGGGTTAATTACCCTACTTGCCAAACTTTGCTGCTGCTTACAGACCTTTCCTGGAGGTCTGTGTTTTATTACTGCTTCATTAAGTGATGCCAATAAGTTTTATTTACACTCCTTTATGTATGTTTTCCTGTAACTTCGGTAACGAAGGGAGGGTGTTGCTTCTAAAGAAACTCAGTAGTGCAAAAAAGAAAAGGAAGCCTTGGCAGAAAGTGCTGTTGTAATCACCTGCCATCCTGGTGTGAGCTGTTTGTAGGTTCTCGCCCACCACAGTCAAGGTTACAGCAAATAACAAGTAATCAGGAATAAATTGTTTTTAATTTAACTGGGGGAAGGATTTCCCAAACAGTCCTCCTCTTTGCCTAGGCTTGTATTGTCTAAGGATGGGCTGCCCCTTACCTTCAACTACATAGGCAAAATTAAGATTTCAGGGCTGTTTCCTCCCCGTACCCCCAAGTGTAAGTACATGGAAGTCAACAGATCCAGGAATTTGTGCCCTTCTCATTGACATTGCTAGATATGTGTGTTCAGTTTATTTCAAGATGATGTACATCCCAGAATTTCTGGAGGAATTCCTCATAATATAGTTTTATTGTTTGTTGAAACCATCAAGACATGTTGTTTCATAATAAAGTAAATGGTGTGTCTTATAAGTGAAATAAGCCTTGTTTCCTTCTCTTTGACATAGATACTTGTGGGTACTTAATTTCAGGCACCTAGTTTCAAACTGTCGCAAATTTCTCATGGCAATTAGAATGTGCCCTGTCATTTTCATATGCAAATTCATTCACTTTCCTATGTGAATTTAGTGTAGAATTTAAATTGAGTGCTTTGACTGCGCATCAGTTAAAAAGCAAAAGCAGCAGCTTCTGTCCAGATGTCAGCAAAAAAAAGTGACAACTATGTTTTATGTTTGCAGAACTTGTACAGGAAAAATGAAATACAGGTCTCAGTACACAACACCTGGTGCCTTAGGGAGCAGATTAGGAGCACTGGCTCTTCCTGGTTTAGGGGTTTTCTGCTCATAGGAAATAGCTTGCCAGCTGAGTAGCAGGTATTCCGTTTTACACCACACCAAAACTGATTGAGTTGCATATTCAGTGATAAATGGAGGGCAAATCGTATGAGGAGTGGCTGAGGGAGCTGGGGATGTTTAGTCTGGAGAAGAGGAGGCTGCAGGGAGACCTTATCACCGCCTACAACTACCTGAAAGGAGGTTGTAGAGAGGTGGGCGATGGTCTCTTCAGTCAGGTGACAGGAGATAGGACAAGGGGAAATGGCATGAAGCCATTTCCCAGGGCAGGGTCAGATTAGATGTTAGGAAAAAAGTTTTTACTGAAAGAGTTGTCAGGGTTTGGAACAGGCTGCCCGGGGAGGGGGTTGAGTCACCTTCTCTGGATGTGTTTAAAAGATGGGTAGATGAGGTACTTAGGGATATGGTTTAGCTTAGGATGGGAACAGTTGGACTTGACGATCTTAAAGGTGTTTTCCAACCTTGCGATTCTCTGAAATGTCTTCAGAATATCTTTGTTTTCAGTAGGTATGTGTATGTTTTCTTGCAAATTCCTGGTATTTAGTCTTTGCAGGGAGGCTTTTGCCCTAATGGTTGATGGGTAATTGGGTTTTCTATCACCAGTACAACAGGACTTTGTGTGTGTGTTACAGGTAACTGATGAACAGCGGTCCCAAGCGGTAACAGCTTCCCCACCGGCAAAATCTACTCTGAGGTCACCACTGGGCCCATACAAGCAGTGTGCGCAGCCTGGCTCTGATACTCCTCAGGAGAGTGTTATGATGCACAAAGGCAGAACCTCTCTGACCAAGCAAGGGCTGCCTGAGCGAGAGGAAGAGAAAGAAAACTGTAAGGTGCAGTAAATCTGTGCAGATGTAACTGCAACTCAGAACATCTGACCATCAAAAACCAGTTTGCAAAATAAGTCTCAGAACTCCACGGGAGGCACCATTCTCTCTTACCCAGTGCTTACATGATATATAAGCTTGCTCTTGAGTATTTGTTAATAGTTACTCAAATTTGGGGTATGATAATGATGGAACAGACATAACTGCTCTTCTGTAGAACTTTCTGTAAATAATTCTTTGTAAATCTCTTGGAAAAAAAATTAAACCAAGTTGCCATGTAGTTCCTTGTTACCTTTTTTCTATATAAGGAAGGTTGATTTACAAACAGAAACTGAACTCATCTAAAGTATCTGTAAAAATATTATTTTCCAGAAAAAGTGCTGCAAATGCTATTGGATGATTCAAAATGAAGCAGTGAGTGCCTTGTAAGGCAAAACCTAACATAAAAGCAGATATAAGTTGCATCTAGTGCAGAGGTCCAGTCTTGGTATCCTTTCTTCCAGATGGAATAACACTGTGAGAAGAAGGGTAAGGCCTGATCTGAACAAACCCAGAGGGGAGCTTGCCTGTTTTCCCTGAAACTAAGCACCTTCCAGTCCATCTCTTTGTACTTCCCAGTACGTGCTGGCTTTTGCCATAGCCAAAGGTCTGCAACGTTAATCTTCACCTCTGCATAATGGCCCTCAGCCGGCCAGCAATCCTCAGCAGGTTGGGGGTGGTTGCTATGTACCTATCCAGAGAGGACACCGTAACAACAAACTGTGCTTGCTTTGGCAGCAAGGGCTGGCTGTTGTCTCTGCATGTCACCCTGACAATGCTTGGTCTCAAATGTGTCACTTGATATGAAAATCAGTGCAGACTTGTACCTGATCTAATGAGAGAGGATGTGTTTGAGAAATGGTCACTTTTCAAGAAGTATCTGCGTAGAATGTGCTGAGTTAACCCCTCTTTTTTTCTAGATAAACCATATTTGAGATTCCAAAAGAAAGTAACTCACCTGGAAATAGCACTTAAGATTCTGGTATTATCAATAAAAGAAAATAACTCCATCTATCTAGTTCATGATAGTGCACTTGAATTTAGGGTGACCACAAGTAAGTGCACACAACAAACCTGTGCATTTCACAGGTCTTACTGGGCTTGCTCAGTAGCACAGAACCATTCTGTGCAAGAGAAAAGGGTGACATCAGCCAAATCTATCATCATCCAACTAAACAGAAATGACTTTCCAATAATTCGTCTTGTGCTTCCACTTGCCTACCCAGGCCCGCTATTCGGAAAACCAAGTTCCCCTGCATGAGCAGTATTGTCCTGAGACAGACCTGAGGGTGCTGGCTGACAGCCAGCTGTAGATGAGCCAGCAATGTTCCCAGGTGCCCAAGAAGGCCATCAGCAGCATCCTGGTCTGTTTCAGAAATACTGTGGCCATCAGGACCAGGGAGGTGATTGTGTCCCTGTGCTCAGCTCTGGTGAGGCCACACCTCAAGTACTGTGTTCAGTTTGGGGCCCCTCACTACAAAGGACAAGGAGGTGCTGAAACATGTCCAGAGGAGGGCAGGGAAGCTGGTGAAGGGTCTGGAAAACAGGTCTTATGCAGAGCAGCTGAAGGAACTGGGGTGGTTTAGTCTGGAGAAGAGGAGGATGAGGGGGAAACCTTATTGCTCTCTACAACCACCTGAAAAGAGGTGGTTATGAAGTGGGAGTTGGTCTCTTCTCCCAAGTAACAAGCAATAGGACATGAGGACATGGCCTCAAGTTGCATCATAGGAGGATTAGACTGGATATTGGGAAAAGATTTCTTTACTGAAAGAGTGATCAGGCATTGGAACAGGCTTCCCAGAGAGGTGGAGACGTCACCATCCCTGGAGCTGTTCAAAAACATGTGTAGACAATAGTACTTGTGGGCATGGTGGTGTTGGATTGACTTGAGGCTCTTCCAGGTCTTTTCCAAACTTAATGATTCTATGGTTTATTTAGGAGTTGGACTCTATGATCCTTATGGGTGTCTTCCAACTTGGTATATTCTGTGACTGATTTACACCTTACTCTTCTATCAGAAAGATGCCGTTTCTCCTTCCAACAAAACTGGGTAATAATGTTTTCTACTCCTTGAAAAAGATTCCTTACCTCAAAATAAAAGCCAGTACTTTCCAAAGTATAACAAGTGCTTCTCAAATGATATGGAGATAAGATTCTACTTGAAGGCCAGTTAGTTTTACACCCAGAGCAGTGTTTTTCTCTGTTTGCATATGCATATATACTGTTATTCTGCCTTGCTCACAGCACTGTCTGTTAGAAGGAGTTTATGAGAACAAATAATATACTCATCCGTCTAACTGAAAGACCTTTAAAGAAATTCAGCATTTGGCTTAAATCTAACAAAATAAGACAAAAATATTCCTTATAGTTCAACAGAGCAAACCCTTTATCTACAAGCTAGCCATCTAGAGAAGTTCTTAAGCATCTCTGGCTGTTTGCTAACTCAAGCCTGAAGTAATTAAAACAATCCTTATGGCACAATGCCTAGAGGCATCTTCCAGGGAGCCCGAAAGAGGCCCATCTTAAAGGATGCATTTTGGTTGCCTCATCTTCTGTCAACAGACCAATAAAGCTGCTCATAAAAGCTAAATTATATCAGATAAGGTTTTGTATCTTCAAATTATTTAGGGATCACATGTGGAATTGTAGCAATTTATAAAAAAAACCAACCCGTAACTTCAGTTGAAGTAGAAGCGGTGTGAAAAAGCATCGGTAGCGGACAATGGAAAACCAAAACAAAACTGCAGTGTTTTATTTATCCCAATCATTGTTTTTCTATTTTCATCTGCTGCCTTGAAAAGTGTCCCACTTGGAGAAGAGTGTGGAAAAAACATCTATCTTTAGAAAGCTCTCTAATCTTAACCAGACAAATTTAAACAAGTCTGTTACTAGTGAAGTAAGTAAATACCGTCACTGAAAGGAAGGATCGAGGCTTTGCTAATTACATACTTTCCAACTTGGCCGTGTTTGCATTTTAAAAGCCTTTAAACTTCAGTAAGTGTGAAAAGTTTGCATTTTGAATGATTCCAATGACTGCTATTTTTCAGAAACTGGTGTGCAATGTAGCACGAGCTAATTTGAGCTTTTTGGCATATGAGCTGCTATAGGTGAAGACTTTTCAAGTGATCTTGAGTTACTTCGCTTAATACTTGAATCACTTGAAAATGGGACTTAATATTCTCCATCCTGTTGCAAGCTGGTGACACTTAAGGTCACAATTCGTGCAGAGTTTTGAAAAGCTGTATCAAACTTCATTTCCAGCCTATCTGTAAATCGAGGGTGCGTAGGAAAGAACCAAAATGCCTCATTAGAATTCCTAGGAAGAGGATTGCATAGGATGTGTTTTGTCAGTGTCTCCTATCCCTAAGGAATGAAAGGGCACTTGCATCTGCCTTTCTATTCTGATTGTGAAAGCTCCTGTAAAAATGCCAGTCTTTAGTGCTCTGGTATTGTTCTTAGCATGTTAACCTGATTGTTGCCATAGCAATACTGTGTTACGTCACGGGAAGATGCATTAGCTGGATCTCTTCTTCATTTTCCTGTTTGTCCAAGGTTTACCTTGTAATTGGTGTAAAATCTAGTTTGCTGTCCTAACTAATTTTGAATGCTCTCCAAAACGCCCAAAGCTGTGGGTTAAAAGCATGTTGCAGGAATGCTGGCGTCCTTACAGCTGATGGAAGGGTCTGGGTGGTTTGTGATGTTCAGCTCCTTCTTCAGGCTTTGAACTATTTTTCTTCTTTTTACCTAGTAACGAGAGGAAAACACAAAAGCAGATTTGTTTGGCTGCTGCTCTTCCAGAATAATTATTAAGAGCCAATGTTTGAAAAGATCTCCCACATGTCAGAATCTAAAATGCTTTCAGGTCAGATCCTGCCCTCATTTCTTACCTCCTCAGCTGCAGAGATTCTCAGGAGTTCTCCAAGCCACAAGCACAGGAGCAGCATAGTGGCAGCAGGCCTGAGACAGCCCTGTACTTCCCATGACAAAGCCACAGTTTAATATACCTTTTCAGAACTGCCTTTTGCATAGAACTCATAGGAATTTTTAAAAAAAAAAAATCTTTACTAAGAGCACGTGCTACTTCCTCAAACATCAGTTTCCAGAAGCTGCTCTGCACTGGTTCCACTCTTGGGTACAGCACTGTCATCGCTGATGCCTGTTGGAAGAGACTGCCAGTTCAGTAACAATTGATGGGATACAAGGATGGAGTTTAAAGAAGAAACAAATTCTTGCTCTCCAACTTGCTAAGGTCTGCCCTACAACTGATGCAGACTAATACACCTTGAAGCGAGGAAGAAAAACACCAGCTGGAGTTGTGCTGAATCGTATCTGTCTAGTCCCAGGCACACATATCAGACGACGACCCTATCGTGCCCTAAAACCTTGGAGTCGATGACGGAGAAAAGTGCAGCACTCATGGGGATTTTCTTTGTGCTATTGTGCTTTCTGCAATTGAGTTCCTTTTAGACAGGGAAACATAGCTGAACAACAAGTGCTTGGTGAAGGAGAAAAAGTAGCATCACTCTGTGGCCCAGGTGCTACCTCTGTGGCCCAGGTGCTACCTCTGTGGTGTGAACACTCCAAGTTTGTGCCAAAACTGGTTTCAGCTGCTGGATTCTTGTTCCTGCTGTTGAGGGTTTGTCTGTCTTACCCTTACAATGACTCCATTTCCCTCTGCTTTTGCCACCTTATCCTAAAAATCCATAAATTACAGTGAGGCTGACAGTAATTTGCTGCAGAAATCTAATTCAAAGCAAATGCTTGGATTTTGGTGATGTTGGTGGCTGAATACATGGTGGGCTACTGTGAAAGGAGATTGCAGTAGCAGTATAACACAAAGCAATGCTGTGGATTTACTTCAAATCTGGGCCAGTGTATCTGCTGTTCCGGTGACAGGAGGTAGGCAAAGCTCCTCTGTTACAGAGGTGTCTGTGTGTGCCCATTCTCTGACACGCTTACAGGCAAACCCGAGCACTTGTTTCAGTGTGGAGTTCAGAAGTTACATGGAACTCAGGAAAGCAGGATGTGGCTATAAAATAGCTAAATCTGCTTTGCTTTTCATATTGTCTTATTTGTCTTCCTGGAAGCTTTTTCAACAGCAGACAAATCATGATCTCTCTTCACAACTCAGCTGTTAAAATCCTTAGGTGAATGCACTGATGATTGATGGGTGCACAGAAAAATCAGCAGTATTTCCCTTTTCTGCTACTGTGCTTCATAAATTAACCAGATGAAAGCTCAGTGAGACTGCTCCCAGTACTAGATGGTGTTTTCAGGGTTTCTTTATTTAGAAGGCCTGTTGAGCACCACACAAAATGCCATGCAAATGCCGCTGATGTTAGGAAGGGAGATTGCCTTTACCATGAAGTCTGCGTATCCACATCAGGTTACTGGTTTTTGGATTTAGAGGCAAAACAGGGGAGTGGGAAATCATTAACTGTGGTTGGGGATCACTTCAATTTTTTCACTATAAAGGGAAATGTTCTGTTTTCTTTTGACCCCACGCCGAAAAAGAATGTGTTTTCAGTGCTGTTGCTGATTTTTAAAGATCCGTGTGGCTTCAGGTATTGTCTAGCACCAAGTGATTAAAGATTTTAGTTCTCTTGAGAAGCATAGTTTGGATTTTTTTTAATTAACTTAGAGTCAGATGATGGAGGCTAAAAGTAGTAACAGAGATGCCTGATGCTTTTTGGATTTTTTTTTCTTGTTAATTTGTTGTCAGCAATTACAGAGGGAAAGAATCCGGTTCGTGATTCCCTGATCTCCCACTTGCTTAACTGCTTGTTTAGCTTGGTTAGCTGCTCTTTTACCTCTCCATGTATTTAAGCATTTGGTGATGGGCTCTTGACATTATCTTCAGAACAAATCCTCAGGCTGTTACATCTGGAAGCATCGGTTTATACCGAAGAATTTAAACATCAATCTCCCGCTAACTGCTCAGCCCCTAACATAGTGTTTTTAGCGTGAATGACCAAGGTACCAAATGATCGGCATGACCAGGAGTCTTGATCGCTGTCGCTGGCTTCTTTGAGGCAGCAGCACGCTGCCTGTGTGTAAGCATCGCTTTAGTGTGCTAGAATGTCATGGGAAAAAACCGGAAGGTTAGTGACTCCACTTCAGGAAAGAGCACATAGCTTTCAGAGTTCTGCCAGAGTGTGTTCCTGGGTAGAGTTCACGTGTTTGGCTACATCCTTGAACTAAAAGGTGGGAAAGCTAAGGGCTTGTCTTTGCTCTAGTGCTGATGTACTGAAGTACACACAGTCAACCCAACCTGGGGTAGGAGTGGTGCTGGAACAGCCGTATTCCACACACGGCTGTATTCAGGGGTTGCACGGCGCTCTGAGGAGCCCTAACCAAGGAAAGCAAGCGATCGTGAAGATTTCTTCCTTGCTTGTTTCTTATCCCATACCTCTTCACCAAGAGAGCAAATTGTGGGATTGCAGTGGCAAGTCTCCTGGTTTTGGCCACCCCAGTTGCTATTTCTGCTTTGCTGCTTAGGGTACGTTATGAGAACGCTGATGGGAATGTAAACGACTGCTGGCTTGCTGCAGCAAGCGGGAGGATTCCACAAATTCACGTTGTCCCTGTGGTACACTGGAGATACTTCTATAAATTCAGTAATGCAGCTATGATTATTCTTCTCCTCGCCTCTCAATTAACCAGTACTGCACATATTGTTCCCTGTCAAATATCTTATTTTGTCAGATGCCAGAGAGCAGTGTTGTTCTCGTTTCAAATTGCTGGTTTGATTTCTGGCAGTACTTGATTGCTTTAAAATGTGCTTTCTACATCCATTTTCCTCAATACTTAATTAACTGGAGAAAAAGACTGAAATGAGGTTTCAGTTAAGTAGGTGTTTCACGTTTGTTCCCACTATCTCATTCATTTACTTCCTCTAGCTCACTCAAGTAGTCTCAGAGACCTGGTTTTCATTTGCAAGAGATTTTGCAGTCCAGATCATCTCTTCTGTAGCTTAAACTCCTCGGAAACCGCATCCCGTGCTGGGAAGAAGCACAAAGGCAAGACTGCAGGAGAAAAGCACCTCCAATATCAACCCGAAACTGCAGTGATGTACATGAGCAAAACATAGCTCAGTCGTTTGAGAAGACCCTTCAAATGGCAGTGGCAAAAAGCCGTGTGCCTGAAACAGCGCTGCGGTAACAGCGCGAGAGGTGTGGTGGTCAGGAGGCACAAGGTCTGACAGGAACATTCTCCTAACTGCAGTGAAGAGCTTAGGTTCAACACTGCAAATGCAGTGTCCATCTGTGCTAAATAACAGACAAAGTTAGAAGCAAGCACTGCTTTACAAGATTGCAGCTATCACAGCACTAACAATGCCTGAAAAAACATCTGCCTGCACAGAAATGTCTTTAGGCACCTGCAGTGCAGGTAACTCCCTGAAAGTCCGTGGCTCTCACCTCATTCCCCCTTCCCTTGGTGTGACCTGCTCTGCTGTAACTGGGGGAAGGTAAGAACCTGAACGCAGTAAGCTACCATGGAGGAGCAGCAGCTTCACAAAACACATAAAGTATAGATTTGCATAAAGTAGCAGCAAATCTACGTTTTCTTTGTAAGAACAATGATGAAGGCTGCTACTAAATCATAGCCTAGGACTCCACAGATAGACTGCCATGTGCACAGGTTCCTCAGGGGCAAGACACCAGCCTGAAGTTCCAGAATTCATTGTTTTTCCTTGACCCCATGTATCTTGTGTATTTCAGCCTTACAAAGAGCCAAGACCACCTGAGAGAAATAGATCAGAGAACCATTATAAGTGTAATGGGAGAAGGGAACATGGTTATGAAAGATGCACTCTGCAGTTTGGATTTGAACTAGCTAGCAAGCAGTCCAAATGTTCACCTATCTTGAAAAGTATAGGAGTAGATTGTGACTGGCAGATGATTGTAGAATGGACTGAGAGTGCACCTGACCGATGTGGGTTGACTTTCTCACAACTGAGATACCTATTAATATTACTGTAAGAATGAATCAAGTGGAAAATGAATTATAGGTTAATCAACTAGGATTACTAGAACATCCCCATGGAGTTTTGCTTGATTAAGAGATGGTAATCATGAGGGTCTCTCTTCTGTGGGTATTCATGACAAAAAGTGGTGTCTAGAATCTAACATGTAGAAGGGGAAAAAGGATGGGAGGAGTTAAAAAAAGCTGTTCAGCAGATTCTGAGGACCTTGGTGGGAAAATAATATAACTCAAGCTCAGTTCAAAGGTCATTATGATGAGCATTCAATTTTAAACACTTAATCAGAAAATGAATAGTTCCTGTTCAACCACATGGGTTTGATGGATGAATGACTCACTGGGTAAGGATGGATAGTCATACTCAGAGTTGCAGTCAATGGCTCAAGGTCCAAAGGGAGACCAGTGATGAGTGGTGTTGCTCAGGGATTGGTCCTGGGACTGGCACTGTTCAATATCTTTGTTGGCAACATGGACAGTGGATCGGTTGCACCCCCAGCAAGTTTGCAGATGACACCAAGCTGTGTGGTGCAGCTGACATGCTAGAGGGAAGGGATGCCACCCAGAGAGACATGGACAGGCATGAGAGGTGGGCCTATGCCAACTTCATGTAGTTAACAAAGCCAAGTGCTAGGTCCTGCACATGGGTTGGCAGAATCCCAAGCACAAATACAGTCAGTGTGGAGAATGGCTTGAGAGCAGCCCTGAGGAGAAAGATTTGGGGGTGTCTGTTGATGAGAAACTCATGAGCCAGAAATGTGCGCTTGTATCCCGAAAGGCCAACTGCATCCTGGGCTGCATCAAGAGAAGTGTGGCCAGCAGGTCAAGGGAGGGGATTCTGCCCCTCTGCTCTCACGAGGCCCCACCTGGAGTAATGTATCTAGCTCTGAGGCTGCCAGCCTTGAGAAGAGAAGACTAAGGGGGGACCTAATTAAAGTCTATAATTATCTTAAGCAGGGGATGCAGGGGGAATCAGCCAGCCCCTTTTCGGTGGTCTGTGGGGACAGGACAAGGGACAATGGCTGCAAGTTGGAGCACAGGAAGTTCCGCACCAACATGCGGAAGAACTTTTTCACAGTGAGGGTGACAGAGCCCTGGAATAGGCTGCCCAGGGAGATGGTGGAGTCTCCTTCTCTGGAGATATTCAAGACCAGTCTGGACACCTATCTGAGTGATATGTCCTAGGGAGCCTGCTTTGGCAGGGGGGTTGGACCCGATGATCTCTTGAGGTCCCTTCCAACCCCTACGATTCTATGATTCTATGATATGGATCTATTGGAGTTAGTCCAGAGGATGACCATGAAAATGGTCAGAGGGCTGGAGCACCTCCTCTGTGAAGACAGACAGGCTGAGGGAGTTGGGCTTGTTCAGTCTGGAGAATGGAAGGTTCAATGGGGACCTTACAGCAGCATTCTAGTACCTGAAGGGGACCTACAGGAAAGACGGGGAGGGACTTTTCACAAGGGCATGGAGTGATAGGTAATGGCTATAAACTGGAAGAGGGTAGCGTTAGACTAGATATAAGGTAGAAGTTTTTTCAGTGTGAGTGTGGTGAGGCCCTGACTCAGGCTGCCCAGAGAAGTTGTGGCCATCCCCTTCCTGGCAGTGTTTAAGGCCAGGCTGAATGGGGCTTTGGGCAATGTGGTCAAGTGGAGCGTGTCCCTGCCCATGGCAGGAGGGTTGGAACAAGATGATCTCTAAGGTCCCTTCCAACTCAAACCATTCTGTGATTCTGTATTAAGAACAATGAATAATATGTTCTCCTTGAGCTGGAAACACATAATATCCTGTTCTTCAAAAGGAATCACTTTTCTAGGTCAGCATGCTAGTGTTCAGGAAATAGGGAGAAATCCAAACTCCTGGTGACAAAGATCCAATGGATTTCTCTGGGCATGTGCTTTGTTAATCTGACAGATGATATTTGCAGTCTTTAATGTCAAGGGATTTCTTTTTCTTTTGGGTAGTTTATGACCCTGATAGACATTAAAAAATGTCCAAGAACAGTGAAAAGAGCAACTTAAAAAACCCTTCCATGGCCCTAAAGAAACTTTCATATTAATTTCTGAACTAATCTAAAAGCTATGAAAACCTATCCATAAAACTGCTCTTTGTAAATATGATGAGGTGATTTTACAGCTGCTGTGTTCTGTTTTGCTGAGTTGACTTCTACAGCGAACCTTCAACAAAAGGGAAAACTCCAGTACAGCAGGTAAGGCTACGGAAGGCTGAGCACCGTGAGAGCTTGTGGTCAGACCTGCACACTGCTGAGCCAGTAGCTTTGATCCCGTGTTTTAGCTACGTGAGGGTTACCTTCTCCTCTCTTTTCCCCTCCAGATCTAATTTTAGAGCTTGCTGACATGTAATTGTAAGTGTGGGCTGGGTTAGGCTCGGTTTCAGCGGCTAAAGCGAGCAAAGCTGTCAGCTATGCAGGTGTGAAAAATCTGTTGTTCCCATGTGCTGTGGTTATGAGATGGGCCGTGTTTACATGATACCTGTTTATGTTTTCCAATTGTCTCCAGGTATGGAAACCCTGGTGTGTGTGCGCTGATACCTGTGTACCTGAAGGAACCGGTATTATACTGCACACGCACAGCTGAATGCGGATATGAAATGGGAAGAAGAGAAGGAACATTCTGGTACGTTCAGCTGTGCTGTATATATGTCTGCCAGGCAGTGAAAAGAGCACATCCAGTTGAAATTTCAGAAGAAATTAAAAAAAAAAGAAACTCTTTGTACTGGAATTTCTAAAACTATTAGCCGTGCTGCTCTGCCAAAAGACAAGATTTCTTCTTTAAGTCCCGTGCAGAAGAGGACTTGTTTCACAGGCCATTTCCCATTCTGCCCACGATGGGGCCGCTGGGCCAGTGCTGGTCTGGAAGAAAGTTTCCACATACCAGATCACTGACATTTTCTGTTGTGAGAAGCTGAAACTCGGGTCCCGTGCTCATCTCAGCACAGTCATTTTCATTTTTACTGGTTTCCTTTTAAAACTTTCCCATGCACGGTATCTAATTATGGTGCATTACCAAAAAAATAATCTGTATTTAAATGGTAACAGTGCACAGCACTGAAAGGGACCGGTGGTAAATTGCTTAATCATCAAAGTGAGTAAGGCAGTAATTATTGCATTAGCCTCCTAAACCACACTCGTCTGCTGATACATCTCCTAAGGCAATCCCAAGAGAGGTGATGGGCAAAGTAGAAAGGGCATGGCCCTTGAAGAAGGGAAGGGCAAAGAACCTGTAGGAGATAGCACCATGGATTAAGCAGGGATTGCTTTCTCTGTGTGTCTGCTTCAGTGGGACTCAGGACAGTGCTGGGGTGTGGTACTTCAAAATGGACTTTTTTTTTTGCCTTAGAAATGTAAGAATAGACCTTTCCGCTACCTGGCCACGAAAGACTCTGTGAACCTTCCTGCCAGGTCCCGTCACTGGCACTATACTCACACAGCAATCAAAGCAAATCATTTTATTTGGTAGAGTGAGGTGGCCTTTCAGCTTCTGCACTGCTGCTGCATTCAGCTGTCTGTGTTAGTCTGCGTTCCTGTCCTGCAACGTTTGGTAACGCTGCTGGATGCTGTTGATCAGCTGTCTGCCACCTCCCCCTCACCCCAGGTAAATCTGCTGGTGTCTTTACACTGCAGGTTTTTTTAGAGAACAAGTGCTTTATGATCCTCCCCAAAGCAAAGGTATAAACCAGGCATAAGATATTACCTGGTGTTTTCAGGAGCTTTTGGCTTTATATGATAAAATTCCAGGAAATAGGTTACTTGGAACAGTTTGCTTGCTGGAAGACAGACGGGCACCGGATCCCGCACCCTTGCAGGTGCTGTGTTAGTTTCCCACCAATTTCCTGAAATGATGCACTTACAGAGCCATTCCAGTGGCTATTTCAAGCCCAGAAGTGACATTTTTTCCACTCTCCTGGATTCTAAGAGCTACTCTTTTATCTCTTAGCAAGAACCAGCTTTTTTTTTTTCTTCTTAAGGAAATATTTTTCATGGAAGCGATGGCTTCTTGAATTATGTCTGAGTACGGATCAGGTTTTGAGAGCGCTATACTGCAGCTGAAATGTCATCCTTGCACTTCTAAAGGTATAAAGCTCCCTGATGCTGGTTTTGAGTAAGTGGTAAAATTAAAAAAAAAAACAAACCCACCCCTCTTTTACAAGCTTTCCTGAGTGGAGACCATTTCCTTACTACGGAAAATTGGGGAACCTGTTCATTCTGTGAAAACGTGTTAGAAAAACTCTCCAGTTTCTTAATAAGTGTGCTAGGAAAAAAATAATAAATTGTAGTTCTAAAACATCAAGGACTGTTTGAACCTCCAGGGCTGGGAAGATGAAAAGCATCCGCATCGGAAGATTCTAGGCAGGCCACGGAATGCAGTCTGCAGAGGCAGTAAAACAGGGTGAACGGCAGAAATGTATCTTGGTGGGAGGAGTGCTGCATGCTTTCTCCTGGGCACACCAGTTGAAATCGCATGTTCTAAAGCAAAGAAAATTGCTCCTCAGACATACCTTGATGAACCAGATTGAAAATTGCCTTGGGCTGGAGTCTGGTGAAAGAACTGCCCTCTCTGCCCCCACTTTACATCAATAGCTGTGCTGTGTAGGTACAGAGAGAATCACGTGAAGGGGGGGAAGGTGCTAGTTTGTTTAAAAGGCTCTTGTCTTGGAGGCACCATCCTTTCCTATGTGTGTGTTTTTCCTTCACTGTCTCCTGCCCTGGCATACAGTTACATCTTTTTTATTTTTCCCCCTAACTGTATTAGGCAATTAATTGCTTTCTTCTATAGTCCCCAAGTAGCATCCCACCACATCCATATCTCTCTCCCTGGAAAGAGTGATGGTGCTCCTGTCTCTCAAAGCTGGAGAAGAGGCTACAGGCACTACAGCTGCATGTTCCCTGGTGAGCGGCGGGGATTGCTTGGCTGGCACATGGATAAACATGGTCAGGTGGTGTGTTTGGATTGCCAGCATCAGCTGCAGACCTGTTGTTTTAGGGAACATATCTCAGAAACTGTGCTAGAGTAAGTGCCAGCAGGAACTTGGGGAGGGGTGTTGGTTTTGTATAGCAAGTTCCCAAATAACAGGTTGGCAGGCATCCAGCATGGGTAAAAAAACACTGCAAAGACCTTGACAAAAGTTTCCACCTTCTTATTTTGTCTGTCTGGTCCCAAAAACAGAGATAGAGAATAAAAAGAGTTTGGCTTGACCACAAGAACCTAAAAGAGAAAAATATCATGTTGTAGGACAAAAAGTCTACTTGCTATGGAATTCCTTTCCATCCACTGGCCAATTCGCTTTTGAACGTCTTGAAGTGATTCAGTTTCCATTACTTCTCTCGTGGGAACCGTGTCTGTTCTAATAAACGTCACTGCCCACAAGCTTCTCCTGGTGTATGTTCTGCTTACACTTCTCATTTAACCTTTCTGAAGAATGCTTCTTTCCCCTGCACATGCTACATCTTTATAATATGCAGAGGCAGTCTTGTTTTTCCTTTCAAAGTTGCATGACTACACATGCAAATATGCAGTTTTAAAACCCCCACCTTTAAATCTGTTCTCTGCTAATTAATTTTATTTGTCTTTTCTGAGTTTCTCCAAAGTCTTCAGTTGGGTTTTTTTGCAGAGGAAAACACCAGGCTTAAGCTCTACTCAGGTGCTGAACAATTCATTGCTAGATAGCACACGTCACAACAGGATAGTGTAAAAATCTACTACTGTTTACAAATCCCTCCTTCAGGAAGTGCTGTGAGATCTCTGGAAGAAAGAAGTACCTGCAGTCTCCTATTAAAGGATAATCAGCTCTATCTCTATGGCATTCAGGGCCTTGCAGGGGTTGACCTTAGAAATATGCTCGGCGTCCTCTTGTCAGATGTAAATTACATGTCCTCTCAAACTGAGATTCTATTGCTGAGCTTTTTTTTCCCCAGAAAACAGACTTAAAAATCATTAATTTTAGCTCAGATCATTCCTCAAACACTCTTGCTGCCTACCAACCATCACTCAGACCAGCACCCACACAGATACCAAAGCACCATTCTCTCCTAACTGTGGCATTTTGAAAGACGAAATAACCTTCTGCATTCTAATTGTTTTGTAATTCCTTTGGTCAGTGTTTATCCCCCATGCAAAGCATATGCAGAACTCCCACATGCCTGGTGTTTGAAGAAAGCTCAATACTAAATGGCAGCATTAGAAATTCACAGAAACAAATGAGCAAAGGTAGCCCATTGCAAAGCCACACTGGTTCCTCAGAAATGCTCCCACTTGAACATGCTGCGGCTCTGTGAGGTTTAGAATGCAAAGTCCAAACCCCTGAATCCTCTGGATCATCAGACGAATTAAATGCCTTCTTGTATAGAGACCCTTGAAGTCAAATCTAGAGGAGGACTCAAGCATCAAATCCCTCTCAAGGCTAGAATTAGCAGCCTTGCTCCCTGCAGGACAGGACTCAAGCCCTGTGCACTGGGCAGGGGCCCTCCAACAAGCAGTTGGCAGGCAATGCAGGTGGAAGACTGTTATTGAGCTTTTGTACCCTCTGTGGAGCTCTGAGTTCTGCCTCAGGCCCTTAGGAATGTGGGGTTTTCTTTTTTTCTTTTTTTTTTTTTTCTTTAATAGAGAGACGGTACATAAGAAAGAGTTCATATTTCACAGTTAACTTAGTGACTTTCAAATGAATGCTGCAACCTCAGCTTATAGTGCTTTTGTCTCCCATTTTGCTCCTACTGTCTAACCTAGAGGAATTAGTTCAAAACTCCAGTTGAATCATCTACTCATAAGGTGTGGTGTTGGATTTGTGCCTTCCCCAGGCTAGGGAGACCTTGGAATCCACCTACCCCTTTTCATGGGCAAATGTTTCCACCAATCTGGGATAACAGCAACGATACCGGTGACACTGCTAATTCCATCTTCTCTGTGAATAACTTCTGAAAGGAAAACAGTATGTTCTTTCCAGTTTTTCAAAGAGCAGTTATAAACCCTGCTCTCAGGAGAGGGCTCTAAGCTCTGGATTAAAACAGATAGAGGAGTTTTCGCTCATGCTAGATAAGATGCCAAACCTGCTGAAAGGCACAGGACTGTGGCCATGTATGTGTGCTTGGTGTTTCCTATTGTCTCTCCACAGGCTGCTTCCCTCTCAGCGTGTCAGATTTTCAGATAAGCATTTTGAGGTGTATAATTCTTGGCAGACACCACATGGGGAGCCTTAATGCTGTACTTAGAGCTTTATATTCTGCTCTGGTGACCAAACTCCTAAAAGCAAGCTATTAAAAAACAAGGTCTTCTTACTGGATGCAGTTGCAGCCTGCAAGTCTCTCTTGCTGGTCTACTCCAGAAAATAGCAGTCACAGCAAAAAATTGCAGCAACAAACATTCTTCGTAAACAGGTTTTATGTTTATGGTTAAAGCCATTCTGGACACTAAGTACATTATCTGTCTTTTAAAAACCTTATTTGACTAACACACAAAAATGTACAGAAAAATATCTCTCTTCCAGTCCTCCCTGGAAAACACCCCGCCTGCTGCTTTTGTCAAAGTAGTTTTTCCCTGCTTGCATTTAAATTGTGTAGCAGTTGATCTGCCATAAATTGTTTCTCAGCACTGATGTACAACATTTCTACTGGAGATGACAGAGTATTTAATAATAGACGGTTTTTTGCTCACCTCATCAAGGTTATGCCTCTTACTTTTAATGTGCATTTGAAATACATCTTCCAGTGCCCTTAAAAAAAAAAAAAAGGAATAAAAAGGAACATCAGTGGGGAAAAAGAAAAAAAGACTGTTCAAAGGCCACATACTTCCAAATGAAAAATACCACTCAGCCAGTCTTTCAGAGCACTTAAAATAAATCCCAACTTTTCACATTTGCTCCATTCCCTCCCTGTCCCCATCCTAAATTAATTATAAAGTTAAAACCTGAAACATTATAAGGTTGCTGAATATTGTCATTGCATGTATTTTGGCAGGAACTCTGATGGACACTCTTTTCATGTATATAATTCTAATTTCTTCTCCCATGTTTAAAACAAATACTAGTATTGGTGCTCTCTGTTGCAACATAGCAGTCCCCCTTGTCTCTACTGTTCAAGTAATATCCCACCATACTAACTGGGTGAAACTGCTGAGGGTACTGGGGTGCTGGGCAGCCCTGCAAACGGCTTCCTAGATTAATTCGTAGCTGTAGTTCCTTTCTCTAAGATGTTGCATTACTCAAAGTGGATTTTTCATCTGTCTTTAGCACTCTGAGACCTCCCAAGGTCACCTGCATGATCTCTTTGTTCTGATGCCTCCGAAAGCATCCTTTTTAGTAACTTGTAAGGGAAACACTACAAGCTGAACTTTCACAGTTACAGTTGTGCTAACTTGGTGTACTAGGGAAAGAGAGATGGCTTCAGAAAGTCCTCTCAGTATTTTTCTTGATGGCTATGACCAGCCATGGTGATGAGCATCGTTAAAAGTCAAGAGCTAGCTGACTAGGGAAATTAGGTCTCCAGGTTCAACGGTCGTAACTCCGTTAAATCGAACCCAGTGGCTGCATTTTCAGGCAAGCATAAAAAATGAAAATATCTGCTGGAAGGCTCAGCAGAGCTGCTTTGGTTGCATGTGGTATATTTGAATTGTAAGGCCATCTATGATTTTATCTGTAGAGAAACTGGTTGAAATAAATTGAGATTTTAAGATATGTGTCTATTGTTAATGCTGCAGCAGGTTGGCTGAGGCCATTAGTTGCGTCTTTTCCTGTCTGTCACAAAAACTACTTAGAAATTCAACTTCTGATTTAAAATGAAAGGCCATTATTGTTTATTCACTTTTACTCTGGGGAGAAATTAAGTTCTGTTATTAGAGACTACACAAGAAAGCAATGGATGAGGTTTTTTGTGCATTTTTAGTAACCTTGATTTTTGAGGGGACAGTGCACAGCATCTAAACAACCCCCACCTAAAGTCAACAGACTGTGTGGGTGGTCATGTGCCCATAATTTTTTCAAATCTACTGCTGTTCTTCCCAGTGTAACCAGAAAATGCACTTCTAGTTTGGGCCTTGAAGTTTCTCTGAAAACTGCTATACCTAGAAAGAAGGAAGAGAACTCTTGCCTTTAACTGATTACTCCGAAAACAAACTACCCACTCATGTTACATGTTGCTTAAAAATATATTTAAGAGAACCTTAGGGATTTTAACTGAAATCCTCTAGATTGAAAGGGAAACATCTTGGTTTGGTGTCAGACCGAGTTTGATTGATTTCAGGGGGTTAGCACCTCTCCAGCACCAAAGCACAACACTTGACAGAGACCCAAATCTTAAACATTGGGACTAGATCCTCTGTTAAAGCAAGAGTTTAATATGTGGGCCAGGAAAAGGGATAGAAAAGGAGCAGAGAGCATTGCCGCTTTTAGCAGACCTACAAACAAACCTGTGGTTTATCACAGCTCTTTTAATATTAGAAATGCAATAGATTTCTATTAGAAACGTGAGTGTGAGGTGGGGGGTGTGGGGGGTGTGACAGGATGTCATGAACAGAATATGAAACCAGAAAAGGACACCAAACAGGGTGCATCGGGCTGCAGCCTTTACACCTGGATTGTTAACCCGAGAGCGCGTGTATCCTGAAGACAGTAATGGCTGCCTTTATTTATTTTGTTCTTATATGAGGGAGGAAGAAGTGTAAATACAATGTCTTTTGTTGTGATGGACTTTGCTAGGGAAGGCTCATTGCAGGTCCATGGCTTGCTAGCCCAGGATGGACTGGGAACTGGAATGAGACTGTTGTAGCAATAATGTCTATCACTAGACTATATAAGGGAATGAGCTTGAGACCAGGGTCAGAGAACATCTTGTTTCCATGTTTCTACTAGATGTCACGGGGAAATCCAAGGCTGACTGAAAATATTTTCTGTGCAGCTATTCATTTAATATCACGATTCCTATCAAGTGCAGTCACACAAGTATTCATCAAACTAAACTGATTTCAAGTTTCGCTTTAATCTCATTTAAACCACCAATTCCTTACATCACTTGAATAATTGGTCAAAATTTTGTTACTCAGAGGAATAAATAACAAATGCACAGCACTTACTCTTCGTGATAACAACTTCTCATCAAAATATCATTTGTCAGATCTTGAAGAAATCGAAGATACTCTCCTTTGCTACACAAATACACAAGCTGTCAGCATCTTGCTTTAACATACACTGAATACAAATAAGGTTTGCAATGCCATCCAAAGAGGCAGCAGTTTTAGAGTGATTAAACTAACTCAAACTTTTGCCAATGAATTAAAAAGGGATTAATCTATTTATTAGTCTTCTTTTTTTTTACCATCCAGGTAAAAGACTGATTTTTCACAGCTCTATTGGTCAGCTCCCTAATTACTGTAATCCAATAATTTAATCTATTAATATCATTAATCAAGAATATCTATCCTTTTTGTGAATAATCAGTTACAAAAATAATTCCAGTGCACAAAGTGTAGGCATCAGAAGATAAATTATTAACATTATTTATTATTTACTTATTCTTAACATATTCAGTTTACCTAAAGTAAGAGGGGGTTGGGAGCATGACTCAGAAAATCTCTTCCAACTTCCTGATCCCACATTTCCCAAACAAGTACCTGAATCCTATATCCCTAAGAGAGTCCCTTCTACTTGCCACATGCAGTCGTTGGTCATTGGCTCTTGTGCCTGGTTATCAATTTTCCACTATATTGTATAATAATTTAATATATTATACTACTCTGATAATTTGATCTAAAACTTAGAAACAGTTAAAGGGGATAAACAAGTATTTAACTTACTTCTCTTCAAGTTGTGATCCCAGAGAAAGTAGCATGTCAGAATCGGGAATCCGTAATTCATGGTTCTGCTACAGACAAGTAAAGAGAAGCAGACTTTTTATTATCCTTGTATTAACTTTTTATATTTCCATTCAGAGAATAAGGGGGAAATGATTTGATTTCATAACATATCAGAATCACAACAACATCATACTGAAGTGACAGGCCAGCTCATGTGAAATAAATGTCTTGAGTGTCAATCACTCAAATAAAGAAAAAGTATTATTATTAGGTAGGTTTGGGTTAGCAGAAATGGGAACAATTTGTAGAACCTGAGAGTAACGATGCAAATGCTAATAAAGGAAATCTGAATTTCTGACAAAGTAGAAAATATTTTCAGACCCTATTCAAATAAGACAGCCTTTTCTTTACAAGGATGTGCAAAATACATTTGTATCTTTGGAAGAAGACTTAGAATACCAGATTGATACTGAAATGATCTTTTGCTGCAGATTATCAAATGAGACTAGGAGCTTCTCTTAGTAATGTTGTAAAATAAGGTTTTGGTGGTTGGAACAAGGAATGGAAAAATCCCAGCTAGTGTAGGGCTAGCACAAATCATACCTGTGATGCCTTGGCTGAGTTGTACAGAAATTCAACACTGATTCTGTAAAGGCATGAGCAGGCCAAGGAATCTTACAAAACCTCCGTATCACACATGGCTTTAGCTACTGTTAAGCATCTCTTATTTCTAAGAGCACTAGAATTTATTAAATTAATTCCTCTTCATCTTAAAAATCCAGGTGACTAATGGAGTGCAACATCCAAAGACTCGTATGGCAAACTACAGCACTGACCGTAGGCTGAGCGATTACCCCTCTGCCTGGATGTTTTTGTTGTTACCTGGATGGAATGAAGGGCTGTAAATCAAGCAGAAGCTGAAATGACCACTCAGAGTGCAGTGAGATGTCAGGCAAGTAGGCAAAAGCTCAGAAGAACAGTTTTGTATTGGAATACACTTCTAATCACGTAATGCCTCATTTGCATTGCTGAGACCAGTTATTTAGCTGCTCCTATGTTATTCACAGAAGTGTGTTGGCCCTATCAAGCCACCTATTTCTCAACAGCAGTCCTAGTGACTTTGCTCATGATTGTTTGGTTTTTTGGTCTTGATCTTAACACATATTGGCCACAGCCAGTGATTCTGTTACCCATCTCATTGCCACACAACTAGGATAACTTCTGTGTATGACCAGTGGGCTCCATCGTTTTTCTTTGTAACAAGGTACACCAACCTCAGCTGGCTGCTGAGAAACATGATATGAATGTGGTCTCACGTGTGCATCTTCTAACAGTCTGAAAGATTAGAAGCACAGCAAAAACCAATTATGTTTAAAATTAAGTATTTGAAAGGGAAATCACGTAACTTTTAGCACTGATGTATAAACAAACCAAGTAAGTACCTGTGTAACTCTCTTTTCTTTCCATTATTGATATCTGCTGATTTGAGTGATGATCTGCTAGGGGAGGGGCCCCTTCTTCTGGAAGGAGGATTATAATACCTATGTTTTACAAGTGAAGATTGGTGTGATGTCTTTAAGATTCGAGGGGTAAAAAGCCGCTTCTTTTCTGTGAAGTAAATCGAATGTTTGTCAAGGAGATCCCCAGAGTACGTTTTATTACGAGAGTTTTGCAATGCATTCTGCTTGCTGTGACTACCTAACTGCATATGAGAATGCAGGAGTGGTGAAGCAGGTGATCTGTCTGTACCAGGGCTGTGAACAGGAGTCTGAGACAAAGCACGCCGAGTAGTATTTTGGATAGACTTTCCTGCAGTAGGAGCTGACATCAGAGTTCCTGAAGTAAACTTCTGAAAAGATACAGAGAGGGGCTGCTCTCTCTTTGTCCTGGAACAGTTGTCCTGACCAGACATCAAATATAGGTGACTGTTTTCCAAAGGTGACCACATTGCCTGTGAGTTAAAGAACAAAGTAACAGAAAAATCATTAAATCAATTCTCTGATGACAAACAGATTCACATAGGATGAATTTAAAAAGAGTTTTAAACCAGTTTCTTAAAGTTTCTCCTGTGTGAATCACACTGTCTCAAGTGGTATAACTGACTGCCTGGGTTTTGGGAACCACAGTTAGGAGTAAAGCTACCCTGCCACTAGTCCCTTTTCTAGTTTCTTTTTTCTTCCTTCTCTTTACTTGGTTGAGGTTGCTAATGACAAGAAGTCTTGGGGAATTCCACAAATTCCTTTTTGCTTGCCAGGGCCCACAGAGGAAGAACAGGAGATTTTTTTACTTTTTTTTTTTATTTCTTGGACATTATGCATTCTCATTTATGAAACTGATGTCTGTCTGAATGGCAGTCTCACAGACCTTCTGCCATGCATTTTCTATTCTCTCTCTTTGTATGCCCTTGCAGCTGTGAGCATGACTCCATCTCATGCATTCGAAGTCAAACAGAACCACTCAGAAATACCATAGGTGAAACTGTGGCCTGTCATTTTGCCATTTGTCTCAGTGGGAGCAAGATTTTACAAGTCAAAATAATGCATGTTTGAATTGGATGACATTTTTAAAAAGCAGCATCATTACTAATCTAGTGGTAAATCCACTGTAATTCTCAACAAATAGAATCTTTTACAATCTAAATATACCCTGCTGAGGAATTTTTGCCCCAGAGAGACTCTGGATTATGGCAGAATGAAATGTTTTGCAAGATTTTGTTTATTGAGGTGAGGTCCACTGCCAGAATTTGGTGAAGAACAGGGCTACTCATGCCTGCACAAGGTTGTTCAGTTTCTTGTATCTGTCAGAATATGTAGAATTAGGATTAATTACTTTATGGTCTTGCTTTTACCAGTAAACACCATTCTAAAATTCAGAATATTGCATCGCATTCTGTGGAATACTAGAAAATCATTGGAATTTAGTTCTCTTGAAAATACTGTGTACAGAAATAATCCTAATAAGAATTTTGTCACATGCATTAGCAAAATATTTCAATAAATTCCCTCAACATTTGTTTCTGGGCACCCATGTAGTACTTTGTTAAAAGTTCCTAATTCCATTTGCCAAAGGAGCAGAGAGAAGGCACGTGGGTTTGTGAGTGACACATGCACATTCATGTCATCAGTGCAGGGCCCCATTTTAGTCACGTACATGTAGCCATGACTTGGGCACCTGTCTTTGTAGGCCATGTAGGGATAGCAACACTTAGATGAGAGGATAGCTGTCAGTTGGTAAAAACAACCTCTGTCTGACTAGACTATAAAAACCCACATGGATAAACCTGCACTTAACTGCTGTGTTACAGACACTCCCCAGCACTTCAGGGTACAGCCAACAAAGGGGAAACTGGTTTCTTTCATGTTATTCAGTACTATCTGTGTGACAGGCCCTGGGCTGTCAGAGTATTACATACCTTCTGTTGGCTTGGAGAAACACTCCTGGATTTGAATGGAGAGGCAGGAAGACCACGTACAAGATTCTTCTTATATTTCTCAAGGGCTTGAATTAATCTGTCTCTTTTCTGCTGATCCTTGTCTGTATGTGCAAATAGGGAAACACAACCCTTTCCAGTTTAGTCAATGGTCAAGTCATAGAGTGTTACTCTTCATTCTTTGTTTTGCCACTAAGACTTTTCTGTGGCCTCCTATAAATACCAAGTAGCAGGCAGAGAAGACAATCACTCTACGTTTTACAGTTGGTGCTTGCTGCTTCTATGCTCAGCACACATCTGAATTTGGAATAAATGCACTCCTGGACTCCGTTACATCACTCACACAGCAGGCAATGAGCTACTGGAGGGATAAGAGTACAGCAACATTTTGTTTCCACCTCCTGTGCACTCAGTCCTCTGTCCTAGACAGGAGCTGAGGTAACCAAGTAAGGATTCAAGTCTATGGACTAAGAGTTGAGTGACCAAAGTCAGGCTGCCGCTGTGGTCTGCACAGGCTGTAATACCAAGACAGTGCACTTGCTATATTGGTCAAACTCAGGCTGAGAGGTGCAGGGTGACATTTCTGCTAGCATCTCACACACAGAAGGGACAGAAACAGACTCAGATCTTCCAATCTTACTGAAAATAACAAGTGACAGTAGGAAGAAGAATATTTATTCTCATAATAAGCATTATTGCTATCATTTTATACCTTTTTATATATTATAGTATATTTTGAGTACTATAAAATAATAAGAACACATAGGAATAAGAAGGGGGTATGAGTTACCCACGACCACAGAGGCCCACAGGGGTATATTAATGGATAAAACAAAGCCTCTCATGATCCACCACCTTTTGCCTGAGCCTTACTTTTAGCAACACAAACAAGAATGATGCACAACCAAAATTTTCAACCCTTTTTACCTGCTGTGGTCCTTCCAAGCATAGCTCTGAGAAAGGGGATATGAATTATGATGTGCAACAACACTTTTTGAAGAAGGTGTTTAAAAAATAATAGACCCAGCAGTTGGAGCTGAAAGTAAGGATTCACACACAAAATCTCAGTAAAGTTTGGTCCACTGAGGCCCTGCAAGCTGCATATGGTTCCTTTGGGTTGCAAACACAGCTCTGGCAGAATTTCCTTGCCCTGTGGAGCTCTGGCACATGGTGGTACACATGCCAGTACTGCCAGGCAGGCCAGCAGAGAGACCTGCTCTGCTCCTTTCCCTCTGGGTGCAGCTGCAGAGGCTCCTCAAACAGGTAATCAGGAGAGCTGGTGAAATGTGGCTTCTGACAGTGTCATGTTATCTCAGATAACACTGACTTACTCCTGACAAAATGCATGACTGGTTCTTGATTGGCCCCATTGCCCCTTACACTGCTACTGTGACAATGTACCAGGATTTACTCTCACAATTGCCTGCAATTCTTTTTGCTAATATGAAGTAATTCCTCTTCCTCTGAAGTGGCGTGATTGCAGCACGTCTCACTAGTAATGTGTCAGAATAGTGCTTGAAACCTAGCAAGGCAGTGCTTACTACAGGTTTTCTTTTGAGGGGGGGAATACATTGTCCTGAATTTAGTATTGCACATTTCTGAAATAGCAGAAGAGTTTTGGGGTTTTAGTTAATCTTAAAGTTGGGGGTTTTTTTTAAACACTTAGATATTGCACTAAACAATGGGCTCCTCTGAAGTTTGCAATGGGTCTTGTATGGGCCACACCACTTCTTGACAATTCCCCTGTAAGGTGGCCTCAAAGCTGTGGCATGGTCATTGAAAAAAACAGATTTCACAAATAGCTAGAACCGGATATATAGTCTCCCGAGGCATGTAATCTGGCTTCCCAGTCTTGCATGGACATGAGTTCATAGCATCATCCTATTAAGAAAAACATGTTGACAATGCTAAATCCTATTTGGATGACTGGGAAGCAGGATTATACAACTCACTGGAACAAAAAACAAAATGTACTTGCTCAATAGCATTCATGCAGACTAATACCTTCCCGTTTTATCTAGGTTCGTACAGCGCCCAATCAAAGTACCCCCTAATTCCAGTATAAAGACCCTCCTGATACAAGACAAACGACAGTGCAGCTGGCTGTAGTGTCTACACCACGCTGGTCAGGATACCTGGCTTCTTTCATGGCAGTGCCCATGATAGTTGTGAAGCCTTGGGAAAAATTACATCTGTGCCTCTCTGCAATTCTGCAGGTGCTGTCTGTCTGTCTGTCTGTGTGCAGGTCAGGCATGACAACAGCTGCCTACCCGAGGCACAGCTCAGTCTTCACCAAGCCTTGCCAAGGACAAGGAAATAAAATGTTCCAGATCAAAGAGCCACAGGTTTTAAACAGACTCTGTCTAGTATTTCACTGGTATTTTTACTATAGATACAGGTGGTGTTAAGACTATCCAAATAAGAACTGTTCCATTATAGCTTCGTGTTTTGAGTAGTTAGCATAAGCTCCTGGGCCAGAAAATCTCATAGCAGCTCTCCTTCCCCTTACCTAACAGGCGCCAGGCTTCACTGCCCAGGCTGTCGTGTTTTGTTGTGCCTTAGCCATGTAAGGCAGACTGAGGGGTCCTGTAGCACGTCCTGGTGGGGTGACATGCCTGCTAAGAGATTTACTTGGCTCCCCACCTTCTAGCCTTGCTATTTCCAGTTTCTCCTTCCTCAACATTATTTTTTCTCATTCCTGTTTTTCCCTTCTCATGACTCCAGGGCTGCTGAGTCTTGCCCAGTTCCCAGTGCCCATCAGTTGCCAGAAGTGCTGCGGCTGCTTCCGTTCTAAGCCTCTCCCCTCCTTCACTTCTCTTCCTAAAATGACCTCACCCTGCAGTGACCTGGCACAGCCCCCAGATGCATGAATGAAGGGGCTAAGAGTGGTAATTATTCTTAGGTTTTCAGGTCATATTGTTGGCTTTCACAAGCCTGGCCCAGCCACATGGGCTGTGCAGGGGCAAGAGCTATGTACAGAGAAAAGGATCACCTGCCCATTCTGCAGGTGGTTCTCAGAATAGTTTTTAAGAACAACTAGAAATGACAAAGAATGAGAAAGAAAATAATGTGCAGACTTTGTATCGCGAATGACAGGCGTTTGTGTTTTTTTCTTTTTCATTTAGAAAAGCAAAAATGAGACATCCCAACCCTTCTGATCTCATGTCCCAGATGAAGTGTTTAAGAACTGGCTGTAGTTTAGAGTTAAAATTGTGACTGGGAATGGTTTATTGGGGAGGGGGGGAGCAAAGTTTCACCTATAGAAGCATATGATGATTCATTGTGTCACCTGAATTCTCTCAGGACATGACTATTTTTATTCCTGCAACAGCCAGTATCTCTTGACTACCCTTTTGCAACTTCCCAGGGAATAGAATCATGTGGTATGGCCAGTGCAGCTGTCATTTAGGCAAATGTATTCAACAGCCTTTCTGTTAAGCTCATATATTTGCTCATTTATCATCCTTCCTACTGTGGCAGGCGTTAATTTATCAGTGCTGGTGCACAGTTTCACTAGTACTTGTGCTGGTATCTGGTACTTGTCATTGCAACAAAAGTACAGAGAATACAAAGGATTTAGTTGAAATGTGGTCCTTTGAAAGATACAGGAAGACTCGGGTACCATAGCCCCCATTTTGTTTTCCTGGCAGTTCTTATTGTTTGCCTGTTAATAAACCATCTTGTCTCTCCTTCGCTGCTGTGTGAAAGGCCCATGTACAAAATGAGTGGACATAAACGTACTTGACACAGTAGAAGCAGTTTAGCTGATAATATCGGTCAAGCAGAAAGAAACAAAACCACTTAGAAAAAATTAAAATCCAGTGCCTTTCAGTTTCTACTCATCTTTATCTTAAATAGTAAGAACTGGCAAACATCTTCGACCGATTCCACAGCTGCCTCCTCAAACAGAAGGTTATTTTCAGGTCTAAGACAGAACATTATGGCCCAAGCACAGACATGGGATATAAAGCCGGAACAGGCTTCCGCTAAGTTGTTTACCAGATGTTACAAAACTCAGTGATTATAGTTAGAAATAGTATCCACACCTTGGCTCATGCCTTCAGTTTTGGCTCGCAGTGGGAGTTCTGGTTTAATTCCTACCAAGTGTTTTAGAAAAGTTGGCTGATGTTTAACTCNGGCTGATAGCAGTCCTGAGCATAATAACTGAATGGCTGTTACAAGACTCAGCTACTAAGCAAATAAAGTGAACAATCCCAATCAAAAAGGTTTTTTAAAAATATCACCATGCAAACTTGATAAGAAAAAGAAGGGAGATTTTGATTGTGATTGAAGGAGATAAAGGTGCTGGTTTAAAAGACTTCTGTAAGCTCCCAGGCTTTATTCTGCATGACACTTGGAGTAAGAAATTAGAGCGCTACAAAATGACATGTGTTTACAAAATGGCTGATAGGTCTGAAAATGCAATTAGAAATGAGGACTGCTCACAAGGCAGGTGTTTCTAGTGCAGGGTTATTTTCTTCTATTATATTATTAAATTATTTCTTTCATTTATATGAAAGGAACCATGAAATAATTCCTTATAAAGCTTGAACAACTACAGTTGGGGAACTCATGAATAATAAAGGGGTGGTTTACTGTAACAGTTATCTGCATTGCTCAATGAGGTAGATGATGTAGGCAAGCAGTATACTTTTCAGCATGGATAACAGAAGTCCTCCATTTAGGAAATGCAGGCTCCTACTTAAAAGAGGTGAATATTGTCTGGGAATCAGTGTCACCAAAAAATATTCACACCTTCTCGTAGATAAACAGCTGCCTGTAATTTCCCACAGTGACTGTGTAGCTAAAGCTAGTTCTATATCATTGCCTATAAAAAGTGGAAATCTCAAGTGTGTAAGTACAGTGAACCTTTACTACGCTTTCCTTTGACAGGTGGATGGCTGCTGCTGGAATTACGTATCCTGCTCTAAAACTTTACTACTCAAGAAACCTTCGTAAATTGGGGAGGATGCAGAGAAGATCCATAAGAATGATAAACCTTCCCACCCCCCCCCACCAACTCTGTAAAAACCAGTGATAAACTCAGAAAAGACTTAGAGGAAAAAACGACTATAGAACAGCAAGAGTTTCTTCTTGCTGTGTGTATGAAAGTGAGGTACATGCCAGTCATTGTGGATCACCTATCAGCTTCTCTGAACTGTCATGGTTTTCTCAATTTTTGCTGCTAGTGTTAACTGATTTAACCTCAGAATTTAGGCTAGTGAAATACAAAGGGAGACAAGGAAACTTACCCATGATGTTCACATCCATGTGCCAATCCCTGCCGTCTGCATTGATAATAGTCTGGTGTGGGGACTGCTTATTTTAGCATTTCAGAACAAACAAGACCATTCCTTCAGCAGAAGCCAGTGGTAAGTGATGCTCAAGTGCTTAGATTTGATTTCAGATCCCCTTTGTCATACTAGCTATTGTTATGAAACACCCATGCTGGCACATTAATCTACAGCGCGTGGGAGTTTTTTAAGCCCCGAGCTCTGGTTCAGCATTATTTGTTTTCATCAATATTTAAATGCCACAATACTATCAAGTGAGTGAGTGGGTAACAATGATTTTGTAGGGGAAGAAAAAGTCTCTGAAATGCCAGATATACTCAGGAAACATTGCTAAGCAACACTGCCTGTTGTTTGCCACGTTGTTTTCTAATCCCGTGCCAAATTCTGCCCATTTTGTTAATCTGAGTGCTCACACTGACATTAAGAGGAATTTCCCCAGGAGGAAGGCAAGAAGGAAACAGCTGTCCTTTGTGATCCACCCACTCCAGAAGTTCTGAACCACTTGAAATCTTTGGCCATAACCCATCTTCATGGACATCAATGGAGCTCAAATCACCTGACACAATTCCTTCATAGATTGCATCAAAATAGTGAAAGTACACACTCTCTTCTCTTAGTGGAGCAAAGAGATGATTTGGCATTTGTTTTACTTATGTAGGGAAAGCAGTCTATCTTTCTAAAACTTTTAGTGAGTATAAATAAGATATATTCAAAAGGTGAGGCTCGGAGCTCTGTAACTACCACCTGTTCTTAACCTCTAAGTATTCACAACTTCCTGCATAAGCAAATAAAAGAAAACTCCAACATTTAAAGCATCTCCCATTCTGTTTCTTATCTAGAGCATGTTTCAGCATGTTTGTGATATAGGACAGATCTTTCTCCATCCCTCATATCAGTATAGATTTACAATGGTAATTTACACTGTGAAAAGGTGTTCCACTGGGAGGATACATTCAGCATCATTGCTTTTGATTTTTTTAAGATACCGATCTCTGAAGTTACTAAAAATTGATAAAATTTCTTTAATCAGGCTACAAGTTTTCATCCCTTACCTGAAGCCAATAGGCAGCAGGTGGAGGGATGCTCAGTTGACAACTCTGCTTTATGCCAAGGAGTGATCAAGAGCTTTTTTCTAGAATTTCTATTACTTTTGCAAACAAAATTTCCTATATTTTGTGGCGAAAAGACATTGTTGGTAAGGCCAGAAGTAGAAATAACAACTGTTTGCAGATTACTGACAGGAACATACAAGCCTGTCAAGGGGTAATGGCACTTTTTTAATGCTGCTACTGTATGGAGCTATTCAAGGAGGAAAGAAATTCTAGAAAAAGTTGGAGCATACAAAAGAAATGTCAAGATGTTTCATCCCTGTTTAAAGTACTGACTGATTGCTGGCGTATATAGCTTCCTCCTCTGGCAGAGGAGTAGGAACGCAAAGTTAAAACAGTCAGTGAACAGCGGTTATGACAAGACTCCTGCTCTCTGCATCCTCCAGTAGCTCCCATTACCTTCTTCCTCCCCTCTTAAAAACACTCCTTTCAACAGTGCTGACTCTGAGATTGATGGGAAGGATGGCTTGGTGATTAAAGCACTGCGGTAGCACTTAAAAAACTAATGTTCAATTCCCAGCTCTACAACAAGCTCCAGTGTGATCACAGGTATGTTAATTAATCTCTGGTGTCTTAATTTCCTCCCTGTAAAAGAGGATGATATCACACGTTTACTCTGTTCTAGCTGGTGCATCACTTTGGGCAGCTACCCCCAGAAGATGATCTTTAAAGTGTGCAGTGGCTGCCATAAAGGAACTCTGCTCCCAACTGGAGCTGCTAGCGGCACATAGGATTCAAAGCAGGAGAAGAAGAATTTATGAACCAGACTAGTTGTTTAATCATCGATAGCTGAATGACGCAGCGTAGTCATACATTTGATATTCCCTTCACTGCAGCTCCCTTGTAGTGGTGATATACACATTTCTTTTATGCAGACTGCAAAATTTATTATTAAAAACCATCTCACTAATGCTCCATAAACTTGCAATGATAGAAAATTGATGTTTGCATGTATAAACACATTAATTTCCACTGATTGCTTAATGATCCATTCAGTTGCCCAAGATTAGTGACAGCTAAGATTTCTACATCTGTTAGGATAAAATTATGTTTATATAATTGACTGTATAGATTATGCACAGAAACTGTAGATAAAATGCTGCAATTTGTATGTCTTTGAACTGTCTGGAGAAAGATCTTGTTCTCTTTCACAGGTGCTACAGTCTTGAAAGTCACAAAGAAACTTCATTTTAAACTGGTTAAAACCCCAAATGGAAATTATTATTTTGACTAATGTCTGCCTCATGCAGAGAACTGGAAAGGGAAAAACACAGGTTATAAAAAGACCACTGTGTGCCATATCTAAGTACTTAAGTACTCTGCTGGTACACAGAAAAATGAAATTCCTCCTAAAGAAAGCTACTCTTCCTTTTTCCAGCTACTAAAGCATGTATTTCTGCACACACTTGTACGTACGTTTGGGTTTCATATTTATAGAAATGAGTCAGAGCAAGTGGAGCAGTTATGTGATCAACACTCCATAAAGGGTGAACAAGAAAGTCTCCGAGCCTCATATACATTCATATAATACTACTTGTAATTCTTTTTGGGTAGATGCATACACTGTAGTCCTAGGGGTGCAAGGGAACTGTGCAGAACATACAGTGGTCTGAATAGCTCATCTTGCCATTGCGTTAGCTTGGCAATCAAATCCTGTCTCAGCAGAGAAGGGAAGGAACAGCTTTGTCTTTAGACTGAGATCATGGAGACCTAAAGGTGCGCCCAGAGAGCCAGATTTACTTCAGCCTGAAGCACTTGACCAGTTGCTAGCACTGGTCTGCTTTTCTTGCTGGACTGCTACCTAATACTCTGAAAGTAGAGCTGATACTGCAAAACTAGGAGAAAAACAATACAGAGCAAGCCTTGGTGGAGTCGCTTTCACTCCTGGAATGGGAGAGTAGAAAGAGAATTAGGCAGGGTGCAGTGGATCACCGTACTTCCCTGGAGAGGAGGACTGAGCCTCTGATGGAGCCAAAGAATGGAACTTTAGTAAGAGATTTTTCAGAACTGCAGGACCAACTAATGATTTGGGTGGCTCGTTTTCCTGTGTGAAGTGTGGTTTACCTTTATGGATTCCCCCATTTAGGGCTGGTTTTGATTAATCTTTCATGAGCATTAAGTTTTTCCTAGTTTCCCGCCAGCTCATCTGGGACAGCTTCACATACACATCAGCCAAGGTTTCTGCTCCTCTCACTGAGCTGATCAGCCTCAGGAGATCTGACTCAAACTTGGGCTCTGTGAATCTAGGACAGAGCATCATAGTATCATGGAAATGCTGGTTGGAAGAGACTTCTAAAGCTGGACAAGGGAATACTGTCTCACACTTCCAAGATCTAAGTTGGTAATTATTAATTAATTGTTAATTATTTATCCCTAATAACTGAGAAATTTGGAGAACTTCCTGGGTGCCACACATAAGTTTAAGCTCAATGCTGTATAAATAAGTAAGGTACCTGATTTAAAACCATTATTTTCAATTACCTCCTCTGTTGGAATAGAAACAATGCCTCAAAATGGATTTTCTTTTCCCCCCAGAACTTTCACATTCCCATTGGAACAGAAATTCTTCTTTTTGATGCCTAAGACATTCTTCTGAAACCTGGTAACTGCTGTGCTCAGCAGCATACCTGATGTTCTTTCCATACTAATCAGATGCTCTTTCTACTGAATGTGGATTCTGCAGGGAATAAGAAATGTAAACATCCTCCTATTCAGACATTTTCCACACTGGGATGGCCAAGGAGCCACTTTTCACAGTAGTTTCGTAAGTCATGGCACTTTTGTGACTCTTAAAACACCTCTATTTGAATTTGTCTCCACAAGAACACTTATGATGATGAACTGTATCTCCCATATTCCTGATCCCCGATGCATCTGCAGCTAATATCTAAACTTAAGGCAGGGGACAGGTAACGTGTTTCCATTCTTTGATGAGAGCTGAAATATGGAACACTATTAGCTTGAGGACACCACAGATGCAGTCTTATTGCTACAACAAAGCCAGCTCCATGTTGTAGAGAAAGGACTGCTCAGCAGGCTTCACATTAGTCCTTCCTCCCTAACTTTTATCAGAAACTTACACAGTTTCAATAGCATTTTGAATGTTACTCTGACAGTAAAGAGGCACAAATATTATTTCACACAAACTGATGAAAGCTGGCACTTGCAATGATTTATAAACCATATTTAAAGGTCATTAGAATATTTTTATATGAAAACAACTCTGCTAATTCAATGAGTCTCTTACCAACAGCAACATCAGTCACTTCATGAAATCTAAACCAACAAAAAGCCCAGTGAAGCACCAAAAGGAAAACAGTGACCTTCTAAACACTAGAATTTAAAATCCAAGATATATTTGAAGATATTAAAGAGAAAGTCTTAAACATTGCACATCTCCCACATTGTCTATACAGTTCTTAATCTAAAGAGCAACAGTACAGACAACTTGTGAAATGGTGCATTTTCAGATTGTCAAAAGAGCTGATTATTTATAGTGTTTTATCTGCAGTTATTCTTAAAATGAAACAAAGCATTGAACACTAAATTTTCTTCTGTCTTTTCATAACTAATCTCTGCAGCTGTTTGAGCTTTTATCTTGATTTTAAGAGGTGTGTGTATGTCGGCATCACTACTAAGGGACTGGAATGTTCTTCTTCCAGCATCCCCTTTCAAACAGGTGGTATCCACCACAGATCACACATTTGGAAAACAAGGTTGTGCCTACCTGAGCGTACTAATGAGAACTGGCAAGAAATTCTATTGCATCAGAATGTGTATCTGTCAAAGTTCTGCTAAATTTCAAGCTTTTCAATACACACCACACTTAGTAACTAGTAATAGCAATAGTGGGAGATTGTTGTGGGAGAAAATTTTACATGAAAAGAAGAAAAAGCTGTAATCTTCTACTAAGCAGAAAATTAGTTTTCTCCTCCAATTATTCTAGTAGGCTGGCAAAACAGCCTTCATTTATTTTGGGTCTTTGAATATGCAAATGATAAACAGAAGTCTATTTATGTAGACAGAAAGTCATTTTATACTGCACAAATGATTTGCACATCAACCCCATTAGCAACGACTGTACCTCCATTGTGCTACTGCCCTACTTAACATTTCAGAAGACATAAGTTCTGATGTGCCTTTTCACTGTGACTTGTAGATTTTCAGTTTTATCTTTTGAGGGACAAAACTTTTGCCAAGACAGCCATTTCTGGAGCCAACCTGTCTGAGAAAGGACTGATACATAGTACCTTTTAGTAAAGATAAAGATGACAAAGGTAATTTGCTTTTCTCCGGCAGGATACTGACAAGGATGATGCTGGGCCCTTACTTTCCCCAACTGAGAATCTCATACTATGGCTTCTGTGTGCACCAGGAGCTTTGTACTCATGTGGGCTTCTAAATTAGCAAAGTCATACACAAGAGCCCAGCCCTGCTTAGCTGTTTAAAAGGAACACCTTCCTAAGAAGGCATTATAAAAGCACAGGTAATATTTCCCTCTCACACATCATCTAGGAAAAGTTGTTATTCTAGCTAACTCAGGTAGCTGACCAAATTCTGCATCCTCTTGATCTTCTCAAGCAAGTGAGATTCTACTCCTCACTCCTCCTGTTCTCTCTGTCAAGCATCAACATGCTCAGAAAGTTTTCTGCAGCATTTCATTCTGTTACTGCAGCACTGTTTTCATAAAGCGATTAATCAAAAGTACTAAGATTAAGATGATTATATAAAAGACAGCATTGAAAAAAAGAAAAACCTACTTTTGAGTCTGAGGAGTTAAAAACCAAACAGAATATTGATTGTGATGTGTTGTGATCCTGAACTTTTTCTCTCACTCTTCTGAGGATTTCATATCATACATTTATCTGAATCTTTATGGGCAAGAGTTATGTTTGCCTTGTTGGCTTGCATGCGTCTTGCTCAGACTGCATCTCCCCATTGCCTTTGAGCTATCTTTGTTTAGAAGTGTATTACACCCCACTCAGATCAATAGCTCACTGCAGATCTCAGATACATGATTCCCACTATGTGTGTACTGTGGAAAAATAGAAGCTTTCATTTTTCCAGCTTCTTAAATTTAATTTTAAAAAGGGGGGTTTGTGTATAGAAAGGGTGTATGCTCCCATGCATGTTAACTATCACACGGAGAAGTGGCATATGCCCCACAACCTGGCGAATGAAGAAAACTAAACACATTCCAGGGTGAATGCTCTGTTTCCAGGGAAAGGGAGGGGTGTATTGCTTTTCATCAATCTTTCTTCCTTTCAAAAAAAGAAGGGCAGGAGGGACTCTCCCTACAAGTTGGGTACTGCAGGCTTCAGCCAAGAGGTGGCGTTACGTTGCAGCACAAGGTTCTCTTACAAAAATCCCATTCATTTCTCAAAACCTGCTGCAACTCTAGGATGCCTGATGCCCAGAGACGCATGAAGCAGTTAAGGAAATGAAAAATACAGCGCAGATTATCAAGAAATTCAAAGGGCGAGTGGTCTGAGTTTAGACTGCAAAACTAGAGCAATTTATACTTCCAACAACCATGTTGCCTAAAGCACATTTATCAAAAAGTCCCACAGCTACAAGTATCTGTGCAAACATAAACCAAGTGCCAGGTACAGCTATTAGTTTAGATACTAGATTAGATACTAAATACTATCTTCTTAAGCACAGCAATGGATATTTTCAGCACATAATATGCCTCGTATATATGCCTCTTCAGAACTCCTTCATCATAAAAGAAAGCAAGTATTTCCAAACCAAACAAATGGAGCCAGACCTATTTGGAAAACAAAACAGAACAGAACTACTCACATTTAACACTGGTATGCAAGCTCTTTGGTGCAGATGAATCAACAGCAGCTGTATTAACAAAAAGAAGGTTCAGTCCAATGAAACACTAACATCACAAATAATCATATGAAAGTGGACAGAGATGAAACTCATTGTCCTAAGGTGTTGAATTCCCTGTGGGAATGTGGTATCAGTCTGCATGATGTTAGCATTATTAATAATGCAGAATTACAAACCACCAAATCTTATTGTGTGTAAATGTAGTGATGTACATGATTTTGTTCCTATTTCCTCCTGTTATCTTCACCAGTGGTCAGTTCTCAGAAGCTAGCATAGCTTAAATGTAGTGGAGTTAGTTCAGTTACACCAACTACAGTTACACCAACCAACTGAGGATTTGGCCCTTGTCTTTATCTCTGGAAAAGCATAATGTAAGTGTCTCAGCAGTGCTGCTGTTCCTTCAGTATCAAACCTGGGTCTGAATTTTCTGGCATACACCCATCTTTACTCAGGTACAGAAATAAGAGCCAGTGCAGTTACATTTATTAACCTTCATTTTAGTTTACAATTTGAGAGAAGCTGTACTCATTTGTATTGGCATCTACTGCTTCTCAGAAAGTTTATATTTCAGGGATGAGTAGTACAGCTGCTATCAGCCAGGGGAATCTGCCAAGTGATGCTCAGAGTGAGATTCAAGTCGTCCCTAGGCACAGGGTCATCAGTTCTTCATCATCTTTCTTGCAATAGGAGCTATTTGATTATACAATAACATAAGCAGCAGTTTTGGACACAGTATTTTCTGTTATTCAGTCATTTGGTTTTCATAGTGAAAGGTTAAATCAAGTGAGCCTCAAGGAACCAAGCCCTGCCACTCTATTGCTGCACACCTTTCATCAAGTCATGGTATGGATGTTAATGGATCTGTATGTCTGACTCTATGTACCTGGATCTAGCTGAAGTATATAGGTAATTACTATTTTTTGATTCTGGAGGGAAAAGCAATCACCTAGAAGTTCAATATTCCAGTTTCATGTGAAGGACACTGACTCCATTTCCATCAAGACATTTTTTTGATTAGTGCCAAACATCACAGCAAGTGCCCCATTTGGTGGTTCGGTCATGCAGGATTAGCTACTGTCTGGAGTGAGGCCAAACAGGTTGCATTTCAAAAAGATTAGCAAATATTTATAAGGATAGTGAAGGCTTTTAGACAACCCTGACCAGAACATATAGCAAGTGATTGCTTCAGAGCATCAAGGTGTATACAGAAGAGAAGCTTGATACCCTTAGAATATTACAGATTTTAATATGTATGCAAAAGTTTAGCTCTACAAGGAAAGCCTGTAGGAATGATGAAGCACTATAATAAGTAAAATAATTGTTTTAATATTAAAGGTTCCTACTCTAGTACACTCCAAATCGGACTTTTGAGAACTATAATTTTAGTTGGGGAAACTCATAAGAATTAGAAATATTAGCTACTGGAAATTTTGATTAGCACCTACTGTGAAAAGCTCTTTCCAGCTTGACTGAATTCTGCTACAGACAAGTGGGCCTGACATTTGAAAAAAGAAAATTGAAACCTTTTTAGGAACAAAGCACTTGGCTTCTTTTATACCAAGAATATCTTTCATGTATTTTGTTCTGAATTTTAAGACAGTAATAGACAAAACAACTGCAAAACACTTTTTTTTCTTCCTTTTATTTTTTTTTCTATCTTCTCTCCCTCCTCTCCCTCATTTAGGGTTTACCAGTTGAGAATAAAACAATTTTCAATTATTTACTGCTCTCTATATATGCTGCTCTTAATTAGTCCTGATGCTCCTGTATATTTATGAGCAATGCACTAGAATATGAATTCTGAAGTCCTTAGAGTTCAGTGCTTCTCTGACATTAGCCATACAAAAGCAAAAGTCACCCAGGTACAGCATTATACAACAGCAATCCAGCCTCCAGCTCCCCGTGTGAGTGGGATGGTCATGAACTGTAGCACAGTAGAGGTCATGAAACTTTTACATAGTGGTTCTGATACCATGATAAAAAGATGTGCTAGGTGTGAGATAGGCAGTTTAAAATAAAGCGCTTGGCACTGCAAACTGATGAAAGGATTGGTCTCCTGGCAAAAAATGTAGCAGCAATCATCTCATCTATTATTCATCAGCTATGTGCTGTTGTAAAGCTCACTGTGTTATCAGTGAACTGTTTGGTTAGAAAGCCTGGGGAGCCCAAGGACTGGAAGTCTTGCAGTAACCTGACTATGGCTATGACCATCTAACTCCAGATGTTTTCATCTGCACCTGAAGCTTACTCAGCTCCAGACAAGTTATCTTGTTATTCCAAATTCTTTCTAGTGGTTTGCAGCTATTTGCAGGCGAGAGAGTATTTGAAGAGCCCTCTCAAACACAACTGCATGCTAAGGGCTCTTCCCTCTAGGTTATTTAGGACCAATACTGTAACTTTCTAAACATCGAAACCTGTAACCCCCCTGTTACTCCTCAGTGGTTTCTCCCAATTAAACAAATACCTGCACCTTTCCTTTCAGTCAACTACCATATATATCTAAACAGAAACCATTATTAAAATAACACAGGGGACTTAAATGTGTTTTGTGGAATGCTTTGACCCTGTAGACTTTATGCCTCTCAGCAGTTAGGATTGCTTCTCCCAAGACAAGGTTACAGTTCCTATTGAGTGTTCTATACATCTCCTCTTTTAGGGCACACCTTAAGCCTCACTTTTAAATCCTCCTACACTGTTGAGTTAGTGACAGGGAGAGAAAGGAAAGAAAGGGGAAGAAATTTAGCAGCCAGAGACAACTAATTCCTTGACTATGTTTTTGTCTTTCAGCTACACAGTTATTCTCATGAAAGACTGAACACACCTTTGGCAGACATCAGTTTCTTGTAATGAGCAGCCATGTGATCTTGAATGATGTACTGGTTGGAAAGCTTGCAGGAAGGTCCAGGAGAAAAAGCTGTAAGAGGTAAAAATCTTAGCTGCTTCACTGGGGCAAGAAATGTCTCAGGCAACCGTGGCTCTGCAAATATTTTAATATTTATACTCCCCTGCTTGCAATAAAACCAAGTCAATATTCATTCATTTCTTTCAAAAAGTAAGTGCAACACAAAATATAACATGAAAAAGTGGTAAGTTATTCTCATTTTGTATGTTTTTGAATACCCAAGAATTATGGCTTGCAATAAGTAATGTGTGAGCCTTGGGTATTATAGAACTCTGGAGAATAATAGAGGAAATCTCTGTTTAATATCTGATATAATAAAAAGTATTTACATTTTGAAAGATTTAATGCTAGAGAGTAGGACAAACTACTGTGAAAAACTATATGAATATCTTGCCACTTGGTCATGCCAGGACTAACTCCAGCGCTCTGTAGTGCAGAAAATGGACTGGATATATGCAAAGACAGAAGTGGGCCCAGAAGAGGAGCTGGAACATGAAACAGAAACATGGGCTGACTGTGATGCTCCTCTGATTCTCTAACTCACAAGACTTCTCAGGTTAGGAAGAATGTATCTCTGTATCTGACATAAGTTCATTAGCCCAGGAAAATGTCAAGAAGCAGAGAAGCATTTACTCGTCTCAAATTTTAGCCTGGTAGCATGGCTGAGACAGATCATTGCATTTCATCCCCTTTCTGAACAAAAATATTATTTCTGGATTCCTTCTCAAATCATCAGAGAGGATCTGTAGATGGAAAGTTGCAAGCAAATAATATTAAAAAAATAAACAGAATACTGAAGACCAGAAATCTAACATGCCTTTGCCCTTTCGTCCACAGATACAGAATAGCCTTTATACCGAGATAATCAGCCCATCCAACATACTCAGATTCAGCTTTCTGACACTGTGAAGTAAAGGATTGTTTCATCCTTCATGTCCCTGATATACAACTTCAGTTAATGACTTAGTTTCAAAGTTTTTATTGTATTTTGAAAGAACAGGAGACATTGAGTTGATAGTCTGGAAACGAATCCTTCTAACCTCAGTTTGGCTGCTTTCTTGCTGTGTTGCTTTTTCTTGTCTAAGTCTCTTGCCTACCAAGTGAGACAGTGCTATAAACTATTTTTCACTGCCAAGGACTACATTCAATTTCTTGCATCATCTTTTGAACAAGCACCACAAGAAAGAGTGGGACAGAACACCTAATTCCATATTTGTTCCTTCGCTTAGTATTATTTACTAATGTCCTGCTGCAGGTGACTAAAATCCTGCCAGAAAGGTGCTGGCATGAAGACTGCTTTCAACAGCCTTCCCAGCTGTGGCACTGAAAGGTGGTGTTACCTCAGCTCCGGGAGCATCCACTCTGATTGTTCATTGAACACGCAGGCACAGCCAGAATGCTTACACCATGACACAAACAGGTAGAGACACCAACAGAACTAATTACTCCATGTTTGCTATAAAGCAATGGGGAACTTGGTGTAAAATTATGACAAAATTGCATTTACCTCTTGCCTTGATGAAATTTGGCATGAGTAGTACAGACACCATAATGGAATCTGATACAAATACAAAGCTCAGAAAATGTCTAATCATGAGCATTTATCATGTGTCCCGTTTCAATCAGGGAATCAAACCTCTTGTGGGTGTCAGTACCATACTAAAGAAATCAAATAGTTAAAGTCAGTACTATTCTGTTTCAAAACTTTTACATGCTTGAGACCAGTAGTTATACACTTCCAAAACTCTGAAAACCTATTTTTTTCATTAATTTTGCCAGTTGTGCTGTAACTTCCTGCTGGCAAAAGCCACTGGAACAAGCTCTTCAGTACTATCCAGCACCATCCCCAGCAGGTGTGAAGCAGGGCAGCTTTACGGAGTTCAAGGAACGGTAATACCCTAAATCACAGCAGCAAGAGCCTCTTGTCACTAAGGAAAAGAAAATATTATTTCAGGAAATGCCCCAAATCTTTCCCTGATTGTTACTGACAGCCTGATTTCAATATATGTAGTGAAAAAGGCAGCATGACAGAAGAACAATGTGATAATCCAAACAATATCTGAGGATTAAAAAGGGATGGAAAATCCATTTATAAAAAGAACATTCTTCTTAAAATGAATTACCATCCCAAATTTGAAATGCTGAAGATATACAAGGCACTAATAGTTTAATTTTTTGTCTTTCATAAAATCTAACTCTATCCTGCATCCAGCAAATTACTAACGTTGTGCAATAAGCAGCACTGCGGTTATTCCTATGTAAGGAAAAAACCCACAAATTCTTGTCTTTGCCAGAGACTTTCTGTTGAGCTTTGGCAAGTCATTTTGTCTTTCTGTGTCTCAATCTCTCTGAAAAGAGGACATGAAAAAACACATCAATTTCCCAAACAAGATGTTTTAAGAATAAAAACAATAACATGGGGAGATATAGTGGGTGCCCACCTAAGTATTTCCCACCCCTTAGTGAGGGTGGGAAACTCACTGGAATCTGCTTTTAACAGATTTTTCTTTCATTTTCTTTTACATCTTTGAATAACTTCACGTTGAAGAGAATATTAAATAGCAGACTTCCAGGAAATGTAAGTAGCCCTGTTATGAAGCTCTAATGATGCGGCAAACACACATCAGGTCAAAGTGAAACTGCCCTTCTGTGTGCTGTAAAGACAGGCTGTAGGACAGTTCCCAAACCCATTTCTGAACGGACTCAAATTCCTGTATTTTCTGCTGTCTAACATAGATCTCATGTACCTGCAATATTTATCAAGTTGTTTTATTCAAGTTTTTCAACATTTCAGACTTTCAACATTTTCTACATATGAGTACAGATCTACCCATAGAAAATTTCCTGCTTTTGAAAATCTTTCTGAGTACTACTGTACTTTCAAGACATTTACACCTTGCTTCTATATATGAGGAAAGATCTCCAGGAGACACAGATCCAAGAATGAGCAATAAAGAATAGTGACAACTCTCTCAACACTGACTCTTTTTATTTCCTATTTTTTAATGACTTTCCTAGTAATTTATTATAGTCCTGAACATGTAGTTGTACGATGACTAATTTACCTAGTTTCCACTGATTGGATTGCAAGAGATTACTTCTGCAAATCATGTCTGGAGAATTATCATGTCCAGAGGTATAATGTCATATCATAAATCCAGTCACAGTAGTATTAAAATTTGACTGATACACAATGACAGTGATAAAACATGTCTTTTCCATGTAGTTGAAAAACAAAAATATGCTTTTGAAAAACACAAGAGGTGACTTTGCTCCTCACCAGTCCGCTAATTCAAAACCACTACTTTTTGCCTCTTACAGGAGTAAAAAAGGAAATCCTATTCTCAAGAACATGTCATCAGTGTTATTCCTTAAAAGAGTAGTATAACTGCAGTGATGCTATACTGCAAATAGTTCCTCTTTATACCATTGCTAACTGTTAATTCCTACAGGTGGAAATTTCGCAACCTGGGGACAAAGCTACATGTGCTTATAAAAAATAAAAAATCCTTAGTGATACTTAAGCCTCAAAACCTCGGAAACAGCAAATTCTTATATACCCTTCACATTACTGGCAGGTGGGAACCATCTCTGCAACACCCTTGGCTTTGCGTAAACATGGAAGTATCCTCTAGCATTGCAAAGAGCTATCTCATACCATATGCAGTAGTTCACAGTTACGGTCCTGTATCTGTTTGTGTTTGTCTACTGGCTCATCTTGTATTTACAGCCTAAATTTGGAGCCTAAATTTAGCTCTGTGTTTGTCTCATGCTGTAAGAGGTAGAACATTTGCCCATGGTTATGGACACAGTGCTTGGTTCAGTGCAGATAGTATAGTACCCAATACAACAAGCTTTCAGCAGAGTGGCCCCATCAATGGCTGACAACTGTTTTGCAGATCCTCTTACTTTGGTTCAGCTATATAGTTATCTCAAGCTGGTCTCCTTCTGGGTATTTCTGCCTATTTTCATCTACAGGAAGCACTGGCAGGCAGTGAGCTTTGGTTTCTGCTTTGAGCATTCAGCAGAGGTGTCTCTGCTTCTGTTCCCTTCAGAAAATACATATACATATATATATATAATACATATACATATATATACATAATTTTATACAGGAAACCAGTATGGCAGACTGCCGAAGTGGGGGCACAATAGGTGTTCTTCCTGAGGTCTTGGGGTTTTTTTGAAAGTTGGGAAGAGGAGAATGGTAGGACAATACCCCATGGGCCCTGAAACGCAGCAATCCTTACGTGCAGAGAGTGAAATGCCTCCAACTGCAGCTGGACGTTGTCAAGGGAGGGACAAAGGGCAAAAAGGACACAAATGTTGGGTGGTGTTGAGGTGGCGTTTGCCAGCATCCAAGTAAGGACTGAAACTCTATGGAAGGCATTGTAGAAGAGCATTTAAGAGGAGGGAAGATGCAGGCAAGACAGCTCTCTAGTGGTTCTTCTACAGGTACTTGGCAAAGATCCTGATCAGGAAAGCTGCTAGCCTGAATTAAGAAGGTGAGATTTTTATAATAGCAGACATCAGAAACATTTATCTACTTTATATTATTTCAATAATAAAATATGTATTTTATTAGTAATCTCATAATATCCAAGATGTTATTCCAAAATTGGAGCACACAGGTACTTCTCAAGTTACAATTTGAATACTTACGACTACTTTTCAGACTCATGTGTCCTCTGAAAGTTCCCATCATGGAGTACACAGGCACTGTGGCTACCCCTGGTAGGGAAGGAAAATTTATTGGTTACATATTAAGCAAACATTAAAAAAGTTGATAATCTATTTGCAAGTTCTATGGGGACTACAGAAGAGTCATCTCTTGGCCAGAATGCTCCGCTACAGCTGGGTCAGGCATGAAAAGACTGGGTTTTTTGAGTTTACTTTCCCCTCCAGATTACTTCTGTTTGTTTTAATCCCTACCAATTAGTAAAACCCTTTTGACCAGATACTCTGAGAAAAAAAAATTCCCTGTTACAACAGCATCTGCAGGGCAGTCTTCTGCAGGCCACAAAAATGAGCCATTGCATTGTGCAAATGTCACATATTTTGCAATCTGAAAGATTATCTCTGCTAAACATAAATTTTCCGGGCAAAAGAAGGAACAGCTCAGTAAGCTACTTTGCTGCTTGTTCAGTGAGGAAAAAGCACACTAAAGGTTTTCTAGAGATACTTGATGACATAGTATAGGCTCACACCAGATAAAAGCCAGGCCCAACATATCAAAGTACACAAAGAAGCCCACTCTTCAAATCCAGGGCAAGTTGCAAGAACACAAAATTCTGAAGACATGGAATTACGCTCATTTTATGAAGATAGGACCCACTGCTGACAGCCGAATTAATCTCAGATGAGTTACTGAGTAAATTTTACATTATGCCTTACCAGCTGAAGCTGCCAAACCTTAATTTCAAAAGCCACTTAGGTTCACAGGAGCCACACAGTCACATAGGAAATCCAGGAGATTTCAATCCCTACCTATCCAGCGGTATGGTTTGCAATACAGTCGTGCTCCTAACTCCCACTAAAATCAAGGAGAAGCTGGTATCTTCATTTGGAAATCTGATCATGGAGACTAAATTTCAGTCTTCATTTTTAAAATTAGTTAAATGATTTGTCTATATGCAAATGTTCCTGCAATAATTTGAATTATAATTCAAATAGACTTTATCTAGTTTAAAAACTTATTTTTATTCAGGTTAAACCTCTTCCTGGTTAACTTGAAGTAAGCCAGTCACCAATGCAATGTGGATGTGTAATCTTCTCCACCGGATAAATCTTATCACTTTAAACCCACACTTGTAAGTCCATACTTCTTAAGCAGATAAACCAAGTGGCATATAGGAGCCTAAAGTTCAGTAACTTTATACACCACAGGGTTGTCTAGCAGCAGAGGTGGCTTAACTGTGAATTTATATTTGCCTGATTAGATTTGTGAGTTGCAAAGGAAATATCTCCTTAGAGCTGATCCTGAATGTCAAAGGATATGCCAAGTACCATCAGAACTAGAAAAATCAATGCAATTCTTTCTTTGGTTTCAAGGCAATATTGCAATTTGGGGGAGGAACCAGGAGTTCCTGACTCTTAGAGAATGAAACCTTTACATTTGTTCTCATACAGGATAAATTACAGATAAAAACCAGTTCTCAGTTCAGGATAAATTTTGCCTTCAAAAGCATTTCTGCAACTTCACAAGCTTTGTGTTTACACAGCATAACCAAAACCTAAGGACAGGGACTTTAGGAAATTATTACAGGTTTTGGACCTTGATTTGGAGACACTTGACAAAGAGCCTGTTTTTCACAGAGTGTGCATCCTGTTCTGAAATCCAGGGCTCACCACTGGTGGCTTAATCAGATTTTTGGGCAAAATCACCTGTCTGGGACAGCCTTCTTGAAGATAAAAGGATACAGGTATCAAGGAGTATCATAGCACTGTTCTCAGAAAACAAAAGCTGGAAAGAATCAGTGGTCATTGAATTTTGCCACCTTAGACCACAAGCTTAAAATAAAAATACTGTGAAACAAAAGAGATCTGAGTAAATGTTATTGCTTTTCTTCTGCACTCATATTTCTAATTGTCATGGGTCCCTAAGTTAATAAAATCATCAAAAGGTCAGATTTCTTTTTGTCTTTTGAAAACATCCTTCTGTAGTCACAACAGGATATGGACAAAGGAAGCTACCGCTCTCAAATCCAAGGTAGCACATCAAAATATTTGATTATTTTTTAAAATTTTATTTACTTAACAACTCCTTAAGCATTTTTTTCATGTTTCGAAAGTAGTGGAACTTAATCATAGCTTCATATATACTGGCTAAGACTCAGAAACAAATTAGTTTAGCTACATCTCACTGTGTATTACTAAGAATCACTCTGATTCTTTTATGACTCTTGGAATCTAAATTACCTCTGGTTAAATCCTCACTTCTTTTGGCTTTTCCTTTTTTACATCAAACAACTGTGAAAGGCCTGGCAGATAGACAGATACTATACAGAAAGGAGCTCTTAATCATGCAAAACTTCCAAACATAGAATAATTCTTTATCTTCTTGTGTCCAACCCTACCATTTTAGCTCAACAATTACACCACTATGATTTCATGTGGAAAAACATCAGTGAGAAACTGCTGAGTCAGGACAGATAAAAACGGAATGGTGCATATCAAATTTGCAACTGTTTGACCCAAATACATTTAGTTTAACATGTGCATGCTACGTGTAACACATTATGCAGGCTCACCAAACAGTTGTTATGACTGAACACAGTTACAGCAGTGGCAGATCTTACATGGGCAGTCACAGCAGTTAGATCATGCAGTAACACTGCTGCTGTTGCCTGAACTCTGGTAACTTCCTCAAGTCTGGGTCAGATCACAGTCCCAGGCTTTGTACAAATAGCCAAGCGCTCATTAACATACTCAAAGAGTTTACAACTCAAGTTTGCAAACCAGATAAATAGCTGGGGGAGCATGTGTGTGCATTTGCTTCATTTTCTTCATTTCACAGGCTGAAAAAGAGTGATTTGTTCACTGTAACAAGATCAGGAGAGTTAGTGGCAGAGAAATGAAACTTGATTGCCTGAGTACCAGGCCAGTGCCTAAACCTCAGGCCATTTATTTTCATCTTTATCTAAAAATCTAATATGTGGACTTTTCTTTCTCATGAGAAGAAATACTGCATAGTTTCCATAGCTGCAACTATTTTTTACTTACGGAGCCCTAAAATCTTCTAGGAACAGTGTGTTTCCCCACAGAAAGCCATACCAAAAGGAAATTATTTTGGCAAGAGGTACTCTGAAAACCGGTGAGATGACAGTATAAAACTTGTTGTGTTCACGTTACATGATTTGTTATTATCATACAGAGCATATCCAAGGTGATGCCACTCGCAATTTACTCCAGTTAACTTCAAGATCAGGCCTTGAATGATGAACACACTTTTCCAGAGCAAAGTGGCTGGCAGTGAAATGATGGAACTGCTTGATGGAGTTGCTGAATCCAAAGGGCACAGTCTCTTAACAGCAGTAATTTAGCAGTAGTCCCTACCACAAGTTTAAGTCCTGTTGGCTTTACACACAGAGTATGTAAAACCATGCTTTAGTACTATTGCTAAAATAATTCAGGTGCTACACAGGTGCTATTATTTTTGCCTTTTGTTACTGAGTTAATTTTCTTACTAGTAGCTGGTGTAGTGCTGTGTTTTGGATTTTGGGTGAGAATAACGTTGATAAAACACTGGTGATTTTAGTTTGTGCTAGGTATGTGGTGTTTATGCCAAGTTAAGGATTTTTTAGCTTCCCAGGTCTTGCCAGGTGCACAAGAAGCTGGAAGAGAGCACGGCCAGGATGGCTGACCCAGGCTGGCCAAAGGGATGTTCTCTAACATATAACATCACGCTCTGTATGTAACTGGGTGTTTCCCAGGCAGCCTGGGCATTGTTGGGTTTTTTTGTCTCTGTGTGTGTGAGCAATTGTATTTGTACCCCGCTTGTTTATATTATTGTTGTTGCTGTTATTATCACTACTATCATTACCCTGTTTTGTTATCTTATTAAACTGGCTCTATCTCAACCCACAAGGATTTTTCTCCATTCTCCTCCCTATCCCCTTGGAGGGGAGGGGTGAGTGAGCAGCTGCGTGGTGCTCATTTACCTGCTGGGGTTAAACCATGACACTTAGACAGAAACCTTTGAAGGAATGGTATTAATTTTTGTGCAGCTTTTCACTTGAGGCACAGCAAACTCAGAGAGAGTAGAGCTTCTGCCTCGTCTCTGCTTAAACTTGGGTACAGTAAGAGAAGCTGCTGTGTTTTGGGATAACTGCAGAAAGGAGGACTTCTTTAAATCTGTCATAATTTATGACCACCTCAGTTAAACCTGTATAAGACTGTCCTGGTTCTGGCCTCCCCAATCAGCCAACACAGGTGAGCTGAGTTAGCCCAAGTAAGCTGAGTTACCTGGGGCTGTTTTCCACACCACCTGACACCACTTGCACATAAAAGCAGCTGGTTGGGGAAGGGTAGGGGCTGTCTGGTTTTTTTGCCTCTAGGACAGTTGGAGTGTGTCTGGGACGTCGGGTCAGCTGGTTCTTACCATTGGACAGCCCCCTGTAATTGTTGGGTCAATAAGGTACTCTGTGTTAGCACTGGGTGTTTGTGTAACTAGCCATTATTGTTCTATATTCACTTTGATATTTGGCAGTAAACTGTCCTTATCCCAACCCATGGTGGCTCTGCCTGTTTCTCCTCTGGGAGTGAGGGAGGGGCTTAGTGGGCATTTGGCCTCTAGCCAGGGCCAAACCACCACTAAGACACAGAAAGGAATCTATGCAACGTACTCAATAGTTACCTATCCAAATGTAAATTAAGCCCTGATTTTTGCAGCCATTAGGTAAGGGAAGAAGTCCCAGATCTAGCAAAGGCTCTTTTCTATTTAATGATGTGTTTTGTTATCAACATAGTCTCTTCAGTTTCTCTGTGTTTTCTGCATTTCTGTAATACCTGAATCTTTTTCCTACACAAATGCTGTAGCAGTCACTTTCAGTTGTGTCAAACTGCTTTAATTTCAGTGGATTATAAAAAAGCAATTCAATCATCAAGTGAGATACTCTGCTATTTCACATCAATGCACAGTTCTTTTAGCAGGAGACCCAGGCTGTAAATTATATGGAAGAAAACCTAGGTCTTTCTTATAGCAGACAGATAGATACAAAAATGCTTCACAGGGAATTGTTTCTACTGAATATAAAACACAGCACACCTACGAAGGTGACAGTAACAGTGCTGAATGGAAGCTAGAGAAAAGAGAAATGCTTTTTTATATTTTAGTTAATGATATTGCACAGGTACATGACACTGCTAATGGCATTCACACAAGACATAAGACAGACTCTTTCTGAGTGTTTTGAATGATGTACAATAAAATTGATTAAAGTATACAGCTAAGAAGTTGTTGCTGTGCGAGGATCGTTCTCCGAAAACAAAGGGGTTGATTCTATAGCTTTGTATTTGCCTCCAATAAGCTGCTGAGAAGCATCAGCTCCCAGATTTTCAGGGCTTTGTGTGTTGCAAGACTTGGCTTACAAGAGTTAGTGACAAGTGCAATATCTAAAGAAGGTTTCAGCATCAGTCTAGTCTCCTGCACTATTATCCATTAGTGATAGAACATCCTTTGTGAAATCACTGCGTACTATGGAGGGTTAAAAATCAGCCACGTTGCCATTAGGCCACTCCCCTGCAGAGGAATGCTTAGCACAGTTCTGAAACAGACAGATCTGAAAACCTTCTCAGGGGGTTTCTATTGCTAAGTAAGTTTGGGTAAAAAGGAGTGGACCTTCATCCACAGGAATACAGAAGTACAGTATCTGAGATATGTGTATGGCAATTAGTGTTCAGAATAGATTATCTGGTATGTGATACTTGTCAGCATCCTAAAAATTCACATTCATTTCCTTGTGGACTGGTATCATACTGGGTCCATGTTTGAAAACTTGCAGTAGCCTGCATCCCTTGTCAGGCATGAGATACAGAATCAGCATTCACATCCTTAATCCAGAACATTAAAACAAACACAATCTGACTATTGTTTGTGCAGCATTTTAAAGCAGGTTGGAAAAATTTCAAAAAACCAGGACTTCTGTGGGCATTTTTAGTAATTTTTTGTTACTCTTTCTCTGTTGTGAACCTGAAAGCTACAGATTACATTTGACCTTCCAGTTGAGTAGCAGGAAGCCTGAGACATTTGAGAACTCATTCCCAAGCTCTGAGTCTTGAAGCCCTGGGAGACCTTCCTCTGGGCTTCTCGGGACTAACTGGTATGAAGAGCTGAAGAATTATTTGTGAACCTATGAGACAGAGCCTCCAAATTCAGTGAATTTAAATAGAATTAATAAAAAAATTAATTTAAAGGCATGAACAGAGGCATTCTAACATAGATCTTAATAGGGCACCATTTATTTTCCTTCATATTGGACCATCCTGTGGAAGAATTCCACCACTTGACTGCCTATACTAAAGCCTACCAGACTTGTATTGCATAAATGTGATATTTAATTATCTGATAACTTAAACTGCACGATTAACTATTAAGAGCTGAAGGCAAATTAAGCAACTGCTACAGTTATATAAGGGATACCCTAGAGAGCCCCTATGAAGGTATACGTGAACCCATACCCAGGACATCCTCCCACTGATCTGCAGGATCCAATTTTAACAGTGTGCTTGTCAGCTGCAAGGCTCCTCAGCAGGGCACAGACACTCCTTTTCAAATGCCTTTGCTGTCACTGGGTGGTATCCACTTGTAGCTAGAGAGAAAGCGTGGAGAGGCAAGAAGAGACAGATGAAAGGAAGAAAGATCAGGGCAGTCCTTCATCAAATCCTTTTGATGTAAAAGGGAGATGTTATAGTTTGGGTATCAGTACAGTCAGAAAAATAGGAAGAGAAGACAAATAAGAAAACCATGAAAGCATGTGGAAAAATTATGAGTCTGCTCTTTATTCTCCATCTCTTTTCATTAGCAGAACAGAACACTGTTCAACTAGCAATAGATTTTTAGAAAGTTGTCTTTCTTTTGTACGAGCTCAGACGTTTTCACTCAGTTCTGCATGTAATTTCCAGGTAGCTGCATACAGATCAATTATTTCTTCTCATCCAGGATAGACTCATAATTTCCTAGTAAAACTTTCAAGGTTCTTAAATAAATAGAAAGAGCACTGCAATTGTATCAGGCCTTTTATCCCAATTAAATAGCTGAGAGTTGCTCAAGTACTGATTAGCCTATACTCTTGCCCTGCAGGATAATGAATCACTCTTATTGGGCTTTTCATGGGCCAGAGCTCATCTGCAAATTGTTATCCTTTACACAGTATCCAAATGAGAGAACTTCTTAACAGCAGGGAGTCTACTCACTAATATATAGACTCTAGCTGATGAAGAACAAATGACTTGATTGCCCGAGAAGGTAACTGAGCTACCTCTTAAGTACGCAGCCATGCTGTGGTAGTTCATGGATTTCAGTGGGCAACACAGTCAAGTACTTATTTCAATAAAGGCAGGAACCCTTTCCTGAATTTCTAAAATAAGCACGTTGTAAGTGAAGTACTTCAGCTTGCATTTATCAACAAGAAATATGGCCCCATCCTGGGCAGGTAAAAGCAAGATATAAATAAATTTATGCTGTCTCTGCTGATGGATGCAAAGCTGCTGCTGGCACATTACTTCAGTTATTTTAGACTCCTTTGAAAATTCAAGCTCTGAAATCACTTCTACCCCTATGTCCCTTCCAAAATCCTGCTTCTCTTCTCAGCAGGGAGAAGGCTGACTTTACCAGGATGGGTACAATACAGTCTCTCCGTTATCCTGGTGCCCAAGAGTCACCTCGAACGCCCCCTTTAGCTTGGGAATATCCCTTTCTCTACTGACTGGGAAGTTCATGGCAGCATCCAGCCAAGGGTATGCAGCCTACTTCACCAGCATGGCCCACTCTCCCCCAGAGCAAGCAAATGCTTTCTCTCCGTTCCCTGAGAAGAGGGTCGAGTGCTGTGGTAGTGGAAATTTTCTTAAGCTTCAAATTGTTATGAAGGGTTCTGCTGCTTGATTCTGCAGCAATGTACTATTTACCAGACTGGAAATGACTTTAGGAATATATTTATAATTGGTACATGACTTAGAGCATCAAAGACCACGATGTGTACCTTTTTCCCTTCCAATCTGTCTTGTCTAGTTAAACCAGAGGTTTAAAGTTTCTCAGGGCAATAGCTGTCCTTCACTCTACACAGATATGTGCCTCACAAATCGGGTCTCGATCCGTCATATTCACACAAGCATGCAGAGCATCAGTGAGTCAGGAGAATAAGGATGGATAAGCACTGAAACATGGGGTGGGTGCTGTTGGAAGACTGAGGTTTATATGCCCACCACTCAGGTTAGCCAAAGATTGAAGGCCAAGGTTTTTTCCCAAAAGGCTGAGAAAGGAACAAAGGAAGGTGGGGGAAGAGCTGTATTCTTGCCCTGGTTTGATATTTTCCCAGGCATCTACTTATGGCCGGTACAGGAGACATACTTGACTAGATGAACTTCTAGTCAGATGGAAGGCAGCACTGGTAAAAAATTTTGCCACTTTAGATGATCTTTGAGGTCCCTTCCAACCCAAAGCATTCTATGATTCTATGATACATTGTATTATATATTATTGGAAGTTATAAATTTGGAAAAAACCCACCCCTATTAAGAGTAGGTTTCTTCTGTCAGTGGTCTTGACTGGTAACTTCTCTCCATTGTTCCAAGCAAGATAAAGACACAGGCTGCATCGTGGCCACTGACCTACACCCAAAAGAAACCAGTTTTCTACAGTCTTGCACATTTTATTGACTGGGCTCCTCTAGCCTATAAAGGCTGAAACTGAGACTAATGCTTAGTAAAAAAAAAAAAAGCATGGAGAAAATGCATTCTTAACAAACAGGCCTTTATACAACATATTCTGTTAATTTTATCCTACTGTCTAGATGACAAGGAATGGCAGGACATGTGTGAATTATAGCCATTTAAAAATAACAATGTACCTTAAAAAAGAAATTAAATCAAAAGGTTGAAAAAGAGCACAGATAAGACTATTTAACCAGAGCAGCTGGTAATTGCTATCTCCTGTCCCCTGAGTTTTAGATATTTTTTCCTGTACTTGACTGGGATTCCACTGCTCATGCACATGCTTTGACCTTTTCTACATACACACAGTAATGTGTTATTGCCTGGCAAAGCAATTCAGAATCCGACTTCTGTTCTATACAGTGAGGAATTGCTGAATTTTCCCCCTTTTTGTCAGGTATAATGCACTGTCAGAGATAACAAGCATCCAGTACAGTTGTTGGAACTACAGTATTACATGAATGAATTACATGAATAAGTCTATAATTTATTTTGGTTAGAATTTGGCAAGAAAATAATTTAATTCCATTAAATTGTCATATTATTTATTATTATTCTATTATTTCTATTTTCCATTTTTCAGTCCACAGAACTATAAATCATCACTGATGTGCCATGTGGTAGGTCAAAGGTGACCATCTTGAACATAAGATCTTTACAAGGAACTACAGTTCACATTTGAAACCTGCTGGCTCGCAGCAGTTAGCTACAAGATTCAACAGTTCACAAAGGTAATACAGCCTCTTCCAGCAGCAGCTGCAGCAGATAGAAATAACAGACTGATGGTTGAAGGGGAGGAAAAAAATTTGGGAACTTTTTCTTTTCTTTATGTCACTTCAGGGGCATGCTGTGCACTTGGCGGGGCTGTCAGGAAGCTTACTACAGCACCTTCAGCACTGGTGAGGAATAATCAGTGCCAGGTGTCACAAAGCCAGGTCAAGATCGGCCACAACTGTGGCCACAGCAGTGACAAGGGAGGGTGAAGTGCCGGATGCTAGCAAACTGGAAATTTCTCCAGGGTAGGCAAATAAACCTGCCGGTGGCCAAAAGCCAATAAACCAGCTCTGCTCTGTCTATTCATAAAGCCTCCAGCATAAGGATGGCTGAACTGCAATATATCTGTTCCTAAATGGAAAAAAAAAACATAGGAGGGTGTATGAAGCCCAGTTCAGGGGATAACTGCAGAGTCACCATAAATCACTAAGGATATTAACACAGTCAGTTCAAGAAGCTGAGCTTTCTGTAATTTTTTAGTTAGGTTTGTCAATAAAATGATTGCTCCTTTGTATCAGAATTGCAACCCATCTAGCTCAGCATCCTGCCACCGGGATCCTACATTTTAAGTACCTGAAAAAACCCTTCAGTGAGTGTAGGTATGTACACATACATATATATGTGTGTATGTGTACATTTATATATATAAAATCTCCACAATCTTTTTGTCCTCATATTACATCTTCTATGAAACCAGAAGTAACCTTCTGAATAAAGATTCACTACTCTTCCCAATAAATCTATTAGAATTCATTACAGTGTGTCTGAGATCTCAGTTTGTGTGATTTCTAAACACAATTAAAAGGATGAGAAACAAGATCTTGGTATTACTAATACTACCAAGTATTGATAAATAACTTCAGCAGCTGCCTTGAAAGCATTTCAGTTCATCTAAATAGGTAAGCAATATTAACATTTGCAAATTTTCCAAGTACTACTTCTGTTAACTGCATACTGTGATATTTTGCCTGATGAAGCCAAATGAACAACTTCCAAGCTGAAAATTAAATAAAGACATCCACTGATATCTATATCTGCCAAGACAAAATTAAATCCACAATTGCAGCCAAATTCTCTAAAGTTATACTGTGTGCAAAGTTAATGTGGTATTGAAGGACAGGGAAAAATACGGCATCGGATATTAGTGACAAACTCAGCTGAGGTTGAGACTGACAAGTTTTTGGGAGAATTATAAGTTAGTGTGATTTGTTTGTGTCATTTTGTCTAATCAGATATCATTATATTCATCCTGCAATATTACAATGCTTCTTTCCTGAGTGATAAGCATAAAAGCCTGCAGTAAGAATCCACTTCACATACAGAATGGGGCCAACCAGTTGCAAATAACTAAAGGAGCTAAGATTTTCTCATTATCTTAATGAATCAGGTTGCCAACAGCAGCCAAATCTTTAAGTCTTTGTTTACCTGCCTGCACCTTTATATTCCTTGGTATTTGTTAGAAAAGATAAGAAGTCTCTACATTTTTGTGCACCCAACAGCTCTTCTTACATGAATAAGCATGTTTCTATAATCTCAGCTATGTAAGCTTTTCATTTATGTAGATAGGAACTTTTAATTTTTGTTGCAATTTCTTGCTATTTTTTCATATTATGCTAGTCAAGAAATCATCTGGACACCTTTTTGTGTATTTTAATTTCTTTATAATTCACTAAAAAAAAAGGCAGGGAAAAAACCCCATAAAATCTGTTTTCCATTTGCATTCCTTTCCAAAACTGGCCAGATAAAATACTTAAGAAATGAATAATTGCTGTAATAGGCAAATGCATTTTACTTTTGATTATCAGTCACCAATGTAAATTTGCTTGCAGCTCTGGCCTCCACTGAAGCCCACAGTGATATTGACAATAATGTCAACAAGGTCATGATTAGATCCTTTAAAAACTCATGGGTGTTTTCAAGCAGAAGATATGAAGAAATATGGGCAGGTACATGTATGTTTGCAAGGGGATCAAAAAGGCCACAGCTCTGTCTTGCATTCAAAAGCTCACATGGTTTCTCCAAACACCATCAGTGCTTGGCTGAAAAAGACATTGTTGGCAGTTAAAGACATCATAAAATGAACCCTCCAAAATGTGTAGAAAACTGGACAATTTCAATTAAACTTTCAATTTGCTGAAAAAAAAGCCATTTTCTGCTAGCTGTTCAACAATAAGAGAGAAGTACCTAATTGCAACGAGTGTCTCTGAAGCAGGACTGAGTATCATCAGATGCTTGAACATTTGCAATGGGCTGCTGGCTATGCTACTGCAGCAAAATCCTGGCTATTATCATCATGGAGACCAAACTCTTCTTCTCAGTAAAAAAATTAACTACAGGGAAGTGGGAAAGTTTTCTGGGGTTTGACTATTTGCTTTCTTTTATCTTCTCAAATGATGCAAGGTGCAGGTTAGATCAGAATGCAAGCAGGGCATTCAGCAGGACAAAACAATTTCATTTAAAACTACAGCCCCGTTAAACTACCAGGCTTTACAGCCACATGATTTTTTTTTCTTCTCATTGTGCAAGCAAGAGGATTCCTGTTACAAGGCAAAATTAGTTAACAGAGCGAGATCATACAACATAGTAGGGGAGCCCTGCTGTTACTTGCTGAAAGAATGTCGGAACTGAAAGGAGGAGGTATTAAATGTAATTCCCTGCTGCTTGCTCTCTTAAGGCACAGGCAGCTCTCTACTGGAGGCCTGCTAGCTGCAATCAAAGTTTGCCCTAAGAGACCTTCTCCACCATAAAGCCATAAGCAGCAGCAACAGCAGACTATAAAGCTCTTATTAAATTTAAGCACAATCCAGGAAGCCTTAAGCAAAGGAGAATTCTGAGGGAAAGGTAATTCTGAGTGAAGCTCCACAGGATTTCACAGAATCAGAGAGCGGGTCAGGAGGGAAGGGATCTCTGGAGGTCAGCTAGTCCAACCCCCCTGCTCAAGCAGGGCCACCCAGATCTGGTTGCCCAGGGCCATTTCCAGATGGCTTTTGAATGTCTCCAAGGTCAGAGATTCTGCTGGGCAGCCTATGTCAGTGTCACCCTCACAGGGGAAAGTGTTGCCCTCAGAGGGAAGAGTGCTTCCTGATGTTCAGAGAGACTCTTCTGTGTTCAAGTGTGTGTCCACAGCCTCCTGTCCTCTCACTGGGCACCACGGAGAGATGCCTGGCTCTTGGCACCCTGAGCTGCCCGGTTCCCTCGACACAGCCTAGGGGAAGCCTCCCGCCCCCCCCTCCACGTCCCGGGTCCCTGCCCACGGGTGCCGGGTTACCTCGCAGGTGCGGGATGGGGGGAAGAAGGGTGCCTTCGAAGTCCCACAGCGCGAGACCCACACAGCAGCACCCGCCGGCCCGCGGGGATCCGCCTGGCAACCGCGGCTGCCCCGGGGAGGAGCCGCGCGGTCGGGTCCCCGCTCCGTTTGCTCTGCCCTGCCCTGCCCTGCCTGCCACCTCCGACCTCCCACTCTGGGCTTGCTGCCCACCATCCTGCCTTCTCTTCCAGAAGGAGGTCTCCCCTTCGAAGCAGCGCTCTTGACGGGCATTCTGAAAGCACTTTAAGGGACTCCTTTATAGCTCTCCCTTCTTATACTTAGAGTTTAGAGCCAAGCCTGGGTCTCAGCAGCAAAGGCTGGCAAAGTGTGTGTGGGGTGCAGCCAAGGACCCAGCAGACCCCTGAGTGCTTTCAGAAACGTAAGTAGAACTGGGTGACAGATAAAATATATTGGCTTGTCAGATTAAATATTTAGGGCTTCAGCAGTGGGGTCGGTGCTTTGAACAACATCTGTGTGCCTGGGGCAGGCTGCAGACCAGCACCTCTGCCTAGGGGCTGAGGTGGAAGAAAGACTGAAGTGACCAGAGGGCAGTATTGACTGTCAGAGCAGCCTACTAGGAGTCTGCCTTCGAGCACTTCCCAACTGTGTGTCTCTTGGAAGGTGTTACAAAAAATAATGCCTTGAGCCCCACACATTTAATGTTAAGAGTGAGACAGGATGGGTAAGGAGTTGGCAGAAAAACACATTTTTGTGCCATCAGTAACATGCTATCGAACAACTGAAACATATGTGTCAGTCATAAAAGTGCTTATTTACCAATATGCAATCTTTAGCATACCTTAGAAAGAGGCATTATTGTAGGAGTTCATTGACTTTTTTGAGAACATGCATTCACCCTGAAGGTTATGTCCTCCCTTGGTATGTTAAACTCACATTTAACTGGAGCTTCATGTGGGTAATGAACCAGCACATAGCTCAAGGCACGCATGGTCCAGCACTGGCACCCATTATCTGTATTAACTGACCAGAGGATAAACTTTCTGCAGTTCAAACTTTAAAGATGTGTTTACCCAGACCTCTGTGACTTTTGCCTTTCAGAGTATGAGGCTCCAAAAAAAGCTGTTAAATTGTGTCACAGAACCGAAGAAATCAAAGTGGAAGAATTACAGGCCACAGTATCAAGCAAAAAAGTTCAAATACCATAAGCAAAGCAGCTGGATAGGCTCATGTAATTTTGAAACAAGTCCTTCACAGGATTATTAGAGGTGATTATATCTAGTCTTTTCTGAGCCCAGATAGTCTTTTAGCACTTCATCTGAAATAACATTTTAATTAACTGCTAGTTATTGTACACTGTTATTCATTGTAGTCTAGCCAATGCAGAGGAGTATCTTTGTTTTAGTTAGTTTCACCTACTGGACACTCTGAGTAGAACATTGGTGCTCCTTGAGTATAGTTAGAGATTTAAAGATCACAACCATGCTCCAGAAAATAGTCTAAGTTGCAGAACACAAGTTGTACCAGTGCCTTGCTATACGTAGAGAGTGGCACTGCTGTTTCAGAGTCATGCTGGTGACATCCCCTCTCTAGAGTCTGTCTTTGAGCCAAGTGGTGTATCGGGCAAGAAAGTGTGTAGAATAAAGCAACAGTTGCACAGGAGGGAGATTAAACTTCCAGCTTTAGAAAATTATGTTCAGTGTTTCCAGACACTTCAAAATAAATTATGCCCAGGTGGCAAGGGGAAGATAGACTTTCTTTCCCTAAAAGTCTTCAGATTAAATCAGGTAGCTAAACATTTTCATCTTATAGCTTCATGTCTTCTAGCAGATCACTACAGGTGACAAATGTTCTGAAGGGCAAGCTGTGCTTTAAATTTCACCTAGGCAATTAATTTGCATACAAATAACTGACTAGTCCTTTAATTATCCCATAGTTCTGTTGATGATAGACAAGAGCCATAGCTCATACTCCCTCAGTTATGTTGGTGTAGCAAGAATAACAAGTAACTCAAAAAAAAGTATTTTTGTTTCTGAAGTCAGCACACGCATCTCCGAATTCACACAGGGAGCAGATGTAATAAGTAAGAAGATACCATTTATACACAGCCGCTATTCGGGGCTGAACTGTGCTTAGGAGAAAGTTGCGCACATCATAAGCCTGCAATCAAGAAAAGTTGCTCATAATGGGCTGATTCTTTTAGAACCAAGACAAGGCTTTTATATCCTTTAAACACCTACTTTTCTCCTATCAGTGATTGTTTTGATTGAAGAGAAGGAAAACCAAAACAAACACCTTATGCAGAAGAGCTATTTTGAAGAGCTTCCTTTACAAATGCACCTCTTGGGACCCAGTCTCTCACATAGAGTGGATCTCTTGTCTGAACCATCCTTCCCTGTGAACAGGTAGGTTTGATGCTTTTATTGCCTTTTAATCTAATGGACAGGTTACTAGCTTATGTTTAATTAACATACCGTATGCTGGCACTTTTGAAAAGGGGAAAAAAAAAGGTTCGCTGAAAGAAAACTATTAAAGATATTCAGAATGTTGAAGAATAACCAAGAGATAAAGGAGGTCAAACAGAAAATTGCTCGTTATCCTCATAAAGACAGAAAAAGCTGTCTGCTGTTCTTCCTTTGCTTCTTTAGACTTAGCAGCTTCTTTTCATGCTGGCCGTGATAGACTTCTGATTACAGCTTTACTCTTGTTTAACTCAGTAGCAAGATCTTTTTTTGAAGACCCTATTCTGCAGGAATAAGGCAGTGTCAGTCTTAGTGTATATGAGGCTTCTGATTTAATAGGTTTATGGACAACATTAGTCTCATACCTGAAAGGAGAGAGAAAACTCTTTCAAAGTGATTCAATCAAAGTTATAATCAGTGTTTGGATTTCCAAATGTCATTCAAGTTTAAGCAACTTTTTTATTTCAATTCACAACTGGGAATAAAAAGCTTTGAACTTTAAACTTGATTATTATGACATTTCAGTTATGTTGTCATTTTCACTTTTTCTGATACAACTTGGTCAGAACACAACATATGAAGAAGCAACAATAAATACCAGTATGTTTCTGTAACCATTATTTGAGTGAGGAATAGCACTGAATTTTGGGGACTGTTCCTGCTATAGGGACCACAGCAATGGGAAGTTATTTTGTCCTTAAAGATATAGGTAGGTAGTTAGTTAAATTCGAGGAAGATGTATAAAAATTCAGTTTTGTTGGGCTTTTCAAGAGGCACAGCAACTAAACAAACAGTTGAGTGATCTAGCAGCAGCAGGAGACCTGCTAATGCAAATACTTAGTGGTGACTCATAAAAACAAGCCGAAAGAAAAACATTAACCAGCTTGCCCTTTCTTCCCCTCCCTTCCTCCCTCCCTCTCTCTTTCCCCTCTAATTCCCTCTCCCCTCCATCCTCTATCTTAAAAGCATAAGCAGATCAACACCTACTTGCATATGGTATATCCAAAAGAACTAGTAAGGGAGGCAAAACCAAGATGCCATCCCATTTTAAAACCCAGACCAGTCTATGACAGTCTTCCTTCTCCGGAATCACTGAAAGCAAAGAGGTATAAAGAGCTTATCTATCTGTCTTATTAAACTCTTAGTTACCATCTTGGTGTATAGGGCTAGTCCAACCATGGCAGTCAATGCTAGAATAAAACCAAACAAGACTAAGATTTTAAATGTAGTTGTGCTGCAAAATCTCCTTAGAGGCTTTAAAGCCTAATTTTCAGAAATGCAAGTATTAGAAATAACTGAATGCTCCCAGCCTTTAGCAATGTATCTGTGGGATTTTCATACAAATTCATGTTATCCTTTGGTCCTCTGCTTGCTTTCCCTCTGTATGTCTTCCAGTGGACATTGTTATATATGGAGTGTACCATGATGTGTTTGGAGTTTTCTCTGCAGTTTCCTGTGGCTTTACTATTCTTATTTTTCTTTCCAGGAAGCTGCAGTCACATGAGTTTAACCAACACACCTCTTACATTGTGAAGTGGTTGTGTTAGGGATTGAAAAGTATCATTGTCTGTCTTTGCCACATAGAACTTTCACTAGGGAGGAGACCGTTCTCTTAAGAGGCTCTCTAAAGAACAAGTTTTACTTCTTTAGGAAGCATACCAACTGCCAATGCTTATACCAACCTGTGAACATTAGTGGAGATGGTGCATCTTGCAAGTTCAAGCACACCATAAGGACTGCAGAATTAAGCTGCTGCTGAGATTAGTTCCATCATCTTCTTTTTTATATATAACGTACAAAATCTGGATTCTCACTCATAACCAAGTTAAACTCATGGGTACTTATAAATGTACTTACATCTGCTCATTTATCTCTGAGTACATCTTAATGGCACAGTTATAAGTTACTCATATTGTTGCTGAAATTTAAACATAAAATCTATCCTTTGTGTTTCTCATCTAATATATAAATAGCCTGATTTGATTCTTGGAAACCTTTAATTTCTGGCTGCAATACACTGGTAGAGGAACATGTTTCTAAAATACATGTTTCCAACCACTGGAAGGAAGTCTATCTTACTAATATCTTTATCATTAATTCGCAGTAATGATCCAGAAACTCAAACCAGCAGGAAGGATAAAAATAAAGAGGCAAGCCTTAAATAGCTTGTTGACAGAGAAGTTTTAGAAATAAATTTAACCTCAGTCTCAGCTACAGTGACCATTTGCCCTCTCTTTTTATATAATAGAATTATAGAATGATTTTGCTTGGAAGGGACCTTCAAGATCACCTAGTTCCAGCCCTCCTTCCATGGGCAGAGACACCCTCCACTTGACCAGGTTTGCCAAAGCCCCATCCAAACTGGCCTTGAAAACTTCCAGGTAACCTGTACCAGTGCCTCACCACCCTCATAGTAAAGAATTACTTCCTAATATCTAATCTAAATCTACAGTCTTTTAGTTTAAACCCATTACCCCTTTTCCTATCACTAGACTCCCTTACAAACAGCCCCTCTCCAGTGTTCTTGTAGGTACTCTGTAGGTATTGGAAGGCTGCATTTAGGTCTCCTTGGATCTTTCTCTTCTCCAGGCTGAACAAGACCAACTCGCTCAGCCTGCCTTTACAGGAGAGGTACTCTAGCATTCTGATCATCTTTGTGGTCCTCCTCTGGACTTGCTCCAACAGCTCCATGTTCTTCTTCTGTCAGCAGCCTCAGAGCTGGAACGGTACCCCAGCTGGGGTATATGGGACTGTATTTTCTGCTAGTTAATGTTTTGTCATGTGTCTGTCAAGTGGACACCATTCCTTGATCCTTCATAGGAACCTACATGATGTAATGCAACCCCATAAGAGAAGGGCAGGATCAGGGGGCTGGTGCAAGAAGTCTGTTCTCTAAGGCCTGTTTGGCAGTACACCATCAGGACCTTTACTCATGCTATGAACTTTGTAAGCAGGGCTGGTGGATTCTACAAGTCCTGAAGTCATGAAGCTAATTAAGCATAACAGTTATAAAGTATCTCAGCATGGATGAACCCATCTACCAGCCACTGCAGTAATTGAATCTCTGCAGTGGCATTCAAGACACAAATCTGCAGTCTGATAGAAGATATTATCTTTAGGCCCTGTGTCAAGTTGGTCTTGGAGTGGAGGATTTAACATCTTTACCTGAGACCCTGATGAGTATCAGTCTTCTGTGTTCATTGCAGAATATATGTCTGCAGAGCTAAAAGAAGGATTAACGTGGATTGAGTCTTTTTTAGAGAAAGGTGAGATCAAGTATGGGTTTGCAGATTGACCTTCTTTCCAAAATGAAATCCATGACCCAGTGATTCAAAGCCCTTCACATTCAAACAAGAAGTGACCAGCATAGATGTTGATGGACATCTGTGGGATTTAATTCATGGTATTGACAGCAATTCAAATTATCACTGTCATTGTTAGTAAGGCAGTTATTAAATTAACTAGTTTAAAAATAGTTAGCAGGATCAGTTTCATAATACATTCAACAAATCTCAACCTGTATGCAGATGGAAGATCCCTGTTAAATTGAAGTACAGGGATATCCACTGAAGTATCCAGTGTCAGAAAGGCACATTCCATGGCATTGTCATGTCATGTGTTACCTTAACTGTAACATTATGTTGCCTCAATCACTATGAAAGCCTTGTTCACTGCATTGTGCAAGAGACCTGGTGATTGCTTCCCAGCAGTAATGAGAATGAGTTATGAGCCTCTCTGCCTCTTCCTAAAATAACAGGGAATGAATTTCATGTGGGCAAACACTTGACTCATTCTTCTTGGAACTGATAGCTTACCACACAGGACTTGGAGGCTGCTCAGTGAACCAGTCCATGGTTCACAGGAAGAAGAAGCCTCCAGAGGAGCTCAAAGAATAACATTCTTGGCCAAAAATAACCCTGAGCACTAAAAACAAATTGAAAAAAAAATTGGTTTACTTGTAAATGTGTTGCAGCAACACGTACCTCCAGACATATCTGAGAGATGAATGGTACAGCCATCTTTATTCCTTCACTCTTCTCCTTCCAAGTAATCCTTCTTCCCAACCAAACCGGTGCTGTGTATGATATACATGACTGAAGGTCCTGAGTCACATGAGCTATGTCAGCTGCTGCTGGTGAGGACCCTGGTGCCAGATGTGAAGGTAAGAATGGCTGCCCTAGGGCAATTGCAACTATACAATGATATCTGAGGAGGGACTGAGAAAAGCAGGAGAATTTAGGAAGGGACAGAACTGTAACAATGGTGGTGTGAGAGAGGGACAATCCATCATGTGATGCTGTACAGGGAGGATGGGTTTGTGCCATACTTGGAAGGTCCCAAATGAATATGCAAAGTATGCAGTATCACATGTTGTGTTGTAAGGTTCAGCACTGCTTTGTATCCATGAGACAGCAGTGTGCCCTTTCGGCCAAGAAAGCCAATAGTATCCTGGAATGAGTTAAGAGCATGGCCAGCAGGTCAATGGAGGTTATCCTCCCCCTCTGCCCTGGTGAGGCCACATCTGGAGTTCTATGTCCAGTTCTGGGCTCTATGGTTCAAGACAGACAGGGAACTACTGGAGAGAGTCCTGCAGAGTGTAACAAAGATGATGAGGGGACTGGAGCATCTCTCCTATGAAGAAAGGCTTAGAGAGCTGGGTCTGCTTAGCCTGGAGAAGACTGAGAAGGGATCTGATTATTACTTATAAATATCTAAATGCTGGATGTTTAAATGATGGGGCCAGACTCTTTTCAGTGATGCCCAGTGACAGGACAAATGGCACAGGCACTAACTGAAACACAGGAAGTTCTGCCTCAATATAAGGAAAACCTTCATCACTGTGAGGGTGACAGAGCACTGGGACAGGCTGCCTAGAGAGGTTCTGGAGTCTCCTTCTCTGGCGACATGATCCTGTACAACCTGCTTGAGGTGATCCTGCTTTAGCAGGGAGGTTGGACTAGATGATCTCCAGAGGTCCCTTCCAAACCTTACCTTTCTGTGCGTCTGCGAAGCTGTAATTCTGTGTGTGAACATGAGTCTGGGGGTGAGATGCATTCAGGACATCTCTCCTACCTGTTCACACACACTGGTGAATCAGAGATCACCTTTTCTCTCATATCAACCCCAGATGCTCTATGTTTTGCCCTCAGCTGTATAGCTGACTTTGGTGAATGGCATGACCAAGTGTATGGCATGGTTTTGAATCTATGTGTTTTATCTTGACTGACAGACCTTCTGCAGACTCCTTGGCACACAGTAGGAAATGGCTCACTGACAGCAGAAGGAATATGTCCTTATTGGAGATGTGAATCCTTGCTTGGATGAAGGAGCTGCTGTGTTCTGCCAGCTAGCATTCTTACTGATTGTTAAGTTTCTGAATTAAAAATTGTTTAACTCTCCATGAGGCAGTATGTGCTATGAGGTGCTGCTGTGGCATGAATCTTTATGGATTGTAGCATAGATGGGGAACCAAGCCCACCCCTACCCACACACCTTCCTGTTCCCTTCCCTATCCCCTGTGAAACCACCCCTTCCCAGCAGTGATAAAACATTCTTTCCCCCCTCACAATTTTAAATTGTGAGCTAAAGAGAGTGATCAGAATATCAAGAGTAAGGGAAAAAGCCTGAAACTGCTTGGTGGTAGTGGGAAGTAAGGGAGAGGAATTGATCACATCCCAAAGTCACTCCCTTGCTTCTAAAATATGTAATTCCAGCACTGATACCACAGAAAGAATAATCTTTAGCATTCCTGGGAAAACTTCAGCCATGTCTGCTCTGAGAAGTACACTTATCATCCTCATTTGTTTGCTGACAAAGCAGCCTTCATTCCAGAGATGGCATGGGTCTCCAAGGAAAGAACAACATTTCTGTTCCAGAGTATTAGTGGCCTGAGGCTGATCTCTGTAAACTGTCTACAACTGAAGCTTCTCTGCACTGGGAAATGACATTCATGTTGGAACAGGAATGCAGGAAATGAATGTGGTAACAAACACAGTGCTAAACACAACAGTGTATTTGGAGTTGGGCTCTCATTTGTGCTAAGCCTTGCTTAACTACACAGGAAGCTATAAAGGGATCTTGAAGTGGATAAAATTATTAGAGTCAGGGGTTTTTAACAAGATGGGGAATACTCCAACTCGAAAAACACATTTTAATGCAATTTACTGGTGTAAACAGAGTGGGAAACAAGTAATTTAAAGGAGGCCGTTGTCATTATCTTAATTGGTCATGGTAGCTTCATGCTGAAGTTGAGTTTGTACTTGATTACAGAGATAAGCAAAATGAAAAACCTTATGAGCACCTTTATAAAATAAACAATGATCTTCCTTTTATATTAGCCTGTTGAAAGAAATACACTTATCATGGATGTGTTTACCTGTAGACATTTGTGTGAAAAAACCTAGAAAGCATCAAACACCATTTGCCCTTTCTTGAAGAGAATCAGGATGGGTGACTCAAAAATGGCAGGTCCAGATTGACATGAAAATCCCATCTCCTAAATGTCTTTAAGGAGCACACTGCCTCTGTGCTAACCAGCTGGTAGTTTTGTTAGGACCTGAGCATCACTAGGAAAGCTTCTTGTTATAATACATTTACTTTGAACACAAATGGATGGCATTTTCCTTCTCTGAGAACTGAGATATGTAAGTGCCTGTAATGGGTTTGAACAAATCATAATAAGACTGGAAACATTAGACAGTAACTGCTTAATACTGCAGTTATTTTATTAATTTTTCTTTGTTATTAAGGTAGTAAAAGTATTTGAAATGTTAATCTAGGATATATGCTAAGGCATTATGCCTACTCTATATTCAATTCATGTTCCAGTGCTGTGGGTTAAAGATGGATTCACTATTAGAAAAATATGAAATTCTAGGGTCTCAGCAGTTTTGACTTAAAGCATTGAGTTGCATTAATTGTACTTGCTGTCTGCCCACAGGGTGTAAGAGGTGATCAAAAGCTTGGCAAGTCTTAGATGACTTTGGTACTGTTGCATGCTAACAACAATAGATCTGCAAATCAGGAATTTCTTCAGAAGTTAGTTCATAGGGTAGCTATTTTAGCAGGCAGTGTAGCACAGGTGTAATGAAACTGGTGAGGGTGTGACTTTGTGGAGTACTATACTTGGTACTTTCTGATTCAGATCAGAGGAGCTTTCATTGAGTTTGGATAGAGTGATGTGAAATATTTTTAAAATTAAGGGATATACATAGTACAAGGTGGAAGATACTGGTGTTATTTTAATTCTGTTTTCATGCAGCATAGAAAGTGAGATAGTGTTTTGGATATTGTCCTGAGAAGAGGGGCCAAGAAATTCTGTTTTTTAAATCCTGATATTGACATTTATTCAGAGCCAGAAAGAATGAGGCAGCTCCAGAGGCACAGTTACCCTAGTTTTGCTGGAGGATTGCTAAATCACCCAGAGTTACCCTATTTTCAAAATGTAGAAACATTATATTATGAAGGTTAACTAGATAGTGTAAGACAAATTGTTTTGAAAATTGAGTATCAAAGAAATCACATACCTTTAAATAGGGCTAAGTAATAACTTATCAAATAGCTGGCTCCTGCTCCTCTGTCTTGCAGCAGTTTTGCAATTTGTTTTACTGATGGTAGGATGTCCTCAGAGTTTTTACAATTTTGTCTAAATTTTATTTGAAGACTTCAATGCCTGGACTAAATGACTTTTTGAGTTGTCTCCAACCCCAATTCCATGTGACATTCAAAAAAGTGCTACGATAATTTAGAAGACCAAAAAAGTTCTTTAGGCCCTAAGATCCTTCAGTGTTTTAGATATTTTATCCTGTATTTATTTATCTATTTATCAATTCCTGCCTTGTGTCAGATGCACATTTTCTCTACTTCATTGCTCTTCATCCACTATTTAAAAAGAAAGACAGTTGTTCTCTTATCTGAATACCTCAGTGTTTGGTTGTGATCACTGTGAAATCATGACACATAAGTGGCATAAGGAACAGCTTAATCGTAGAATTGCACAGAGTTTAGGAGGGTAAAACATGTGCTCTCTTACTGTGTTTGGACAGGAGAGAACTGTTGTTTTGTAAGAATAATTTCCCAACTATGGGAAGTAAATCTAAAATTCCTGACATATCTCTTCATCTGAAAATTCAAGGGAATTTAGAGCTGCATGTGAAATGTGTGGCCTAGACCCACCTCTGGGTAAATTAGAAGATGGAACAAGTCTGGGTAAAACAGCAACTCGTCCATTTAAAACCAGGTAACAGTATTGTGATAGATCTGTGAGGGTCTACCAAGAAAGATTTTTGCCTACCCTCTTCTTGTGCTGTATTCCATGTGCATATTTGTGTCTATTCTTAGATACTGAGGTGGCTGGACCTTTAGTCTGGGCAGATGTGAAGGTTTTTGGAAGCTGCACCCTTTCCCCTCTGCATATGAGAATAGGATATGCCATATGCCATGCTTTCACATCCTTGACCTGATAGCTTCCCACCAGGAGTGCTGGACAGTGATGGTGACCTCAGGCACTTGTTGTTGCCTCATCTAATGCTGAGCCCCTGGCCTTCAGCCACTGATATTCTGGGCAAGTTGTAGCTCTCCCTGACTTTTGTCTACTCCCCCAGCTCATTCCAGATAGAAGGGTTGCGTTCTGGCTTTTCGCTCTTGCACAGAAGCTTCTCTTCCACATCAGGTGTTGGTAAAACAAAAGGAGTACAGTTTTTTTCATGTGTCAGTGCCACCTACAGCAGGACATTATGTGGCCATACTCTTACTCATGGACACAGTGTAGGATACTTGCCTCTTCCCCATTGCAGACATATTCCCATTTCAGTGGGAATTCCTCACTGTTGCTGCAGAAATTTCTAGGAATACAGTAGTAATTAAAGCTCAGGGTTGCTCAGAACTCTGCATCAAAATTTGGTCTGTATTAAGTAAATTGTATTGAATTTAGAATCTGTTGTTTACTTCCATTTAAATCAACAAACATGGAGGAGAAACAATTAAATATATTGCTTACTAACTATACACAAGATGTATGTGCTGTATTACATCTCATTCTGTTATTTTTGTCCTTTGGTTAATAAATATAATAAACATGCCCAACCTAAATACATTACTGCAGGATGATAATATACTGAGGATATTGAATATAATAGTTGTCCGGGAGAAATGGTCCAACAGAACAAATAAAAAACCCCATAAATAAGTTGATATGATTTGATGTGATTATTCTGTCTTAAATTTCTAGGGATGACAATTATCACTCTAATTTCTTTCTCAGAAGTCCTAAATAGCAAGACAGATGAATAAAGGATGATCACCAGAGTCACAGATCAATAACTGACCTAAGACTATCTTTGGTGAATTTTGCTCTAGTTTATTTTAAACAGCTGATTGTTTAGTATCTGCATACATAAGGGATTCTTTCGTAAGAGAAGTAATAATACTAATGAATAATATAATTGTGCTTCTTAGAGGTATATATTAATGAACATAACCAGCTTTGGTTATCTGTTAGTTGTCAGAAGACCTATTTTATGAAAAATCTATTTTATAGAGCACTTAATTCGAAGCAAGCTGGCTTCCCTTACTTTTCAGTAAGAAAAAAAAAATCAAATTCCGTGAGCTTTCCAGCACACAAAAACATTGAACTAATCACTCAGCATTATTTTGTGTTCTTTGATAAAGGCTTCAACACTGCAATTTAAATCAGCAGGGTACCTATTCAACATGATTTTCAGGGAGATTCCAACTGAGTCCTGATCTGTAAAAGTATATATTTTAAATAGGTTCCTATTTTTGTAGTGCAAATGCTCAAGGGTGGAATGGAAGAGTGAAATCAAGGTGCATATGAAGGTCTATTTTTAGCTTTGCATTTTGCATGGCCAGGTTGGTTACAAATATGGTGGTTGAATTCTAGAGTAAGAGTGGAAAGGCAGATCACAATCACATATTTCTTGAAATAGGACTCAGTTTAATAGCTCCTGCTTCCTTTATTTTTGTATGAAAAACACTTCGTGGATTTCTTCCCCAGGATACTGATGATGTTTTGAGCCTTTGGAGTCTTCAGACATCCTTGCAAGACCATTATCAATCTTGCAATTTGTTCCTAAAAGAGTTTAATCAGCCCCTCTTATGCATATGCATACAGTGGATAGCTCTGAAATTAGCTGCCTTGAAGTACAAAGGTACTCTTTGTAGGGAACACCTCTAGCCTTCGTGTTGATGATATACCCATATGATTAGTATTTCCTGAGTTTCCCAATGGTTTTCCTTAACCTCAGCAGGCTTAGTTGGATTTTGGGTTTTAGGCTGCCATCATATCCTGTTTCCAAAATATGACTGAAGGAGGCCTGTTCTTGAATCTCCATGTGATGGGTGTTTATATTCCAAACACCCATCATCCTAACTGCAATGCAATTAAAACATGATGTATAGCTTTCTGCAAATTTACACAGAACTTCACAAACACTAGACGGTTTGAGGGATGATGCTCCTTTTAATCCCAACACCACCTATGTGCCAAATAGCTTTGTGTGCCTTGTGCACTTGTGTTGGTAAAAAGTGTTTTGTCACACAGAATTGGAAAGAAGTGTAGATGAGTCCTTGTATGCAGCCTCATACCACTTTAAGTTTACTGCTTGAAGGTTGTGCATCAAAGCATTTTGTGCATCATTAGCTTGTTCCTTGCCAGACGACATGGTACCCACACAAATATTACCATCTGGTAACTTCTGCTTAAAGCAGCTGTTGTCAGAGTATTCCAGAATTTTAATCAGCATCTAGATTTCTAAATGCCAAAGCCAAAATACTATTGATCTCATTGCAAACGGATGGGCTGCTTAGATCACAGGGCTGCACTGCAGTGTGCTGATCCCCTCAAACTCTATCCATGCACAACAGGACCATGTTCCCAATATATGGTCCCAGATGATAATTAACTTGTTTTACCATAACTTCCTGTGGGAACATCTGCAAGGTAATATGGAGAGTAACAAGAAGAGAGAGTGCAAAAGTATGAGACGTCCACTAAATTCTGATGGTATAGCAGTTGCTTGGGCTCTTGAGTTTTAAGTCAAGATGCAACTGAAAAGCATACTGTTTATTTTGATGCAAAGTTTCTTAAAGACCATATGTTGATCAAAGCAACTACTTTTAGGTTTTGCATTATCTGGCTCAGATCACAAAGTGAAAACAACTTGGGGTAAGAAAAAATGATCTGATACACAACTTTGTAAATACTAAATTTAAAAGAACCAGTATACAATGTGGGGCTTCTATAGGGATTAATAATTTCAGAAGGACACAGTAGTGGAAAGATATTGACCAAAAACTGGCAGAAATAGGTCTTTCCTTGCTGACATGTAACAGCTGTGAAAATTTTATCCTCAATTCCTTGAGTCATCAAAGATTTTAAGTTACAGGAATTATTTAGTAGGAATTTCTGTGTGATATCGTAGTAAGGAATAGTATTGCCTTAGTGACAGGCACTGAACTTCTTCCTGTCTTTACTAACACAAATGTGGATTTTTCTCCAGGGAACTAAGTATTGGTACCTTGTTTTCCAGTCAGTGGAGTTTTGCCATTGATGCAGCATGTAATTAGTCATGACCCGTAAGTTGTAACTGTAGAAAACCACTATGTATTGCTGAAAATTATGATTCCTTCTAGAAATTATCGGAGGAGAGAGAACTGGAGGACTTGTTGCTATAGCAGTGGGTAAAATGTAGCCCATTACAGATGAATAATATTGGCATGGGATGTCTGTGAAACACAGCAGAATGTACCTAAGAAATCAGCAGGTACATTTAAAAAAAAATTTAACACAAAAGAGTTTGAATATCAATTCTTCACTATCCGATTTTACTCATTCTCAAAGCAAGGAAGCAAGCAAACAAACAACCAAAACCCCAGACCCCTCTAAAATTCTGTAATATTTTAGTTCCCTAAACCTTAAAACATTGTTTTTCTATGCTGGTTTTTTCCACATCTCCGTCTTATACTGGGCAAGATCTGTCTTATACTGGTTTGTATTAGTATTTGTCGTATAGCCCTTAAAACAAAAAGCAATTGTAAAGATTGGAGTACTCTAGTAGAAACTGCAGATACTAATGCTGTTTCTAGGGGATACTCTTTGGGAGTTTTCTGCAGCGTGGGCATTAGTGTGCGCAGATGTTACAAAGAGAGAGGAGAGTTTTGCTGTGATTCTTGTGTCCTGCAGGTTCTTACAGCTGTCCTTTCCAGACGAATTCTTATGATTAAAGTGGTTCCACATTTGTGGCAGCTAAAGAAGTTGTGTGGGTTTGATGTCTGGTTGTCCCATGGATTCTAGGACGTAGGTAGAGTACTTGGCTCTGCAAAGACTGTCTAGGTGCAGAGGGAACGCATGTTTTGTCATTGGGACTGCACGTTTTGTAGTAATGTCCCTGGTTGCTTCTGACAGAGTGGCTGTATTCCCTTTTGCCTGAAACTGTGCCACTTCTCAACGAGTGATTAAGGGACTGGATCTCAGTCTTAACGTTTTCACACAGCTATTGCTGCTGATTTGGTTGAGATCAGAGTACAAGTCAGCAGTGAGCCACATTTGTCCTGTGTTAAATAGCTCCACAGAAATAGCATTGGAGATTAATTCGGATGAATATGCTGAAACATGATACATATGAGGACATAGAGTCTCTACATTCCACTTACTTATGTTTGTATATGCATATATGTTATATATGTATAATATGTTATATGTTTATACTATATGTATTATTTATATTCTATGCTTGTCAGTTCAGGCCAGAGAGCGGAGTTCTGTAAAGCACTTTTTTTCCCCTTTTTTCTGACTTCACTGAAAGCAGAGACACGCTTGAGGCACCCACACTCTTTTATGCATATCTACTGCTGTTCATCAATCAGGGAGCCACAGTCAGCTCATCAAGGCACTTTGCAACCTTTGTAATGTGCAGTTGCTGGTGATTTTTTCCCCCTTCCAGCATGTAATTGCTCGGCCCCTACTTTATCATAGATTTAATAAGATATTTTTCTCAACTATTCAAGTGCTTTTGCTAAAGTACAATTATAATGATTATATTAAGGAAGGTTATGAGCTGAAAAAATGTAGAAAGCCTTATTTTGAAATGAGGCAATATTAGCAACACAAATTACATGAAGCTTGGAACTTGACCAGCATAAAACAGATTAAAGACGACCAATTTTTGGAAGACCAGTATATTTTTTGAAAATCATAAAAGTGTTGAAAGAATTGGGAGTATCAAAATAATGCTGATTTGGAACAGGCAGAGGAATCAGATTGTTTTGTTCTCACACTGAGTAAATCAAGAGTGATTCCATTTGAGTGAATATAATTCTGCCAATAGAAAAACAAATGTAAATAGCAAGAGAACCAGTCTAGAAAATCTTATCTTTTGGAAAGCTCTATGCACAAGTCAAGTCTGACATTTTCTATTTCATGTGTTGAAAAAAAGCAAAACAAATATGCCTCCTGTTGGTTTATCTTGTTCCCTCAACAACACAGTAAAGAGTGTGGCATACCAAATGTCTTTTCAGTATGAATTACATAGATGCATACGCTCTGCTGGTACAGAAATCATAGCACTTTGCAGAGATTCTGCTGCTTCTTACTCCTCCAGTTTGAAAAACTAGACTTCACAAGGAATAGTCATTGTAAAAAAGTGAGCCTGCAAAGCCATGACATTTCATCACTACCTGGCTTCTCCTAACAAAACCCTCGATAGGCAGAACATAAACAATAAGCTGTATCTTTCAAGAACCAGTTGATACGATTGAGTTTTTGTTACTCGGTGCACCAGTAGCAGTCTGCCTCGTGCATTAGAAATAGATCATGCAAGTAGCCTGATTTTATCAGGTCTACTTGTGCAACATTTATATTTCTGTGCTTTTTGGAGAAGGTAGGGACATACATCTTTCTGAATCACATTAGAGTATTGTCTGATCAGGTCAGATATCTTCCTTCCTACAATGGCCATGACCTAATAGTTTACAGTAGCAAATAGCAACTATTCAGATGTGGCCAACGTAAAGACAGAAAGTAACTTCCACCTGCTCCTATCATAGCTTCAAAAATTTAAACAAACCGTCCATATTCATCAATTGCTAGTTAACATTAACACTTAGAAACATAGCTCTAAATAGTTCCTGAATTTATATACTTCTGTGAAAAATAATTGAATACAATTTTATAGGAAATTCTCTTTTTGTAAAAGCAAAGGCACCTGTTGTCTTTGAAATGCACATTAGAAAAAATGTAAGTCGTCATCTCCTTCCTTCCATAAGCAAGATAATGAGATATTAACTGAATATCTCAAAAAGGAAAGAAGGGGAAACTGTAGCCTGCTCTGCAAACACTGCTGATGGAACTATTTCTGGTACTAAATTTTATTCAGTTGTAAATCTGTGTTGGCTTGAGCCCTCAACCACCAGCTATGGATTTAATCAATGTTTGGAGCTGGATGAATAATTCAATTTGATCTATTCTCTTTCAGCTTGTGAAATCCATCTTCAGGATTCTGCTTCCTCATGTATTTATCCACATATTACCTGAATTCT